>OX392500.1:39105650-39705650 GCA_947623375.1 Apotomis capreana
CATCAGGTGCAAACTTAACCAGGCCAGTTAAGATGGCATAAGTGAAAATTAGTACGGAATCCTCGGTGCGTGGGTGGCTCACACTTGGCCGATTTTTTTAATTAAATTGTAATATAGTGATAGTCAACCGATCGATCTTTTTCTTGAAACCCAACTAGTGTTAGTAGAAGTTCCTACTCTACTCCCATCATTTTTGAAACAGATTTAGATATCGATTACGCGGGCTAGGATCCTTTTTACTTTTTCATTAACATCCTTGTAAATGCGAGATACTTTACTTCCTCCCCCGACCCGCAATCGTGCGATAGAGAGCGTTGCAGCTTGTGACTGACAATAGGTACTTTTTTGATGAAATTTGCGTTACGGGAGAAAACGTTTTCCACTAACTAAATCTTAGCAAATCACTTCGATTTTGATGTCGATCGCTTCAGCATAATATAATCTAGGTTTATAGGTTTCGTTTTTTTTTTTTTAAAAAGTGCATGGTTTTTATAATACGAACGCTTTCATTCAACAACGTTTTAATCACAAAAATTAGGTTTTTCAACTACCTTTAAATTAGAATCTATAGCAAATTTTGAAAAAAGGAAAACCTATAAACCTAGTTTCTCACTGTGTCAATAACATACTAAAAAATGATGGAGATTGGAAAATATTTAAAAGTGGAAAAACGTTTTCTCTTTTTGTATGGACGAGTGCGTACTATACTTCCCTCTTAATGAGTAATGAAGCTACCGTGCTAATTAAAGTCAGTGTCATTGTATTTCGAACGATAAAATCACACATAAATTATATTTAACAATAATGTTAAACAAAATTCGTCCGAATTTATTATTTTTTTAATATGTTAACAGATAATTATGGTAATTTTATCACCGTGGAACTTTTTTCTTGGTCGAAGCAACCAGAATAACATTGCAAAATGGATTCTTCCGCAAAGCATTCATAGGAAATACCTAGCTGTATTTTACGATTATCTCTCAAGTTTCGTTGTAGTGTATGTATAAAAAATCATAAACGGGTTTCATAGACGATGAATATATGTACTAAAATGGAGTAAGCAAAGTAATAATTACTTTTTAACTAATTATTTGTGAAAAAAAAGAAACAAAAAAAGTTCATCTAGTGTAAATTTATCAAAAATATCAAAAAAAGCCCGCACTAATGATATCAGTGTCGTTCATTATCAACCATATGCCATTTTCTCATATCAACTAGTTAAAAAAAATCTGGAAAATGTGAAGTAGCATAATAAAATAATTCCTCTGTATGTTATCTATTCTGTAAACAGTTACTTAACAAGGGACTCTTTGATTCGGGTATCGGGTAAAATCGGTCATGGACATTTCCCCCCAATTTTGACAAAAGTCTGCTAATAAAATAAAATGTTCTCGTTGTTCTCAACCTCATAAGTCATAATCTTGAATTTTCTTCACACGTTATTGTCGAATTGTACGAGCAGCTATTTTACACAGGAAACTTATCTAGGTCGATCTATGACTTAATCGAATACACCCATCACGCCAATCAGCGGAAATCCCGCATTTATTTACAACATATGTACACACACAAGGTCGCATCACAACAAAACTGTTTGTCCAAGAACCTGGCACATGACCTCACCGCGACATTGGGCCGTCGCGGAATACTAAGCGAACATAAATGTTGTATAACATGCGTAATGACGAGGAAGTTACGTCTTTGTGATCGTATCTGTGAATGTGTGCTTGCATGAACCACTTAGTTCCATCTGGTGATAGGCACTGAGGAATTTTGAGATCGGATAACTCTATAGCTGGGTGATTCTACAGGCGTTTCATCCGTTGTCAGTCCGCTGTCGCAAATATTGAAAGTATGAGCTACACCAAGCAGCAAACTTTCATGCAATGATATACTGTAACCGTAGTTCTTGTCATTAGTTATCGATTTTAAAGCATGTTATGGCCCATTGCTGTGATATTTATGACAGCGGACTGATGGCAGTCAAAACGCCTGTAGAATAACCCAGCTATAGATATACAGGTTTTCCCCGCGGGCTACAGCAAGCGGTTCTTTATGAGGGGAGTAAATAGTTTCTTAAAGGATCGGCAACGCGCGTGTGCTGACGTCGCAAGAAAATCTGAGATATGGCATGTACAGTTAACCAATTTGATTCCTTGGCCATTTCGTACCTTGTCACAGTGAACGTCAATATGAAAGCCGCTTGAAATCCCATATCATTGTCATTGTGACAAGGTTCTATAGTGGGATAGAAATCAAATTGGTTGACTGTACCTTCTATACTTCGATCTGCGGATCGATGATGGTTACTTTTATCAGCAGGGCCGGGCGCCATTGGGGCGCTCTCCGGACCAGTCATTCATTATGTGGCGCCCAAAGCGCCCTACACCTGGTTAAAGAAACGCCCTTTCAGAACCAGCGCCACTGCGAACACCCGCTAAAGCCACCTTTGTTCATCACCAAATAAATAAATGATAAAGAAACTAAACCGTCATCTGATCGTCCGTACCGCCGCTGTGGCCCTTGATGCGTCTCTGATCAAGATCATTTCGGCACTGACATTCTTGATACGTTTTGTTTGGTTTGTCTTTTGTTTGGAAATTATAACGACGATAAACACATGTACCTACTTACTATGTACACATTTTATATTAACTTTTTTTTCTTGATTAGCGTGAAACCATTTATCTTATCTACGCAGAAATTCTTCCGAACGAACTATAGCTCTAATGATGCGTCACTTAGAAACAAGACATTGAAAAAAACCCCATACGGTATTAAATTACAGTATTATCGATGCGGTTCACCCTTTCATATCCTTCCCCAAGGCGCTTCCGGCGCTCAGTGTGTCTAGGTCGCAGTAAAATGCTAAAATACTTACTACATGTCTGACATGCGCGATATGTCGTGTGTAAGGGTGCTGTCACACTGTCACTTGAAGTAACTGACAATGACACTAATGACTGCGGCGGGCCCAACAATCATGTCTTTTAAAAATAACAAAAGAATTAGAGTATTTTTCCTAAATCGATAAATAAAAAGCTCTTGAAACATGACGTGTAAGCAGTGCAGGACGAACCACTATTAAACGACAAACATTTCATTACAGATTATACAGGGGCGCCCATATACTTAAATACATAGAAAACATGCACGTCACACAAAAATTCACTCTTACCGAGATTCGAACCCAGGACTGCCGGCTCAGTAGGCATCTGCACTAGCACTGCGCCAACCGCGTCGTCAATTTTGAAAAAAAGCTGCGGGGAATAGTACCTAACCCACACTGATCTTCCACCTTTCTGATTGGACATGACAAGGGCAGATAACTTAAGCATTTTGACACGAACGTATATGTAAACTCCTGCTCAAATAATATTATACACAACTCGAGTAGCGAGTTTAAAACATTTTTTCTACTCCAGTACTTTTTTCTGTCATTTATATCGTTACTAACTCTAATATAAAGACATAAATTATGAAAGTCTGTAAAAGTCTATACTCTACTGCCCAAAAACACACTGCTAACCGATGTTATAATGTCGCCAAAAAGCATCACTTAGTACCACAGATTACAAGATGAACAGGTGCATTCACACAATTTGCAAATTAAAAAAAAAACTTATTGTACTAAGGCATTGCTGCCAACTTAAAAAAAAAGTTTTATCTTCAGTGCATGGATGTTTAGTATAGTGAACGTATACCTTTATGTATAAGTTTATTTTTTTTGACAGATGTTTAGTATGGTGAACGTATACCTTTATGTATAAGTTAATATTTTTTTGACAGATGGATGTCAATAAAAAAAAAGTTTATCAGAGACAATTTTTCTTTTTAATTTTGTTGATTCCAAACGGGAACATGTAATTATTTTCTTTGTTGTTTATTTGCATTTTATTTATGAAATGTCGAGTCGTAGAAAAAGTATTGTATGCAACGTTGTATAAGTAGGTCAAAAAACGCTCGTGGCATCTTTGTTACGATGTTCGCTGCGCTCACATCGTAACCCATGCCACTCGCGTTTTTTGCCCCCTCTTATACAACGGTTGCATAAAATACTATGTCGACTTATCCAAAATTATCATCGATCACTGCTCCAAGTTCAAGTCAATCTGACGAGTTCATCAACAGATAATTAACATTGCTCAACCAACTGACGGCTGTTACTTTATAAAAAGCCGATTCATGATTCAAGAAAAACATCGACAAGTATTGGCAGAAGGTTGGCTACTCGACTCTTATATGGCTACTAAGTGACTTGAATGAATGAAGCACCAAATCCGGAAAGTACCGCTCCCTATCCACTTTTGAACGCATCTTTGCGGAGGCTATGGAGAAAAGAAACTTTATTTTAAACGTTACATGGTTAATATTCGTTTGTAAGATATGCCTACGTGTTCTTAAGAGGCATTAGAATTCTTTTCAAATATCTTTCATCCAAATTATAACATAAATCAAAAGAGTGCGACTTTGTATTGAACAGGATGGGACTCCTTTTGAGCATTTGATAAATTGATTAATTTTTGTATTAGTAATGTTAAAATTCATGGTCTTCCTTTTATTTCGGACACTATGTTAATTAGCAAAAAATAATCTTTATGATGAAGCCTTTCAATCAGTATGATAAAGCTACAGGGAAATTATTTTTCTCGTATAATGGGTTCGATTCCCGGTTCAACCATGTAATTATTTAAAAATCTATGAATGCAGTTTGTTTTTTAAATAAAAAAATAATGTCTTGTTTGAGTAAAATGTTCCATCTACAAGATTCAAGGTACTTTCCCTCCATCCTCCATGTGGCATAGCCGTGGGACGCCCTGTATATTAGTTACTCTCGCCACTGTGCAGCTGTGTACTTTCTTTTAGACCCAAGGCTCAAATCCTGTTATTTTTGTAAATATGTTTGTAATTTAAGTAGAAAATACACAAATATATTCGAAATTTATTATTTTTGAATAGGTATCCAAAAAGTATACGCAAAACATAAATGTATGATGGAACGGTGGTGGGTTTACAAAACTAAATAATAATTAAATCTCTTGTTTCTTTCAAAGCTCACTAAGTGCATTATCTATCCCTCTCATAATTCATATTTTATTCCACTGGTCCAATTATATTTTGGCTAAATGTATGTATGTATGTATGTAGAAAACTATCGTGAGTCTCAGACATATTAAAATACTTAAACGGGTTTACTCACGTCGTAGAATCTTTTATTCGACTTCTACGACGTGAGTAAACCCGTTTAAGTATTTTAATATGTATTTATCGTTTATTATATTTATGTATTTATTTGTTTTTCGTGTGTATATTATTCCTTTTTCTAATTATTGCAAACCGCCTAATAACAAAATAATTATTTAAGTTCTCTACTACCCAAAGGTTGTCTGCAGGAGATCGCTCTTTAGCGATAAGATTGCTTGTTGTTTACCTCTAATTGTATTTTTTTGCGTTGTATTTCTCCTATATGTTGTATGAGGTTTTCAATAAATAAAGAGTAGGTACTAAACTTGTATTGCAATGTATAATTTCGATTGATAAAATTTAATAATCTACAACCATTTTAAGCCTCTTAACCGATCTCTCATGCATCACTGTAACCGCTGCTATACTAACTTGGACTCTGTCACGATTCGACAAGGTTTTTATCGGTAAGCGAAATGCAAACACATGCTGTGGCGGTTACATTGCCATTTCCGAGCCAATGTCGATGCAGGAAGGAAGTAAGGTCAGACGATACTCGCTATCAATTATTAATTAAACGTATTGAACTTTGAAAAGCCAAAGCAATTACGCAGTATTATGTTAAACGAGGAAATATTTTGCAAAAGTTTATGTTATTTCCGATTTTTAATTAGTTTTCTTGAACTTTCGTCGAAGGTTTGTGGTATTAATAGTTTTGATTGTTGCGGCATTTTTATGAAACTTGAACTTGTTTTCTCCTAAGGACAGCAACGTATGTGGATCAAGTTTAAATCCGAAATATATATTTAGATCAAATTAAAATCTGAAGTAAATATTTAGATTAAAATCAAATGTTTCATCATTTGTTTTTAAAGTAAGTATGCATAGCGATAGCGATTCATAGAACTGGCAATAAGTCCTGCATGTCAATTAAATATGCCGCATGATTACGATTATGTACCTACTTATTTAAAAAAAAATATTATTAAATTAATCACAAAGAACATAAATATCCTCATTTCCATTTTCTTATGAGTGTTAACATTTAATGTTTAAATGATATACAGAACTTCATGTCAAAATTAATTATAAGCTCTATAGATACTTTAAAAGGCAGCAAACCTTCGAGAATCCAAAAGCTCGAACAATCTGGACTCAACCATTTATCTCCGACGGACCTTGGCACGCATTCGAGAACTTATCGGTTGAACCGAAAATACCGCCGTCTTTTTAACGTAACCGACATACTTATCCTATACACATACGTCCTTTTGTGCTCGAGTCTCTTAGTCTGATATATTTGTTTTGATAGCTTAGAGTTGATCTTTATCCACGTATGGATATACTACTTAATGTTTACAGTCTAATTGGATTTCAATTAACGTGCAGCGATTATAAGGAATACGAAATAGTCTGAAGAAATACTTATCCCACCAAAAACATTTCATGTAAAATTGACGGCCAAGACTCACATTCTCATAACGCTTTCGCTGTAAAAAAGTTATCAGATCCCAGGAAAAGCCAAGCCCCTAAGCCCCGACTTTACTAACCCCACCACCTTGGTTTAAAAAGTATGGCATCAACTGGCTTCAAGCCCCTAAACCCGGAGTTTACTAACCCTACACCTTTGTTTCAAAAGTATGGCTTGGCCGTTTCATAGAGTACCGTAAATAAGTCCAACGGACCGTCTGGCCCATATGGTATCAAGAAACTAAGTTTATGTCTTTGATAATATATACTTATAAACTTAATTCCTTACGATATAGGCCGGACAGTCCGCTAGACTTATTTACGGTAGTCTATGAAACGGCCAAGCCATACTTTTGGAACAAAGGTGTAGGGTTAGTAAACTCCGGGTTTAGGGGCTTGAAGCCAGTTGATGCCATACTTTTTAAACCAAGGTGGTGGGGTTAGTAAAGTCGGGGCTTAGGGGCTTGGCTTTTCCTGGGATCTGATAACTTTTTTACAGCGAAAGCGTTATGAGAATGTGAGTCTTGGCCGTCAATTTTACATGAAATGTTTTTGGTGGGATCTCATTTCTTTTTGTAAGGTGCTTTAGTTTTTTTAATTTTTTTGGGCTTTAGGGTTTCTTGAGCGTCAACTGAAGTAGACAATTGTGTATTTAAGAAATACTTAAGTTTAGCCCCATATATATATACACTTTTATCCCCTATTATGGGAAACCCATACAAACTTCCATCCCCTTATTTAAAGGGTGGGGGGTGATTTTTTAAAAGTCCTACAATATGTATTTGATTTATAACAATGCGTCCCTATAGGTTTCAATTTTCAGACCTCTAGTATCAAAATTTGCGGAAGTTTCATACAAACTTCCATCCCCTAGTTTAAGGGGTTGGGGGGTAAAAGTTCCAAGTTTTAGAATTATTTTGTTGTTTGTGTACTAATACTAGCTTACATACCAAATTTCAGCTTTCTAGGTCATCGGGAAGTACCCCAGAGGTTTTGATACGTCAGTGAGTGAGTGGCAAAATCGGCGTATTTTAGGTACCTATAAAACCTAAAGTATAAAAGCTAGATCAATTAAATTTTGTACATTTTATATGTTTGCTAACTGCATCTTAACCTGAGAATTTGGGCGCTCTAGTGTTAACTGGGACGAAACTATGAGGGTTTGAATATGAGACGAAACGGTTCGAGAAAAGGTAGGTAGTGCCCCCTTCTTTTTTGTTCGTCTTGGCGGGGGCACTACCGTGCCCCCAGATAAATATTATCATCATGTCAGCCGATAGACGTCCACTGCTGGAAAAAAGGCCTCCCCCAAAGTTCTCCACAACGATCGGTCTTCTAGCGCCCTCATCCGATTTCTGCCTGCGATCCTAACCAGGTCGTCGGTCCACCTTGTTGGGGGGTCTTCCCACGCAACGTCTTCCGTCATCCGGTCCGCCGTCGCCACTCAAGAACCTTTCTGCCCCAACGGCCATCGGTTCTACGAGCAATGTGCCCCGCCCATTGTCACTTATAAAGTTATACAACTTAATATAATATATTATATTCGGTTATTTATAATAGAATCATGAAGATTGAAGAATATTGGTTGACCAAATATTGATTTAGACTTACACGATTTTCGCACATTATCATAAAATGTATTATTGTAAATATTGTTTGACCGTTTACTGAGTCCTAATCCACGGTAAAAGAGAGTTTTATTTTACTATTTCATGAACTGAATCTGAAGAAGCCTTATTGTTAACCTATCGATATTATTATGGTTTGATGCTGATGTCTTGAGAGTGCATCCTTATAAACTTATTTAACGTACTATTTTTTTTCCAAAGTGTTGTCCAGTTCGTGTATATTTACGAATAAATTTTCATTCATTCATTCATTTATTCATTCATTCATTCATTCATTCATTCATTTATTCATTCATTCATTCATTCATTCATTCATTCATTCATTCATTCATTCATTCATTCATTCATTAATTCATTAATTCATTAATTCATTAATTCATTAATTCATTAATTCATTAATTCATTCATTCATTCATTCATTCATTCATTCATTCATTCATTCATTCATTCATTCATTCATTCATTCATTCATTCATTCATTCATTCATTCATTCATTCATTATCACATCATCATCAGTCCACTGCTGGACATTAGGGCTCTCCCATAGCACGCCACTGAACCCGCTTTCAGCTCTCCTCCTCCAGTTACCGCCCGTTGCCCTGCGAATGTCTCCAGGGCGCCCTCTACATTACGTTTACAGATTCGTGGTCTCCTCTCTAGACCTCGTTTGCCCAGTAGTAGGTACAGCCTATACACACAGTTCCACATATCATCAATTCTGCCTAATTTACCCTTACCCTTACACCCTTATATAAATGCGAAGGTGTGCGTAATGGTTCTCCCGGAATAACGCACGCATCCCAAACAATAAAGAACCCTACCCCTCCCCCTCCCTACCCCTACAATAAGAACCCTCGGAAAGGTTTTTACGATGTGAATATAAATATAGTGGGCCATGGTAACATCCCCTTAATTAACTAAAAAATGTATACTTAAAAAATAAAAAAACAGTGAGTCTATGACGGTTTCTTTAATCACGCAATAGTTAAATGATAAATCATCCGGCACTATTAAAAATATGCGAGCTGCTTTGTCATTTGTCGATCACACGACATATATAAGCATCATCGGTTCACTTTATTATTGTCCCTATATACATGAAAAGCAACTTAATCCAATATAAATTATTACATCAATAATATGATGTAAAACTTTTGTTACATCATTTTTAAAATAATTTATTTTTTTAACTTCCTACTGAACCCTAAAAGCGACCTGACATGTCACTCACGAGCATTCGCGATACTTTCAATGCCGAAATATAATAAGGTCATGACCATACCACATGCGTACTTACGGTACGTAAGGACTACGGGTCGCGAGCCGCGAGCGGGGGCGGGCAGAGGAGAGTAGTTCCAACCCAAACTCATTTTAATTACTGATTAACCTGTTTTTCTTTTTGATTGTGCCTTGAACCTGAACTGATGGACCACCGAAAACTTTAAGTATTTGTATTACTAAAATTTCAACGATATTATTTACTTTAATAGAAGCGTTAGCTTTTAGCTAGCGTATAATACGTCCTACAATACCAATATATTTAATGTCTTCAGAAAGCAGGGAAAGATCACTTGATCTAAAAATGGTAGTTAAATTAGGAACACCTGTCATGCTTAAATTTCATACGATAGTCAGTGTCTCTGCGTTGGAGTGCTCTCTCTGTAGAAGGTGGCGACACCCTTCGCAGTTCACCGAAAAGTTAGTCGCACTATACACACAGCTTCCGCTCTTCTCTTATCACTGAGACCATAAACAAACTAATGTATTTTAATACTTAATACCAACTCCGCGGTATCGGGCAGAAAACATCGTGCATGAGCAATCAACCTTACATTTTAATAATTTATGGTTATAGATAAACCGTTTCGCTATTAAACGTTTAAAAATCGTCGTGTGAATAATGTTGGCCAACCTGCACATGCAATTAGAGCACTTCGTATTATATTCATTATTGTTATTTTATTAATTTGCATAACATGGAGAGATCATCAAAACGATAGGAATTTTTAAATTAATTACATTTAAACTTACTAAAAAGTGAACGAAAGTGCAAAACGAGGGAGATGTCCTATCCAACTACACAACGAGATTGAGGTCTGAATTAGGAACACGTGATATACTAATACAAAAAAAATAGAATTGTAATGAAACTTTGAACGAAAAGATGGGCGAAATATTATTAAGTACCTAACCCCATGATCACAGTCCTTGTAGTGTATAGATAGACATTTTTATACCGGGTGATCCAAACGGGTCAGTAGGGAGAATTCATAAACTAGGCATAGGGCAATCTGTTCATAGGAACCGTAGGATATTTAATAGAAACTGCACTACATTTTTTTAAATACTCATACATAAACCAGGAATTGAACCCGGTTAAAGTAATGTAAATATTTGTATAGAATCTTTTCATCGATTCTATATTTTTTTATGTGGTAATACCACATTTTTATTTTTATAAATAATGACACAAAGGTAAATTAAGAAAGTATTAAGTAATAATTATTTAATAGATCGCATAGTAGTAATTATTTAGTAGATCGCATTCAATTTTTCTTTCTTAATTTACCTTTGTGTCATTATTTATAAAAATAAAAATGTGGTATTACCACATAAAAAATATAGAATCGATAAAAAGATTCTATTCAAATATTTAGAACAGCGCCATCTCTCTCGCAGTCTTCACACTTGCTGTAAAGCAATGGGGATTGGGGATCGTGCGTGTAAAACGCACATCCTAGGGTATGGCTAATGCGCAATAAGCATTTAAAAAAATATATATGACGCAGAGGGCGCTCCAGTAGCGTAAAGGATTAAGGGATGAAAGATTTGGTGTGATTGACGTAGCGATCGAATAGCTCAGTTGGGAGAGCAATGCGCCGGTAACGCAGAGGTTGCGGGTTCAGACCCCGCTTCGATTGTAGTAGATCGCATCCAATTTTTCTTTCTTAATTTACCTTTGTGTCATTATTTATAAAGTAATGTAAGTTAACGCATGTCGTATTGTGTTATTCTTTACAGCGATTTTGACCGGGTTATGTATGAGATTTATAAATAAACAAATAAAATAAAAAGTAAAGTCGACGCCATGGTTCCTAAGAACAAATTTCCTTATATCTTATAGGTTGTGACTTCTCCCTACTGACCGATTTGGATTGATCAGCTTGTATAATAAAGTGTCCCCGCCACCTGCCTGCTGCCCGCTGCCGCCATTACTATTGTAGACGACAACCGCGTCCGTCGGCTATCGGCTACAAGGGCACTCCGAAACTCAGCGATGAGTAAGGAGCGAATGGACTGTAATGAGAATAGGGGAACTAAAACGGACGAGTACGAAAACGCAAACTAAATCAAACGATATATATTTACACGAATTAACAACAAACAAAAACAACAAGGATCGGAAAACACTTAAATTAACACTTAACTAATATAGTCTCTGTCTAAATGAATTTAACACTGATCGCGGACCGATGGTACTACGCTAACACTGATAAATTAAATTCGCGGACCGATGGTACTACGCTACTGTATACAAAGATGGTTAATACTCGGAAGTAAGGTGGAGAAGTGACTCTATACAAAAATGAGCGTCCTTTTATTTGAAACGGTTCAAGACTCAGGGGGACGCCCGCCCTGTCTTTCTACATTAATTTACTATAGTTACATATGATTCAGCTTAAAAATAACTTATGTTATGGATTGACGCTGTTTAGATACACAAAATTTAATACATGTTTACGTCGTGGGAGCTCCCGTCAGACTGTGAGATGCAAAAATACCTATCGTTTCTTTGTCCCCGGCCAGAGGCCGTCTCGCTCGCACCGTCCGAGATATACACCTGCCTTATCTCTCTTATTGCGCTGCGCGCGGCGCGTCCGCTTATTTTCGGCGTTGTGGTGCTCTCGGACGGTTGCGGCCGGGACAAATTAAATGAATTTACTTGTTTTATTATAATTAATGATTCTACAAAGGTTTCGAATTAATCTAAAATTTTTCCCTAAATTTTGCATCCAACGTAAACAAAGAGGACTCATCTGTTTTCGACCAAGAAGGGAAAGTTTTCGATGAGTCACCTTTGTTTTGACGTGGTCTTTATTAAGACATGACGGGAGCTCAAACAAATAATGGATTATACACATAAGGAAATAAGTTTGGCCTCTTTTCACGGGCAACGATCTTATTCCTATCTTATAAATAACATTTATTTATATATTTACTTAAAACTAAAATGCTTCGCAAAACTGGCCGCAACAGCTATTTCAATTCAATTTATTTGTTTATTAATTAAAGTATACAACTTAAATATATAGGTACAGGTCCCTGCAAAACTGTTTGTACAGTTTGTCTGCAGATGTGAGTCTCTATATAATAATTTCAACAAAGTTTATTTATTGCTAAACACTTGAGTGACACTTTGAATACACAACTTTGTCACTTTTGGTGTGATGATGCAGGGACGATACGTGGACGTCAGGAAAACAAGCGTGTACGTGTAACAATCGGCTTTAATCTTCCGATAGACTTACAACACAACAATTACCATCTGGTCTTATGTACTAACAAGCTATTTTGTGTATCCTAAACAATCTGTCTAATTTGACAAGCAATAAATCCGCGGTGTTGCCACCTCTATTCATAAGGCGGTCGCCACACCACCCCCCCACGGAGAAGGGAAACCCATCAAAAATAAAAGAAATTATCGCGTTTGCTAAATTTAACCTTACGACCGGATCGCGTGGTACTCGCAGGAGGCTCTGGCTGGCTTGCTGGGGCAGTAGCGTCTGCGGGCAATCCCAAGGTCCCTTTCTCAACGCTACGATTGGGAAGGTGCCCCGTAGACGACGAACTGTCCGGTGCAGTAACATCCTTGAATTGTTCGTGGGGTTCAGGATCGGAGGACAGCAGGAAAGCGGGTTTAACGCGGTCGACGCTCACTACAACCCTTTTTCCCTTGATGCTCAGGGCCAAAGTTTTCCCGTCGGCTGACCGAGATAGGATTTCAAAAGGGCCAGAATAAGGAGGTTGTAGTGGGCGCCGCACTGTATCATCGCGCAGAAAAACATGAGAAGCTGATGCTAGAGCCTTAGAGACGAAAATGGCTGGTTCTGCATGGCGAGAGGCTGGAACCGGTCGTAGAGCTGCCATTTTCCTTCGAAGTTGTGAAACGTAATCAGCAGGAACGGAGGGGTTAAGTAAGGGCGAGGCTTTCCAGTTGACACGTCGCATTGAATGGAGATATTTGTGCCGGGAACGGTAAACTTGGCTAGTTTGAGACTAGAGTTGTTTTGGCACAAATCTGCGAGTTCTTGATCTGATTCCTGTGATTTTGAGAGTGCCTCGTAGTCTTCTTCCAAGGAAATGGCCTCAATTCGGGAAAACGCATCAGCGACAATGTTGTCTTCTCCTTTAATGTACCGAATATCTGTTGTGAATTGCCCTATGAAGGATAGCTGATTTAGCTGTGACGGCGGAAGTTTATCCCGGCGTTGTACGAAAGCGTACAGTAGCGGTTTGTGATCAGTGTAGATCGTTACGTGCTGGACTTCGAGTATGTGCCGGAAATGCTCAACGCTCTCGTACACCGCAAACAATTCCCTATAATACGCTGGCCACTGTGTCTGTTCCGGAGTCAACTTTCTGCTAAAGAAAGCAAGAGGGCGCCATTGATTATTGATGAGTTGCTGAAGGCAAGATCCAATGTGAACGCTCGAGGCGTCCGTGAACAGTCCAAGAGGCGCACCGTTGACTGGATGTTGTAGTAAAGTTGCATTTGATAGGCTCGTTTTGCAAGCATCAAAATTCAAGAGAAGCTCGGGTGTCCATATAAATGGCTTAGCGCCCTTGCCATTTGTTGCTGCTACTGCCTCGATCAGAGGTGCCTGTGCCTGCGCGGCGTGAGGAATAAAACGGCGGTAATAATTTAACATTCCAAGGAAACGGCGCACCCCTTCGACGGTCTTCGGAGGCGGAAAATCGAGTAAGTTTTGGATACGTTCTTGCGGCGGGCGAGTACCTTGCGAACTTATATGAAAACCTAGGAATACGACTTCTGAGGCGCCAAAAACGCACTTGGAGGGGTTAATAACGATTCCGTAGTCTTGGAGGCGCTTCAAAAGCGTTCTGAGGTGCTCTTTGTGTTGAGCCTCATCTGCCGAGTAGACGAGGATGTCATCTACATAGGGAAAAACAAAATCAAGACCCCGTGTGACCTCGTCGATGAAACGCTGGAATGTTTGACCAGCATTCCTTAATCCGAAGGTCATAAAAGGAAACTCGAAGAGGCCAAACGGGGTAATAATGGCGGTTTTCGAAATGTCATCCTCGGCCACTGGGATTTGATGGTACGCCTTCACTAGATCGATAGTACTAAAGACCTTTGCCCCGTCAAGGTTATGTGAAAAATCATTGATGTGACGCACCGGGTAGCAGTCTGGAATAGTCCTGGCGTTAAGGGCTCGATAGTCGCCACAGGGGCGCCAAGAGTGGTCCTTCTTCGTGGCCATGTGCAATGGAGAGGACCACGCACTTTGCGAAGGTCGCGCAGTACCATTCTGCACCATATCCTCGAATTCCTTTTTAGCACCTGCTAATTTATGAGGCGCCAAACGCCGAGGTCGACATGAAATAGGCGGCCCATCTGTGGTCCGGATGTGATGCACAGTGTCGTGTTTAATCACACGTGGAAAACCAGGAGGCTTAGAAACATCTGGGAACTATTCATAAGGCGGTCGCCACACCACCCCCCCACGGAGAAGGGAAACCCATCAAAAATAAAAGAAATTATCGCGTTTGCTAAATTTAACCTTACGACCGGATCGCGTGGTACTCGCAGGAGGCTCTGGCTGGCTTGCTGGGGCAGTAGCGTCTGCGGGCAATCCCAAGGTCCCTTTCTCAACGCTACGATTGGGAAGGTGCCCCGTAGACGACGAACTGTCCGGTGCAGTAACATCCTTGAATTGTTCGTGGGGTTCAGGATCGGAGGACAGCAGGAAAGCGGGTTTAACGCGGTCGACGCTCACTACAACCCTTTTTCCCTTGATGCTCAGGGCCAAAGTTTTCCCGTCGGCTGACCGAGATAGGATTTCAAAAGGGCCAGAATAAGGAGGTTCTAGTGGGCGCCGCACTGTATCATCGCGCAGAAAAACATGAGAAGCTGATGCTAGAGCCTTAGAGACGAAAATGGCTGGTTCTGCATGGCGAGAGGCTGGAACCGGTCGTAGAGCTGCCATTTTCCTTCGAAGTTGTGAAACGTAATCAGCAGGGTTCTCCAACCGATCTGGAACAGGTGTAAGCATCTCTCCGGGTAGGCGCAGGGATTCCCCGTAGAGCATTTCCGCAGCTGTGGCCTTAAGATCGTCTTTAAAAGCCGTACGCATGCCCAGTAATACCAGTGGAAGAGCCTGCAACCAAGACTCGGAATGGCACATGAGGGCAGCTTTTAATTGCCGATGAACTCGCTCTATCATGCCGTTTGCGCATGGATGGTAGGCTGTGGTTCTGATGCGTTTCGAAGATAGAGTTTGGGTTAGACGGCGAAACAGATCAGACTCAAATTGAGCCAAAACGAGATATCCACTCACGAATCAAAGTATCGGCTACCTCTTCTGCCGTAATCGAACGCATAGGCCACGCCTCTGGCCACCTTGAGACTCTATCTATCGCAGTTAGGCAATAACGGAATTCTTTGCAAGTGGGCAGAGGTCCTACAATGTCAATGTGGATATGCTGGAAACGGCCGGAGGGTTGGACAATAGAACCGAGAGGTGCCGAAATGTGTCTTGAGACCTTAGCACGTTGGCAGTCTATGCATGATTGAGCCCACCGTCGGGCATCATTTCTTATTGAAGGCCAAACATACCTGCCAACAAGGAGTCGAGTAGTGGCACGTACGCCAGGATGGCTCAGGTTATGCAACTTATTAAATGCTGCACGGCGGAACGGAGGGGTTAAGTAAGGGCGAGGCTTTCCAGTTGACACGTCGCATTGAATGGAGATATTTGTGCCGGGAACGGTAAACTTGGCTAGTTTGAGACTAGAGTTGTTTTGGCACAAATCTGCGAGTTCTTGATCTGATTCCTGTGATTTTGAGAGTGCCTCGTAGTCTTCTTCCAAGGAAATGGCCTCAATTCGGGAAAACGCATCAGCGACAATGTTGTCTTCTCCTTTAATGTACCGAATATCTGTTGTGAATTGCCCTATGAAGGATAGCTGATTTAGCTGTGACGGCGGAAGTTTATCCCGGCGTTGTACGAAAGCGTACAGTAGCGGTTTGTGATCAGTGTAGATCGTTACGTGCTGGACTTCGAGTATGTGCCGGAAATGCTCAACGCTCTCGTACACCGCAAACAATTCCCTATAATACGCTGGCCACTGTGTCTGTTCCGGAGTCAACTTTCTGCTAAAGAAAGCAAGAGGGCGCCATTGATTATTGATGAGTTGCTGAAGGCAAGATCCAATGTGAACGCTCGAGGCGTCCGTGAACAGTCCAAGAGGCGCACCGTTGACTGGATGTTGTAGTAAAGTTGCATTTGATAGGCTCGTTTTGCAAGCATCAAAATTCAAGAGAAGCTCGGGTGTCCATATAAATGGCTTAGCGCCCTTGCCATTTGTTGCTGCTACTGCCTCGATCAGAGGTGCCTGTGCCTGCGCGGCGTGAGGAATAAAACGGCGGTAATAATTTAACATTCCAAGGAAACGGCGCACCCCTTCGACGGTCTTCGGAGGCGGAAAATCGAGTAAGTTTTGGATACGTTCTTGCGGCGGGCGAGTACCTTGCGAACTTATATGAAAACCTAGGAATACGACTTCTGAGGCGCCAAAAACGCACTTGGAGGGGTTAATAACGATTCCGTAGTCTTGGAGGCGCTTCAAAAGCGTTCTGAGGTGCTCTTTGTGTTGAGCCTCATCTGCCGAGTAGACGAGGATGTCATCTACATAGGGAAAAACAAAATCAAGACCCCGTGTGACCTCGTCGATGAAACGCTGGAATGTTTGACCAGCATTCCTTAATCCGAAGGTCATAAAAGGAAACTCGAAGAGGCCAAACGGGGTAATAATGGCGGTTTTCGAAATGTCATCCTCGGCCACTGGGATTTGATGGTACGCCTTCACTAGATCGATAGTACTAAAGACCTTTGCCCCGTCAAGGTTATGTGAAAAATCATTGATGTGACGCACCGGGTAGCAGTCTGGAATAGTCCTGGCGTTAAGGGCTCGATAGTCGCCACAGGGGCGCCAAGAGTGGTCCTTCTTCGTGGCCATGTGCAATGGAGAGGACCACGCACTTTGCGAAGGTCGCGCAGTACCATTCTGCACCATATCCTCGAATTCCTTTTTAGCACCTGCTAATTTATGAGGCGCCAAACGCCGAGGTCGACATGAAATAGGCGGCCCATCTGTGGTCCGGATGTGATGCACAGTGTCGTGTTTAATCACACGTGGAAAACCAGGAGGCTTAGAAACATCTGGGAACTCTGTAAGCACTTGTGCGAATACAGGGTTCCGGAAATCTACGGCTTTGACGCTGGAGTGATCAGTTAAAACCGCTAAAGCTGTGGTGTTCAGTCCTGTTGTACCATCAACTAATTTATTTATGCGGCAATCAGGTAAAAGGTGGTAATGTGCCAGAAAATCTGAGCCAATAATAGCAACACTGACATCTGCAACCACAAACTGCCACATAAAGTTTCTACGTAACCCCAAGTCTAGGGTAAGTGTAATAGTACCATATGTTTTTATGCTGCTACCATTGGCTGCACTGAGTTCCCAGTCAGTGGGTTTTCTTTGTTCTTTAAGCCAACGGTAAGGGTAGCAGCATAAATCCGATCCTGTATCTATTAAAAATTTGTGTTTTGTACACTTATCCACAACAAATAATCGACGGCCTTTACTTTTTAATGTGGAGCAATCAGTGGCCGCCTTTACTGATTGCGGTTGCAGTTTTCCTCCCAATCACATGGAGAAATACATTTGCTCGCATTAGTGCCATATTTTTTGTGGTACCAGCATCTTCTGGGCACTGGGGTCCCATTGCGGCTTCTAAATCTTGAGGAGGACCGGTTACGGGAGCGACTCCGCCCTTGAGATGCAGTAAGGTTTGCTAATTGTTTAGAGAGTTCAGCTATGCACTCTTTCAGAGAGGAGATTTCGCTTGGTGTAGTAGAACTATCTATTTTATGGACTCTGGACGGGCCTGGTGACACCTCAATAATGTTGTCAGCCAAACCTGCTAACTTTTCTAGACTGAGGTCAGTGTGTGCAGCTAAAATAGCTTGCACATGATGAGGTAGACGTCTCATCCATAACTGTCGCAAAAGAGCCTCATCCTTGGTCGCTCCTGCAAGGGAACGAAGTCGCCTGAGGAAAGCAGATGGCTTATTATCTCCAAGTTCTTCATCACTAACAAGACGTTCTACTCGCTCCTGCTCAGATGTGGATAACCGGCGAATGAGCTCTTGTTTCAAAGTTTCATACTTTTTTTCTTTTGGAGGCTCTAAAACAATATCTTCGATTTCACCGATCAGCCGCTGGTCTATAACACTTATGACATGGCTGAACATTGTCATATCACATTTGATTCCTGCTATGTGAAACTGGGCCTCTGCTTGGGCAAACCAGACAGCAGGTCTGTCAGTCCAGAATGGTGGTAATTTGACAGACACTCCACATACTTGGTCGTTGGAGATGGGTGCAGCGGGCACTTTTTGTGCTGCAGGCTTTTTATGGGCTTGCAACTCTGCCTGCAGTGCTGCATTTCTGTTCTGCAGCTCTCTGAGCTGGGCTTGAAGTGCTTCATCGGCCATGATTCAAGCTATATTACAATAAAAAAATAAAGAAAAAAGAAAGCGAATGCACTGCCCCAGCAAGTACCAATACTGATTAAATTTGTTAATGAAAACCTTCACCGTGGAGAAGTGTAACAAATAACCACACAAAACACTTAATATAGTTTAGTAACACTACAAATATTAACCTTAAATTAGATGGTTAATTCAAAGTAACAATCCACTGCTATTGTTTTACTTCAAATAAATAATGTTTTACTTCACAAATATTATTTCAAAATACAATTGTAATCTTTATTCGCTGTGAAAGCAATGCTATTGTTTACTGATAAAAAAAAAAGGAGATAATTAATATGCAAGGCAGCAACAATAAAAATGATAAATTATATACATGTAGCGCACACCTAAAAATAAAGTGCTGATTGTCCGGGCACACCAGTTTGTTATTGTGTTAAAAGTATGTGTTAAAAGTTCCCCAACACACGAATAAGGCAAATTAAACGCTACTGAAATCAGTCTGTATTAATGTACAATTTACTTACAAGTGTCTGTAGTTAGCCATGGAATACAAACAATCCCACTGTGTTACTTTGGGGTACCGCACACGCGTATCATCGAATTTATGCACTTCACCACACTTTTACACTGTTATAAATCCGAATCCGCCCGTCAACGCCATGCTATGCAGGCGAAACGATGCTTTTGGAGCCGGGAGCACGGGGAGCTTCCGCGGGGCCGGCACCGGCAGGCGCGGGACTGACCATTACTTAGGCGCTATAGAAGATGCGCCCCGATGTTGCTCTGGATTGTGGCAAAACGGCCTGGCGGCTTATTTGTAGCCGCACGCGCAGGACGGTCGGACGACTCCTATTCAAAGAGTCGGGGGTCACCACTTTGGTGTGATGATGCAGGGACGATACGTGGACGTCAGGAAAACAAGCGTGTACGTGTAACAATCGGCTTTAATCTTCCGATAGACTTACAACACAACAATTACCATCTGGTCTTATGTACTAACAAGCTATTTTGTGTATCCTAAACAATCTGTCTAATTTGACAAGCAATAAATCCGCGGTGTTGCCACCTCTATTCATAAGGCGGTCGCCACACACTCAAGTGTCTGTAACAGATGCTTTTTTAAGCATTTTTTTAATTTGGACTTATTTGGCTCGTGTCAGATATTTTCGGGCAAACTATTGAGTATGTAGGGAATTATTTTGCTCAATGTATCTCCATAGTAGGTCGTGGCCCACAGTAAACCCATTTAAGTGTTTTATTGAATCTATTCCCGCCCTGAGGCCCTGGACATCACAGTCCTCTTGACCAATGCGTCCTTAATCGGAAGAAATACGCCAAAAACTTTAATAAATAATACTCGTGATTTCCGATCGCTTGTGATGTGTCTATTATTCAATTCATTAATGATCGTTGCCTTAACATTTCCTATTATTCTAATTATATTTTCAATCAATGACATTTAACGTCCAATTATTCGTTTTCAAATGTCAGATCAAATTAAATACCGATCCGAGATTTCGTTCCTATCGCGCGTCAACTTCAAAGTAAAGTACATTAATATTAAGTATTCATAAATAAAACACAGAAAACTCCATGTTTTCAATTAGTAGCTGCCAATTCGATGATTTAGCATCCGCGCCCTGAGGTCAGATTCCGACAGATAGTGAAAAACTGCTCATGTAGATTTATTTGCAAGTAAACTTAACATCCTAACCATTTGATAACTACTTACATCGAAAAATATATCAAGCGAAGCCTAGTTGTCTGCTGCCTACAGCCACGAGATAGGACGTCGTAAGGGATATAAGGGTTCCGTTATATGATTATAAATATTGACACAAAGGAAATTATGAAAGTTAAATGTCATGTTCATGTGAGACACTGCAATGTATTTCCACATTAAAACAGAGTCAATACAAATATTCTATTTAAAAGCCTTATAGGATCACTCTGTTGTCAGTCCGTAGGCCTGTAAAGACCCTTTATCTCGGCAGCACCTCCTGCAGGTGCAGGTGCAGGACCTGAGTATATGGTTTAATTTTCACTCGATACCTGTATCGAGTGAAAATTAAACCATATACTCAGGTCTACAGTCCCTTGAAGCTGTGAAAAAATCAAACTTCCAAGTTAACGTAATAGATACAGTCGTTTATTCTGCAAAAAAACGTATATTTCGACTCTCAAAGGGAATCAAGGCTTATAGGGTAAATTAATTATACCCAGTATACCTAGAAGTGTAGGATATCAGAAGAACCTAAGCAACCGACATAGGTCACAGGATTACATATGTTTGAAGTGGTAATGGGCGAGTCATGTCTGTTGGGGCAGCAAAGTCTTAAAGTCTGGCGTGGCGACCTCCTATACGAAAGCGCAGCGTGTGACGGACCCTGGCTAGGTGGATGGATGACCTCGTGAAGGTTGCGAGGAGTCTATGGATGGACGGTCTGCGTAGGATCGCACTTTGTGACAAACTATGGCGGAGATGCCACGACATTGCGCGACAGCGGCAGCGGTAGAGGTACTTACATCGGTATGCCGCTCGGATTTCTCGCTCAACCGCTTGCCGCGCCGCCAGTCGCGCAAAGTCGTGGCATCTCTGTAGGGAATGCCTATGTTCAGGCTCTCTAAGGCTCACTCTTTTGATCTTAGTAAAACTACTTTCTTACTCCTATTCCGAATTCGAACTTCCTATCGTGCTTCCGATCATTTAAATAATGTTTGACAAGTTTTCACACTGCTACCGTAATGCTACCGTAATACATACCTTGTACCTAAACTAGAGATTCCACAAAGATCCCACAGTCAAACCAGCTACTGGTTTTGTGGGACAATGTATTTAGATTTAAGGAAATTGTAAAGTTCCTAATAAATAAAGAAATAATAATAATAATAAGAGATCGAGAAAATGGCACTGGCAACCTGGTAAATATATAAAGACCATTTTTTTTATTATACATATAATCTTGAAAACCCCAAAAGCCAGTGATATTTGATATCTACAAAACAAATGACAGGCAATTTGTTTACCCCATCGAGGCTAAATCATTGACAAAAACGTACATCGATAAAACAATGTATCGAGTCGTGTCCAACGTCCATGTTCCCTGTATTTATCGATACAATAATTTATCATCGATCGGATAGTTTCCGAGCAGCGAGGGTCAAATGATGATGTTGCCAATTTGTCAAATGCGAATATCAAAGGTCATCACATGTACTTAGTAAATTGATATGCTCATATTATATTGATAAATGACTTATCTTTTTGAAGTTGACAGGGGGCTGAACTATGTATAGATGAAAAACTTAACTAGGGGACTAGGTAGTAGTACTTAAGTAGTAATATAATACATAAATTGATTTAATTGTTGACGTAACCTCCATACTATTTTTTTACACCAGTACATACGTCCAGTACTTTAGTTAATTTTTTGCCTAGTACTTGCTAGTACGTACCTAATTGGAAGTAAATTCACTACACTATACTAAAGATAATACATAGAAACAATTAAAACCAGAATATATGTATATATACAGGGTTCTCGCCAGGAATCCAAATGCTTTTAACAGCGGATTCCTGAGGTCGTATGGAGTAAAAAATGTTATATGAACCTATGTTGAAATATGATTTTTAACTTTTTTTATATTTTCATTCATAATAAATAAATTACCTTTACTTCACCAGTAAAACAATGCTTTAGAACGAGCTGGCAACGTTTGTTATTGTTATCTCTTTTCATTAAAAGGGGAGTCAATGTCATAAAGAAATTTTCTTGTTGGGCAATGTTTTTTACAAAACAGGCTTTACTTAAATATGCGATCTAAACTCCTTACTCATGGATCTTATGATTTATCTAATGGCTGCTCTACACTCTCTTTTAATAACTTTGCTATTAAACTACATGGATTATGATTATAATACAGACTGGCCACTAAGAAATACCCTTCGACTCGTTTCTATTATAACTACTTTTGACAATGACTCCAGTCATTATGACCAGTCATTGTTGTGATTGATTTTAACGGTGTTACGTATGTAATCTCATTATCACAAATAATAATTACATTAGCCATCAAATAAATTGCAGTGTCTAGCTCACGCAGTCAACCTTTATAACAGCTGAAAAAAAATATGTTTTTGAGTACTCCACGGTGCAAAATATCACAAGGGTGGTGTAAAAACTGAAAAAGATTTTGCGGATTCTAGTTCAGCTGCCGTGGATTCCAATGAACTGCACGTAGCTGATACAGTGAGAAGCATACAGCAATTGTTGAAAATAATCATACTGCTTGTAGTGTAATAAATAAATAATTTGATTAATGATTGTGTTTGTTTATTTAGGGAATTAGTAACATGATATTTATTGTAAACTTTAATCAAACAAATTATTTAATAACAAAGTATTAAATAAATATTACATATGACCAGTAAAAAAACAATATTCAAGGTTTTAACTAGATAACGCAGTTCTCACAACTTATGCCATAGTTTTTCCACCATCAAAAGGAATATCAAAACCGGCTTCATACTGTGCAAATCTGTTGTACAAAGACTATCGTTCTAGGCGTATTTATGCTAAGATGCTACATATTAATTTCTTAACTGAATTTTTGAAGGAAATTTGTAATGATTGACACATAAACAATGATCGTGACAGGAACGGTTTTCAATAGTCAACGTTTGTCAGATAATGTGACGGTCTCGCAACATCGCAATGATAAAGATGATTTACACTGGAGATGTTTTAAAACAAAAAATGCTAATATCTCGAAAACTAAGCCGATTTCGACTTACTTTATACGACATTTTATTTCCTACACATACTCAGGAATGCGCTGGTGAAATCATTTGGATTCCTCGCGAGCACCGTGTATAGGTATATCAACTTAACTAAACCTTGATTGATTTTTATTTCATAACTAGTTGCGCCCCGTGGTTTTTTTTTTGTAATTAACGACGCCCATCTTTTTTAGTTGATCTATTCTATAGTTGGCGCTATCGACGATATTTTAATTTTTTTTTCTACTCCAGTACTTTTTTTGTCATTTATATAGTTACTAACTCTAATATAAAGACATAAATTATGAAAGTCTGTAAAAGTCTATACTCTACTGCCCAAAAAAACACTGCTAAACGATGTTATTATGTCGCCAAAAAAGCATCACTTAGTGCCACAGATTACAAGATAAACAGCTGCATTCACACAATTTGTAATAAAAAAAAACTTTAAGTAAGTACCTAAGGGCCTTATCACACTTGCGATTTGCGAGCGAGTTTTCTATACAAATAAGCGTCGCGGCGAACTCGCTGCGTGATCGCCGCCATACAAAATTCGCTCGCAAATCGCAAGTGTGATAAGGCTCTAAGGCATTGCTGCCAACCTAAAAAAAAAGTTTTATCTTTAGTGCATGGATGTTTAGTATAGTGAACGTATACCTTTATGTATAAGTTCATATTTTTTTAACAGATGGACGTCAATAAAAAAAAAAGTTTTTCAGAGACTATTTTATTTTTATTTTGTTGATTTCGAGCGGGAACAAGTAATTATTTTCTTTGTTGTTTATTTGCATTTTATTTCTGAAATGTCGAGTCGTAGAAAAAGTATTGTACCTATGCAACGTTGTATAAGTAGGTCAAAAAACGCTCGTAGCATCTTTCTTACGATGTTCGCTACATCGTAACCCATGCCACTCGCGTTTTTTGCCCCCTCATATACAACGGTTGCATAAAATAGGTACTATTATATTATATTATTCAAATGTCAAAGTACCTACATGGTAATTATTGTATTAAGCGGTTTACACTCACGTGAAATTGTCAGGAACGGCCCGACATGTTTCGAACTCGTATGGAGCCCTTCATCAGGGACGGCTGCCCGTGCACGTACACCGCCGCGGCAAACTCGTCACGGCAAACTCGTTACCTACATGGTGTCGTGCCATGAATGAAAATCATCAAATTTCCCATAATACAGGATTTTATTAGTACATTACATGCTTAGGGCGGTCAATTCGTGAATGTAACAGATTGCAGGTTAGGTATCTGTGGCCCGAACCCAAGGTGAGGCCCAAAAATATGCGACCTGGGGCTTTATGAATTACCGCTCGTAGTTTGTCCAAAGTTTTACCTCTTGCCTCGGCTAGGACGACCTAGGGTGACATGAAATTTATAAAGTACTTACCTACGTAGTACTGCTTACCAACAAACTAATGAAACGACCCGTCTGTATTGTTTAGTTTTTATTTTACGTGTGTGATGACTCCACCAGAAACGCAAACAAACGAACCTCTGATATTCACAATAACATGCCATTAAAAAGTAATAAATAAAAATTTAATGTGTAAATAAATAACCATAAAATATGAGTCAAACTTTATAACAGTAAAGCACGTGAAAACATCAAATAACTGTGAAACAATAAACTCAAGCCATAAAATTTGTTTGTTTATTTACAAGGTTTCGGATTTTATAATAAAATATTAATTCTTTATCCGACACGATCTGATAAAAGTAAGGTTATGCCAAACCCGCGATTGACACACATGTGGTCTGGCGACCTTCGCATTATACTTGATACTTTTCTTCGAAATCTTAACCACTCGTTTTTTCATTATTTTAAATTGCTTGGGAATACTCAAGGTAAAGACTTAAATGAGCAACCTCATGCAATTTCTTAAACATTTCTGAGTATTTAGATTGCCAAGAGATGTCAAGCCTTAGTACGAACGAGCTAATTTTACTCTTTTTTTTACCGTTCACAAAAGGCATATTTGCTCAATTTGGTTTAAGCAAATATGCCTTAAAGCTAAACGTAAAAGTAAACAACAATTTGAGTTGTAGATTATCTGTTTTCTTTCTCGAGACAGCTAACAATGTTTACAACTAACATTGTTTAATACTGGCGAATTATCAATAATTTTCAGAATTTTCTCAAGAATACAAAACTCTAAATTTTCTATGAAGAACTTTCTCAACAACTAACTATACATATGTAGTAGCTACATACACCTGTACGTACGTATAAGGTAACTTTGACAAACCCGAGAACAGTTTTGTTTGAAATGACATTGCACTATGTTTCGGTAAAAAAATATTTTTTTTGTCAAGCCGCCGACTATACCTTTCTTTGAACATCCATCAATCATATTACAAATACAAAGGTAGAAGCAGTGAAAGAAAATTAGACCCTGACCAGGTTTGATAGGTAAATAAAATTGCTCACTGAGACGATTCTAAAAGACCCCAAACTCGGTAGGATTGCTTTATCTATTACAGAGTTTCTAGAGCCACTTTCCGGCTCCATCATCAGACCAGCCCCATGGAACCATATTATTGTATTGTCATCAAAGAAGTAGGTATGTAAAATTTCAGCTCAATCAATGCTAAAGATAATTATCTGCCTCAAAATTGAATTGCAAGATTCCAACCGAACAAACCGAGTTACATTTCAAGTTAAATAAAAGCTTGTAAAAATAAAGGCCGATCCTTCCATGTCCCGGAGCTGTTTATCTGTGCGTTCCTATTATATTATCGCGCAAGAATCATTTACATTACAGAGAACTGACATTCGCTATTAATAGACGCACTGCAATTGTGATCGTCAACGTATCATAATTGCAGTGTCTTCCTTCCTACTTCCTCATTCAGATTGTGTAAATGTAAACACGTGATATGATGGCCGATCTATTGACCATAACTTACCGTCAGTTATTATACTAATATAATATGTAGGTATCTATTGTCTAGCATTGAATGTAATTACTGGAAGTAAAGCGCATCATCATCATCATCATCAGTCAAAATACGACAACGCGGTTGGCGCAGTTTGTAAGCACCTGCCTACTGCCTACTGAGCCGGCGGTCCCGGGTTCGAGCCCCGGCCAGGGTAAATATTTGCTCCGGCCGGGATTCGAACCCGGGACCGCCGACTCAGTAGGCAGGTGTCTACAAACCGAGCCAAACGCGTCGTCAAAACCTTAACTCGCTCAAGTAATATTTGCATCAAAGTCTCCGTTGTGCGACGATAGTTAACCTTCCAATAACGTACCTTAAGGTCCTATTTTAAGGTTCCTTATTGTATCGTTAATTTTTGTCGCACAACGGAACTTATTCCAATCGCTTTTATTTCCTCGCTAACTACGCCTTAATTTCATCCAACTGTTTGGTCCTAACCAATAAGTATACGAGTAAATGTATATCGTCGTCTAGTACCCATAATTAATTTGGGACTAGTTCGATTTGTGTGAGGTTGTCTGATATTTAAAAAAAATAAAAAAAAGGCGACCAGCACCTCTGGCACAACTAGACACGCGACTTCTACGACGTGTGAAAACTTTACAAAATTAATATCGCTCGACATTTTTTGAATCGGTTCGCGATTCATTTTCATGGGCTACGATCAGTCCTCTTCTTCATTATCTTTGGATACTTGCTTACCCGACTTCAAGAGTAACACCATTTACCGTAGATTTTTGGAATGTCTCTCTAAATATCCTAATCCACTGCTGAATATAACAACCAAATAGTACTAGGTACTTATTAGGATATATAAGATAGGCGTAGGAAGCCTCCAGTCGCATTTTAATTTCCGCCATATCCTTTTAAGTAACATCGACAATTCGACATGCCACTGCAAAAAAGAAATGACACACCTATGACAAACTATTACTACACAGCTTAGTCAGAAGTGCATGTGGGTGTTGCTAATCGGATTATTTCAACAATTCTGGGTGAACTGCAGTCATAAGTTATTATTAAGTACCTAATTGATCGAGCGACGAAGCGTCACTCTCACTGGTTCAACTTCACCAAAATTTTCTTATAATATGGTCTAAATTTAAAGGGATGGAGCCGCCCTGTAAGCAAACATTTGCCTGTGGTGCGAGACACCGCTCTTTCTTAGGTAACATGAGGTTTAAATAATTACAAATAATTCTTAAAAAAAAAAGTTTAAAATTACAGTTATACAATTTTACAGATCTGGTCTTGTGTGTGAGTGTGTGCGTTTTGTGTTATACTATGAGCTAGATTTGGGGGTTGACTAGGTATTTCGTTAAACAGTTCTTTTGAGTTTGAGTAATTTTTTCTACGGTTTCAACCTCCATATTTCCATCGTTATGAAAATTTTCGAAAATCTAGCTAAATCAACAATATAGGTACATAAACCTAAAACCACCCTAAAACCAATTTGTTGTGCTATACATATTATTTAACTCCCAATGTCTTTTGGGATTTATACCAGCGTATTTTTGTTATAAATTAGTGAATTGATTTATTAATGCTAGAATCTAGATTGGTAGATGATTTAGGCACATAAGTACATATATTAATAAATATTATTTTTATTCACTCGCACTTCTAAGTTTGTATCTCTTTACCTGATTAAAAAACGCCCCTGAATTGTCACCGCTGCAACATGTCGGATCAAATCACAAATTAAAATGTTTACAACCTCCAAAGCTTCTTAAATGAAAGACGTAACTTACAAGTTACAAGTACTAACAGCTGATATACGCCCTTCTGCCAGTAGAACAGTATAATAAAGTACTTAAATTAGAAACGCGGTTGGCATCGCTCATATTTCATTAGAGACAAAGTTGATATCTGATTGATTCAAAACCAAGAGATTAGATCACTCGATAATGCTCCAAAATTCAATGCACTTTGCATGTGCGTGCAGTAGCAAGCTAATTTGAGCTTTATAACCATTGTATGAGATTCGCGGGGTATATGTGTCGGTTTTGTTTGTCAGATAACTGTGAAAGGCATTGTCGCGCGACATTGAGGAAGGTCAGCGCAGCGGAGTACCGATAGCAAACAATATTGGGTCAGGTTTGGTCAAAAATCAGAAGTAAGCAAAGTACCTATTTTATTTAGTACTTACCTACAATATTATCGATTTATTTAATTTAATCGTATGGCGCATATACATAAACATTCCGACAATCTAATCAAATTTGACAATCTAAACAAATTATATAAACTAATCTAATTTATAAATCCACACTCAGGGACCCGAACCACGAAATAGCGTCAGGTGTTAAGTTGTACAGATCTTCCGGAGAGCCCGAGTACGAGTGCAGGGGGCAGCGCTGTATGATGTGCTCCACGGTTTGAGCCTCCACGCCACACTCGCAAAGAGCTGAGTCCCGCCAGCCCCATTTGTGTCGGAAGTAGCTGCACCGTCCGTGACCTGTCCTCAATCTGTTAATACGGCAGGTTGAAACCATCTGGTTTGGCCGTGGGGTCTACGACTTGCAGGACAAGACCGGTGGCCTGTGATGTCCACTCTTCTTTCCACGTCTGCCTGAGGTCAAAGTCACTCAGCCTTTGAGCAGTGACGCAGGCAGGCCGTCGGGATTTTAGCCGTTGGGGCGGAGGGTGGCAAAAAGGCTGGTGAATGGGCAAAGACTGTTGCGACTGTATTTTTTCCGCTTCTCTCTTTAGCGCTTCCAATCTCCGGAGGTGTGGTGGAGCAATATGGCTGAGAACCGGGAGCCAATGGAGCGGGGTCGATCTTATTGTGCCTGATATGCATCGCATAGCTTCGTTCAGTTTGGCATCCACTTTTTGCGTATGTGCGCTTTCGAGCCAAACTGGAGCACAGTACTCAGCAGCCGAGAAGACCAGTGCTGTAGCCGATGTCCGCAGGCAGTCAGCGGAGGCACCCCAAGTAGTGCCGCAGAGTTTGTGGAGGATATTGTTCCGCGACGAAACCTTTAAAGCCACTTTCTGGAGGTGTTCCTTGTAAGTCAAAGCCCTGTCCAAAGTCACCCCCAGGTATTTAGGGAAAGGGTTGTACTTCAGCAGCTCTCCTCTGAAAGATACGCTAGGTTGGTAATTAGCAAGCTGGTTGTTGAGGTGGAAGCAGGCGACGTCCGTCTTGCTAGTGCTTGGTATTAGGCGCCATTCATGAAAGTACCTACTGAGTTTCTCCGAATCAGATGACAGCACTTCCTCACTAGACTTGAGATCTTTACTTTGGTAAACAAGCGCTATATCGTCAGCGTATATGAATTTAGTTGACTCAGTAGGGGGCAAGTCATGAATGTAAAGATTGAATAGGATCGGAGCGAGCACAGATCCTTGTGGCAAGCCATTGTTCAGTCTCCTTTTGCGGCTTTTTTCATCTCCCAGGTAGACCTCGAACTCTCTATCGCTGAGCATAGTCATGATAATGTCTGCTATTTCTTTGCTGGGGACTGTTTTCAGAATCTTGTATACCAAGCCTTGTTTTCAGACAGTGTCATACGCCGCAGTTAAAACCTGATGCTATTACTATCGATGTCTTCAAGTCAATCAATCGGTGTCAATCAATCAAAGTCTTACTATATTCTTTTCCTTTCTACATTTATAACAACGTTAGCGTATAACCGCATTAACGAATGATGAACTTTGCATTATAAATGTTTGCCTACGCAATCCATTGGTCGCGACTGCGCGAGTCCAATTCGTCTTTCTAGTCAAGAATACCAGAAAATGGGAAAGAAATAAATAAATTATACATATATACGTAACAAACTTAACACGACAAAAATATTTTTATTAATGATAATATCTAACTATACATTGTGTTCTGTAATGATCCCATCACCTCAGCATGATGCTAACTCAAAACCCAGCGCTGATATCTTCCTGTAAGACAATTGGCTGACACTTCGGACGATCTAAAAAGATATTAACATGATACTTAAAACAAGAAACAGGTAACACAATAACTCGAAAAGGTATTAGAAATTAATTATTGATTTCAGAACACTCTGTTATAGTTGTTTCTGTGGACGGTACCCACACCGGTAGCACTTCCGTGAGGTCAGCGCCGCGCACGCGCGCGCTGTGCGCTCTGATCTGACATAACATCTGTGTTACTATATCAAAACGGGACTTAATTCACGTTCAATAAGTGTTTATTTAATTAGTCGACCGTGATGTTACGTTCATGGTCTCGTAGGAACTCAAAAAGTACCTTTTTAGGGTTCCATACCCAAAGGGTAAAAACGGGACCCTATTACTGAGTGAGACTTCGCTCTCCGTCTGTCACCAGGCTGTATCTCAAGAACGGTGATAGCTAGACAGTTGAAATTTTCACAGATGATGTATTTCTATTGCCGTTATAACAACAAATACTAAAAATAAAATAAAATAAATATTTAAGGGGGGCTCCCATACAACAAAGGGATTTGGTTGCGTTAACTTTGCACCTCATTTGTATGGAGCGCTATACATACCAGGTGCAAACTTAACTTAACCACTTAAGGATGGAAAGTTTTTGTACGGAACCCTCGGTGCGCGAGTCCGGCTCCCACTTGACCGGTTTTTTTAATTGTTATAATAATGTGTGAAAATTGTGTAACAAGTCTGAATCAATATATATATAACATCATCTGCGTTATCTAATGGCCCCTGCAAAGTGCACACTCGGACGCCTTTCAGGAATGGACCCTGCAGGTGTTTTTGTTGACGGTACGCACACCGGTAGCACTTCCGCGATGTTAGCGCCGCACGTGCGTGCTCTCATCTGATCTGATCTGACATAACATCACATGCTATATTTAATGACCTGTACGTGCCTGTACACTGACGCGCTTTTCGCCATACTGAGGCCGAGTTCTAATCAACCGAAAGATGCCCATTGCTGGATAAAAGCCTACCCAAACTTCTCCACAACGATCAATCGCTATAGGTTCAAACGCTATAGGTGAGTTGCATCAACGCCATCGACAAATGTAACGGACTGATATCTATGTCGGTGCGTGGGTAACGAGTGCCCAATTGCCGAAATTTTAATTGCGTTTCGGTCAATTCCTGAGTCATGGACATTGAAAAACCGATACTTAGTATTCTCTGATAGAAATAAAAACAGGAAAACATTCTAACGTCACCGTTGTCGAAGCGTACGCAACTGATAAACGCAGGCCCAAGGCCCACATGACCTAGGTCTATAAATACATCAGGAAATGCATCGCGGAACGAGGAGGCAAGGGTATGTAATGGTGTTTCCTGGTGCCGGTGCAATGTGCAGCGTATAAGGTGTTTAGAAAACGATTGTCCGATTGTTTACGATGCAATCGGCAGAAACAGCGGCGCAGTTTGCCTTGCATGCGAATTGCGACACCATGTTAAGTTGAAGCCTCTTTATCACTTATTCCTGAACTCATTGCTATGAGGATGATACGTCAATGTAACTGGAATTCCAGTGAAGTCTTGTAGTGTGTTTTATAGAATACATTTTGTTTTTCTTTATTTAAATTGCATTTAGAGCTAGAGGGGCGTTCCACCAGAACGTCTACTTTATTATGCACGTAATGGCAACCTAAAAAATACAGAAAGTCCATGAATTCAATATCAATACAAAAGCCAAGTTATCAAATAAGAACTTTTACCTTTCAAAAATAAATTTTAATTCTGATGGCATTCTGTGCCTTCCGGGTCCTCGTCACAAAATGATGCCTAATTTTCAAGTTTCTATTGCTTGGTCGCTGCGCGTTGGGTGGTAAACGATTTTTGGAGTAGGGTAAGTCCGGGGGCATACCGTTCATTGAAGCCAGTTCTCGAAAAGAAGGGTTTCATAATATTTTTTTCTACATCCGCGGCAAATATTTCTTTCATTTAACTTATTTTCCTTATTCTAATTTGCCATCAATTTTAAGGGACGTCGTTACTGCTATCAGATAGTCATCGGAAAGCTTTTCTTCGGATGGCCATATGGCCATCATATACCGACTAACACTGGCCATCTCTCCTTTTCCTCCGGGAGAGATGACCACAACTAAAAAAAAAATAAGTCACTACACGATGCAAGTAATTTTGAGGTTAGGACAAATTGTTACTCGTATACTTTGCAACCAAACCAAAAATAACCATTATTGTACAAAACTAATATCATAACCACCTAAAACAATAACCCTCTGAAAAATATTTCCACTTCACAAAACAAATAACAAAGATTTTACTTACTTTTTGGTTTTTTTTCGCCAAAAAGTTGCACATACTCTTGCTTCTACGCGCGTCGCCAAGCCAACTAAACTATTACAAGTGCCATCTAGCCAACAGTTCAGGAATTATTTCGATGGGCCATCTCTCCCTTATGGCCATCTACCCCGGAATTACCCTAAATATTACTGGATATCTTACACATATTGTTTTAACCCCAAAATAAGCGATGCTATGTGCTATACATATATGTGGGTAAGACCACGATAAAGATAATGCATTACTTAAAAACATAGACAACATCCATGACATGAGCCAGGAACAAATATTCGAGTTCATCGCACAAATATTTGCCCTTCCCGGGATTCGAACCCAGAACCGACGGCTCACTGCGCCAACCGCGCCGGCAAACTTTGAGTTAAGCTTTTTTGTATCACTGGACGTTTCCGCTAATTATGATGATGATGATGAGGTATTAAAAGGAAGTATTAATATTCTTCAAAACTTCCATGAATTCGTGGTTTAATTTGATTTAAAAAACACAGCATCACTTAAACCAGACACAATGATACATTATCATATTAATAATACGTATTTATCATACAAGATCAATACGAAACTTTGAGTTAAATAATTCATGAGGCGTGGGACCGCGCAATCACATTGTTTATTTGTCAAATTAAATTAATTATAATTGAATCATCTCATTTGATCGCGAGCAAACATTGTAGGAAGGTCAATAGTTAAATCGACAAGATAACCTTTGCGGTTACCTTTTGGGCAATTATTTTATTTTAGTCCCGTGTTAGTCAGTTAAGTCAACCTTTTTACAACATTTTGTGTCTGTGTGTATACTGTGTGTTGCTTCTTCACGCTAAAACGAATGGGCGAATTTCAACACGAGCGAAGCAAGTTCATGTCTTAGATTGGAAAACCCAAGTATATGTGTCATCATGCCCTCGTGCCAAAGTTTTTGATATAGGGGTAGGTACCTAAAAGGATGCGTATATAGTTATGGTTATAGGACACCTTTTTACTCGATTACGCTAAAGGCAAAAAGATGGTTATGGTTTATTTTTTGTCTTCGAACGTTTGTGGTCTCGAATGGATTATATTGACTTAAGTCCCGTTTTGTTATAAGAATATGTGAAAATAAATAGCATGGTCCAATGAAGCTAGTGTGATGATGAAATCCCCAAGTAGCACTTATCCAGCCTTTATACAGCTTAAATTAGAGTTATAATGGCTGTATAACCTCTTATACACCCTGTTTCAGAATCACCCGGGTCAGAAAGTGACCAGATCTTCAGTTTATTTACCGTAGAGTCATCCATCCAGTTTGGACTGGTTGCACTTTTTGACAATGAACTATTGATTACGCATAAAAATTATAAATTTCATGATCTAACAGCTAACCGTGTAGCAAAGCAGATGAAATGTTAAATGCATGTTGCTTCCATAGAATACCTATTTAAATCTAATGAATTACATTTCACAATTAAAGACGACATGCGTCTCAAATTGGGCCAATCATTTGTTAGCGCGTGAATAGATAGTCTGTGGATAAAATAGCTTGACAGTAAAAGACACAAATATCACTGCAGTCCCTATCGAGTTACGTCGTTTTCGACAGGAACAGAATAAAGCTAAGGCCTCGTGTTGAAAGAAATTTAGGTTAGTGTTTGCGAAGATGCATTTGACATTGAGCCTAGCCACAATGTTGCAGACTCATCACCATCAACCAAAATACAGCTGGCCATGCAGTTATTTCTATCACCAGGTCATCAATCCCACGGTGGGTGTTCCAGTGTGTGGTCGCCTCTCAAGAACAAGCCGGCTTAGATGGTAGTCGGTTCGACAAACAAAGTGGCCTGCCCTTTGCAATTCATCGAGCTTCGTCGCTTGCCTGCCTGTTTGTGTCTACAAAACCGGCCAAGTGCGAGTCGGACTCGCGCACCGAGGGTTCCGTACAAACACATCCCATCCCTAAGTGTTTAAGTTAAGTTTGCACCTGGTATGTATAGCGCCCCATATAAATTAGGTGCAAAGTTAGGTATTTGGTATTAAAAAAAAAACTACCTACTAACTAGATCTCGTTCAAAACAATTTTCGTTGGTAGTTTTTATAGTAATGTATACCATATGTTTTTTTTAGATTTTTCATTTTCTTATTTTAGAAGTTAGAGGGGGGGGGGGGGGGGCAACTTTTTTCCACTTTGGAAGCGTCTGTCACGGAAACTATTCGGTTTAGAAAAAAAATATTTTAGAAACCTCGATATCATTTTTGAAGACCTATCCATAGATACCCCACACGTATGTGTTTGATGAAAAAAAAATTTTTGAGTTTCAGTTCTAAGTATGGGGAGCCCCCAATATTTATTATTATTTTTTTATTTTTGAATCAAAATGTTAATGCGGTTCACAGAATACATCTACCTACCAAGTTTCAACAGTATAGCTCTTATAGTTTCGGAAAAAAATGGCTGTGACATACGGACGGACAGACGGACAGACGGACAGACAGACAGACAGACAGACATGACGAATCTATAAGGGTTCCGTTTTTTGCCATTTGGCTACGGAACCCTAAAAACCGAATAAAGTGGCAGGACTATCATAGGCTAGAAAAATATAGGTAAAAATCTTCATGGTATCTTATTTGTAATTTATTATAATAATGGGGACTATTATCTATAATAATAATAATAATTTATTTATTTCAAAAGCAGTGGTTACTAACAACACAAGGTTGAGGCTTCCCAGTAGGTATATATATACCTGTGTCGGGATGTCTCGCTCTTCCAAAAATAGAACATTAAACGATCCACTAATCTGTTGATTACAGTTCTTTTTAGGGTTCCGTAGCCAAATGGCAAAAAACGGAACCCTTATAGATTCGTCATGTCTGTCTGTCTGTCCGTCTGTCCGTCTGTCTGTCCGTCCGTATGTCACAGCCATTTTTTTCCGAAACTATAAGAGCTATACTGTTGAAACTTGGTAGGTAGATGTATTCTGTGAACCGCATTAAGATTTTGATGCAAAAATAATAATAAAAAAAAATAATGGGGGCTCCCCAACTTAGAACTGAAACTCAAAATTTTTTTTTTCATCAAACACATACGTGTGGGGTATCTATGGATAGGTCTTCAAAAATGATGTCGAGGTTTCTAAAATATTTTTTTTCTAAACCGAATAGTTTGCGTGACAGACGCTTCCAAAGTGGAAAAAAGTTGGTCCCCCCCCCCCCCTCTAACTTCTAAAATAAGGAAATGAAAAATCTAAAAAAAACATATGATGTACATTACTATAAAAACTACCAACGAAAATTGTTTTGAACGAGATCTAGTAAGTAGTTTTTTTTTAATACCTAACTTTGCAAGTTTGCACCTAATTTATATGGGGCGCTATACATACCAGGTGCAAACTTAACTTAAGCACTTAGGGATGGAAAGTGTTTGTACGGAACCCTCGGTGCGCGAGTCCGACTCGCACTTGGCCGGTTTTTTTTCTAACTTAGTTATTATCCTAACTTAACCCGTCAAGCGTCCAGTAGACTAACGTTAGTCTACAGCAATTTTGTGCCGGTAGCGTCCAGTAGACACACGCTAGTCTACAGCCCAAACCGCTCATTGGATCAATTTCTCTGCATCGATTCGTTATGGTGGCAGCTTGATAGATATTTTACTATCCAACAACAGCTATCAGAGCACACACATTTGATTTTTAACCAATCAGAATCCTCAATAGTGACGTGTAAATATTTTTTTTTCTCTACATTGGCGGAATTCGTCCGCCATTTCGAAAATCACTTGCATTTGAGGTGTCGTGTCGTGTAATAAATATGTCCAAATCTTTTAAACGGAAAGTGTTTATATTATGTATTATATATCAAATTACTGGCAATTAAATAAGGTTTTCGTTTTTAATGTTAAATTTAGCCGCACGACATTGTTTCCTCGTGAAAAAAGTCCTCAAGTTTGAATGACGCAATAATTTTGCAATGATGGCCGTCGTAATTCATTTGTTTCCTAATTTTCAATTGTTCAAAACCTTACGAACAAATAATAGTTTTATAATACACTTTCTCAGGATTTCATTTCATATATTAGATTGGTGTAAGGTCTTGGGAATTTTGATAGATTTATGAGTTTGTTCAAACAGTGCTCAATTTCGCGGCAAATCCGCCATGACAGTTGCGAGTTGCGGCAGCTTAGTTTGTCGCGTGCGCGCACGTGCGCGTAAATAAATATTTGTTGTGAAGTAATTATTAGGTGTTTAGTAGTGAATTTACGTAAAATTGACGCATAAACTAGCCAGTATCATTTTAGTGTATGTAAAATGTGATATGTGGTTTTAAATTGAGTGTAAATTGTGAATGATTAGTGACGGATGTGACGGAAAGCGAACATCTTGGAATATAAATAAATCTACATCTCACTACAAGTAAGTGCGGCTATTATAACATATTGTGCCGAATTCCAAATTTATCTAGCTCTCTAACGACATATAACACATCTCATATAATTATTCTCGGGGTAGGTAAAATTCCCATCTTTAGCGGAAATTCAGCCGTTTCTTGTTTGTATGGGACATTTCGCGGTGTTTTGTTCTAGGGAGGTCTGACACTTGACGGGTTAAGCTAAGTTTTTTAAGTGCTTATTGATTACATATCTAGTAGGTTTTGTTTTCCTTTGTTTTATTTTATTTTATGTTATGTTATGTTATGCGCGCATTTGTGTATGTGTGTGTATGTGTGAATGTGTGAGCGCGCGTGTGTGTGTATGTGCGTGTGAGTCTGAAGTGTGTGTGATAAGATACCGAGTGGTGTTATAAACTACATAATTATATATTTTAACCATTATTTATTCATATATTATACTCATAGTTTCTGCCTACAATAATTATACGTTCGTAATATTTTACTAATTTTTATATGTATAACAAATTATTTTTATTTATTATTTATTATTTTTACCATACAATAATGTTACTTCTAGGTGATCAAGTGCTCGGAATCAGTAGTTCCTCAATTTCAATATAGTTAATTTTTTTTAACCATTCTATAAGTAATTCTTTACATTCCTTTGTTCTCAGGCTATATATGTGTAACTCATTGTTCATCTTGTTGTACAATTGAGCAGACTGTACATCATACTGCCTTCTTGCAAAAGCTGATTTGTTTTGGGGTAGAGGGGCAACTTTTGCAGCCCTCCTTCGGACTTGAGTTGGTGGCTGATATGGTAACATTTTGTGCAATTTAAGGATTACAGATACAATGTACAGTTTGCGCATACTTAACAGGTTGCACTCGCGGTAGAGATCAGCGGTAGGATATTTATAAGGCAAAAAATACATAGTTTTAAGGAGGCACCTCTGTCCTCTCTCCACTTCCAAGAATTTGGTCTTAGATGCTCCACCCCATACAGGAATGCAGTAGGTCATTATGGATTGTGCCAGAGCAATATATATTTGGTTTAGTAAATTTGTCGATGCTGTGTGTCTGAGAATTTTGAATATCCATACCAGTTTGCGTATTCTATTATTTAAGTAGTCTATGTGTGGGTGCCAGGATAGTCACTCGTCAATTATGATTCCTAGGTATTTAGTAGAACTGACCTTGTTTATTTTAGTGCAATTGCAATGAGTGTCATTAGAATTGCATACATGAATTTTTAGATTTAGTTCCTGAGATAGTTGATTACTAATTATTTTAGAAAAACAAATGTAGTTAGTCTTTTCGCTGTTTAAGGTAAGTACATTAGATATTAGCCATGTGCTGACTCTTTGTAGTCCCCTCTCAGCAGCAGCGTAAACCGAGGTCCAACTGTCACCCGTGAATATGAGTACCGTGTCATCCGCATACGAGACAACATGGCCATCTTGAATTTGAATATTGGTAAGTTCATTTATATACACAAGAAACAGTGTCGGACCCAGCACACTGCCCTGTGGCACTCCAAAAGATACTACAGAGTAAGCACTGATGTGATCACCGATCTTAACTCTTTGGTTACGTTCAGAGAGGTAGTCACTAAGCAAATTCAATGGCTTTCCCCTAATGCCAATGCGTTCCAGCTTTTTTACAAGAATTGGAGCAGAGACCGTATCAAAAGCTTTTTTAAGGTCTAGAAACGTTGCTAAACATTTTTTTCCATTATCTACCTCTTTACTAATGATTGATGTTAAACTTAAGATGGCATCTTCTGTTGATTTTCCTTTTCTAAAGCCGAATTTTGATTTAGAGAGTAAGTTAAATTTGTTTAAATAGTTCACAAGTCTAGTGTTAATTAATTTTTCCAAAATTTTTGAAATTGAACTTAATACTGATATAGGTCTGTAATTATTTGGATCAGTTCTATCTCCATTCTTATAAACTGGCGTTACTAACGATCTTTTAAGCTGAGTAGGGAAGACTCCTTGCGCAAAGCAGAGGTTTGCCAAGTGAGATACAACGGGTGCTACCACATTTTTGCAACATTTAAGTAGTTTTGATGGTATTCCATCATGACCTGGAGCGCTATCTAGTTTTAGAGACATTATAATACCAGCTACTTCCTGCGGATCGGTGTCTAGTAGGACAAAAGATGAACAGGGTATACTGTTAGTATGTACATTACTATCATGTGTGATGTCCTTGTGCTTTGAGACAATATCCATAGCTAGCTTCTTACCAATGCCGGTAAAGAACTGGTTAGTATGGTTGACTGATTCGTTTGCAGTCGGTTTACATTTAAGTAAGTCCGTGTTTTTCGTTTTTGGAGATTTATAATGTGTTAAAAATCTCTACCTACCAAATCTACCTGTAACACTAATGTAATAAAATCAGAGAATCAAAACACAGTCACAACAAGTGTCTAACTGGTGATAAGTTAAGAATGCATTTAACTGAACGAACTTAAATCGTCATTAGTAAAACAACATTTAACCCGGAAAACCATTATGTATAATTTATTCCAGTGTACTGAGTCTAATACTACACAACTTTTGCGACTCAACTAGAGCGATTTATTCGTCTCTCGTAGACGATGCACTAAAATAAATAGGTGTAAAAAATTAAAGCTCGTCTATCTACATTATGACTATGAGTATGACCTCAGGAGCATTGTATGCTAATGTGTGGTATACAGGTTGGTTAATAACTTAGAAGAGATGAATAACATTTAAAAAAATTAAAAAAATGGATGGAAGATATTTAAAGATATGAAATAATATTAATAAGTTACATAAGAACGAGTAAATATTTACGTTATATACGGATGAGAGCAACTCTCTTTTGTACTGCACTTATGCGCTGAACTGTGTGCAAGTCAATTTTAAGTATCACATGATTACCATATAATTAATTTTTTTAATTAAATAGCGCAAAATTTTAGGAAAGATATCATTTGTAACAAATGCATATGCTATTCTAAAATTGGGAGAGTAACTTTTTAATTAGGTAATTAACAAAAATATTGAAAGATTTTAGAATAGCCAAAGGTTGGCTTTCTCAATCACTCTTTTTTACTGTAGTAATAAAACCTAGCCTAAGACAATAATTTTAATTAGTATAAGAATATCAACGAAATAATTGAAGGGGTGAATTCCATGAATTGATACAAATATCAATGGAGTACTACTCGAAGGCTTTAACATTATATATACAACACTGGCCATGGATAAAGTTATTTATTATACTTAGATAAAAAAAAAAACATAAAAAAATAACAAATTTGTGGGATTCAAACACTAAAACTAAACTAAGATTAAAATATATTCATAAAACTAAGACCTCTCGGTAGGATCCATGACGCAGGCAGCATTCCCACACTGTATGGCTATGGAAAGCCTTTGCACAAGAAAACTGCAAATTGGATAAAGTGATATCTGACCAACTATTAAAATTTACTTGGTTTTGTAACATTGTAAACACTAGATTTGAATGAATTGCCGTACTAAAACGAATTACGTGCATGTAAATAACATATAGGTAATGACTACCGTTTCTCGCAAACGTTTCAAGACGGAAAATGAACTGCTAAACTGAAACTGCTATCCTCAGGCCCATTAATAATGTCAATTAAGACTTATAATAATTTAACTGATTATTTAAAAGAAGAAGAAGACGATAAAAAGTTTATAATTAAACTAAAGCAACTACTAGGTACTAACTAAAGCCTATTACACGCTAAATGAATACTTAGAAGATAAATTATAAACACTGTAACATAAAAAATGTTACATAACCTTGGTTATAAGAAATATAATAAAATTTACATTTTTTTTTACAAAATTAAAACCTATAAAATATAATTAAAACACTTAATTAAAAGCAGTTACTTAAAATAAACTAAATTCTAAATAAACTATACTAAATATTAAACTAGTTAAGTGTACCACGCTTGTTACTTATTTTACCAAGCGGACTGTACGTGAACACGCATTGCTTTGTCTCCGTATCAACCGGTCGGCCGCCTTCCGCCCGCGCCCCGCGCACCCACCTGGCTCCCGCGCCGTGCCGCCCGGGCAGACTGATTTTGTTTTCAACGCAGGCGCACGTACGCTCATCCTTAGCGTCGTCACACGTCGCCGGCGTAGTCAAATTTATTATTATAATTTGAATTTAGCCTACACTAAATTCCCGAATAGTATTACTGTACTCGTGTAGTGTCAGTGTAAAATACCCCTATATTATTGGGTGAGTGTTGAACATTTCTTATGCTTCATATAGAACCGGTAGATTTAAATATGTGTCTAACGGTGATCCTTTGTTTGATTTTGCCTGCTTACAGATGCTTTATAAATGCCGATCCTCACATCTCATTTTCATTTAGCTATCGCAATCATGCATTGGTAATGTTAACGATAATAAATAATAAATATTTTCAAAATTTAAATCTTAATGTACTTTGCAAATTTTAATGTTAACGTATTTTTCAAATTTGAATGTTAACGTATTTTTTCAAATTTAAATCTTAACGTCCATATTCATTTTTAGAATGAATGTTTTTTTTTCTTTCGTATGTACTTAAATGCTATCGCTTTTGTTTTCAAAATGTAAACTCCGTCCGACTGTGACATCCGCACTTCACCCAGCCATTTCACCATCACGCAGTGCTTGCCTTCTGCTTCTGCACAATAACGGTCACAGTCAACGGAGATGTTGATATATTATTATTTTGACACGAAGGACGTAAATTCCAGGGTGCTACGTTACGGCTCGAGCCCAACACCAAAGCTTTCGGCGTTGTCCCAGCTGACGTCCCTCAGCTCGTTCACAACTCCACGGCAGCCGCCGCAGCTGATGACCTGCAGCCCGTCCACGTCTCCTCAACGACCTCGAGTTCCAGGAGAGTACTGACGTGGTGGAGGCGACAACTACTGGAAACAAATTATCAGACCGGCTTCAAACGTACCCATCCCTACGACTTATTTTCGTGTGCTAGCGGCGTGTCGCGGAATAAACGTTTCTTTAAGTTTAATTTGTTGAACTTATTTATTCCCGACCTGTAGACGTAGCACTGGCGCCCTTACCGTGGTTTTTTTATTTTTCTGGATAAAGGTCTGATATTTGTTCTCAGGTGGGTAGTTGTGGTTTATGTGCTTGATGTTTTTTTTTTGTTTTGTGAAACGTTTTTCTGTTTTATTTTTGGTTGCCAGCAGCTAAGGTGTACAGAATAGTTTTTTATAATTTTTGTTAAAGTTGTGTTTTTGCTCCGGTACAGTCGGACACAATATTAAGTGTTAGCTTCTAAATTAGTTTCAAAATTGTTTTATTGCAATTATTGAGTGTAATTTTCTTTGCGTGATTAATTATTGGTAGTACACTCAGTCTCAATATTTTGCATTGTTTTTTTGTACAACATTTTATTGTTTTTTTTAACGATCTCGTAATTTGTCATTTTGTACACCATTATTCGTACACATTAGTTGCATTTAATGCTTATTTTTTTTGTTTTGTTTTTCTGTTGTTTTTTTTTTGCGCTTTTTATTTCTCATTTTAATTTTGCAAGTAGATTATTTTAAAAGAAAAACATCCAAAGCGTTTAAAAATTTTTATAATTGTTTTTGTAACGGACGGAGTATTTTTTCGTTGTTTTTTTTTTTGGCGTGACTTGTTCAACATTCACTGAATAATTTAATTATTATTTTACCGCGGATTTGTTACTTTTACAATGGCTTACCACATACAATTTATGTCGTTACAAAAAACTGAACTTGAGTACGAAGTTGCTATTCGGGGTGAGACACCAGCTTCCACTGTCCAGGAGCTACGTAAGCAAATTGCTAAATGCGGGCCTATTTTTCCATCTGAGGAGATTCTTTCTAGTCCGTTTGATGTGGTTGAGGATTTAGACGGTGCAGCGGAAGTGATTAATAGGGTAAATTCCTTGTTAGACTCGAAGCCTTTAGAAAAGAGTACTTTACTACGAGCGCAAAACCTGGTTCATCACCTTTATCACCGGCTTAACCGCATTGAATGTGAAGATGAAGAACAAAGGGAGACTTTCAATCAATGTGTTAGCTTATTTCAACTTTGCTCTGACCGTGTTGGTAAGCTACTTGTTAGTAATGTGGTGGACCCGCTGGCTTCTACTAGTAGTGATACTCAGTCTTCTCGTGTCATTTCTCCTTCTCCCCTTAACATCGCGGTGACTTGTGACGGCGGCAATGCGAACCAACTGTCAAAACTGCGTTACGACGGCAAAACCTGTGTGAGGGCGTTCATTCAACGCGTTTCCGAATTTTGCACAGCGAAGAATACCCCAAGTAGCAAAATTCTACACAATGCTACTGAGATATTCACAGGCGATGCGATTCACTGGTTTAGGAGTGTTCGGGAAAAAGTAACAAGCTGGGACGATCTAGTTGTGCTTCTGAGGCAGGATTTCGGCCAGGCTGACTTCGATTATAGGCTACTTTCCGAAATTCGGTCTCGCACTCAGGGTGAAACGGAAAATATCGTGATATATTTGTCGATTATGTCCGGCCTTTTTTCACGTTTGTCAAAAACCTTGCCTGAAAGCGACAAGCTCGAGATATTACTTCATAATATCCGACCATGTTACGCGAGCACCTTATCTTCCGTTTCCGAAATTAAGTCCATAGAAGAGTTAAAGACGTTGTGTCGTAACTACGAAAGTATACAGTCGCGGCTTTCTCAATTCAAGGAACCTCCACGTCCAAGTGTAGATACTTTGGCGCCGGAACTTGCATATTCTGGTGGTTCATCAAGAAATAAAAGCAATTATAATAGTACAAATTTTAATAACAATAATAAATTTAAATACAATAATCAAAATTATAATAAATCTTATTCGCAAAACAATTATACGTCAGAATCACATAAAACTAATCCTAACTATGTACATGTTATCGCTCCATCAACATCCAAGACACGTTTTTGTCCTAGATGTCGAGTGGATACACACAATCTGCGTCAGTGCACAGCAAATAAGGATGTCATCGTTTGTTTTGTTTGTGGTCGTAAAAATGTTAAAACACCTGATTGTCCTGATTGCAACAGAGATAGGAAACAGCGTCCAAAAAACTAGTTACTCAGGATTGTGTCAATGATTGTAATGTGGCTAATTTTGATAAAGATGACTGGCAAAGTTGGCTGCTTTCAATTAATTTATTCTTTAGGTCTTATAAAATTGACACAATTCTGAAGGAAGATCATCAAAATGACAATAGACCTTATGTTTCGGTGCAGATCAATGGCGTTACAATATCAGGATTATTAGATTCCGGTTCTGCTGTGACTATCCTTGGCAATGGTACTCATAAAGTCCTTTTCGATAGTGGGTTAAAAGTAACCAAAGGAGACTTTATTTCTGTAACAGCAGCTGGGGGTCAAATGTTGCAAAGTGAGGGTTATATAGACGTTCCTTTACATTTTGATGGTAAATTTCACATCTTAAAGGCTTTTATCGTGCCAGGTATCCAGAGCAACCTCATATTAGGTGTAGATTTTTGGCGTGCCTTTCAAATTTGCCCTAAGTTTCTTAGCAGTATTGTTCTAGATGGCAGCAGTACAACAGCTAATACCGAGTTGCATAATCAAAGAACTTTTATCCAGGGTTACGACGAATTATCCGAGACTGAAAAACAATTGGCAAATAACGTTGTCAAGCAATTCGAGGACATTTCATATGAACGTAAGGGTTTGGGTCTTACGAACTTAATTACGCATAAAATTGATACTGGTGATGCTAGCCCGATTCGCCAACGTTATTACCGATTGTCACCTGAAAAACAGCGTATCTTGATAGAACAGGTGGACGAGATGCTCGCCTTAGATGTTGTCGAGCCTTGCGAAAGCAGCTGGTCGTCACCTGTCCTGCTTGTCAACAAGAAGAACGGGGAACCTCGTTTCTGCCTGGACAGCCGTAAATTGAATTCGGTGACGAAGCGTGACGCATATAACCTCCCGTATATCTCCGAGATTTTGGACAACCTTAGGGATGCTCGTTACTTGTCCAGCATCGACTTGTCTAAGGCCTTTTGGCAGATTGCGATTGAGCCTGAGGATAGGCAGAAGACGGCATTTTATGTGCCTGGTAGGGGAAGCCTACACTTTAAACGAACTGCGTTCGGCCTGACTAACGCTCCTGCTACTCAGCAAAGATTAGTGGACCTGTTGTTCTCAGAGTTCGACCTTAAAGTTTTCGCCTACCTGGATGACATTATCATCGTCTCCAAAGATTTCAATAGTCATGTCACCTTGCTCTTACGTGTTTTAGATAAACTCAAACAAGCCAACCTCACTGTTAATTTAGATAAGTGTCGTTTTTTCAGTAGCCAGCTTAAGTATCTAGGGTACGTCGTTGACGGTTCCGGTTTGCGTACCGATCCTGCGAAGGTGGAGGCTATCCTAAATTATCCGACACCGACGTCTCGTAAAGACGTAAAGCGATTTCTTGGGACCGCTACTTGGTACAGGCGATTTGTCCCTAATTTTAGTACAATAGCAGCTCCATTAAATAAATTAACTTCCTCAAAGAAGGGTTCACCCCCATTTAAATGGACTCCAGAAGCAGACGCTGCATTCAAGCAACTAAAAGAGCGTTTGGTCTCTGCTCCTGTTCTGTGTTGTCCAGATTATACAAAGCCATTTGAAGTGCATTCTGATGCTAGCAACTTCGGAATTGGCGCAATGTTGACACAAACTATCGATGGCAGGGAGCACCCGATTGCGTATATGTCCAAAAGCTTGTCATCTGCTGAAAGAAACTACAGTGTTAGCGAACGCGAGGCCTTGGCCGTAGTTACAGCCTTAGAATATTGGCGTTGCTATATCGAAAATGGTCAGCCTTTCACTGTATACACTGACCACAGTGCACTCAAATGGTTTCTGTCCATTAGCAATCCAACCGGTAGACTGGCTCGTTGGGGTGTTCGGTTGTCAGCTTTCAATTTCACGCTTAAGCATCGTAGGGGCGTTGATAATGTCATTCCTGATGCCTTGTCACGTGCTCCGGTAAGTGCTATTTGTACCTCCAACTCTCATTTGGACTCTAAAGATACCTGGTACACAAATATTTATAACGGTTGTCTTCATAATCCAATAGATTTTCCAAATTTTAGAATTAATGATAATTCATTGTACCGATTATCCAAAAACAAGCATGAGCTTACTAACGAATTTTCATGGAAATTGGTTGTTCCCGCTGAATTACGTCAAAAGGCTATACATGAAAACCACTCAGAGCCAACAGCAGGACACATGGGCATTTTTAAAACTTACCGTAGGCTTGCGCTACGATATTTCTGGCCAGGCATGTACCAGGACGTGGTCAAATTTATTGGAACGTGCGATAAGTGTTTGTCGTACAAGTCTCAGAACCATCAAACCTTAGGGGAAATGGGGAGACCGAAACAGTGCTCACGCCCGTTTCAAATGCTATCAATCGACCTGATGGGTCCATTACCAACAACTAGGAAACGTAACAACTACATCTTAGTCATCACATGTTGCTTTTCCAAGTACTGTTTAATTTTTCCCATCGTAAAGGCTACTGCAGAGGTAATCGTCGAAATTTTGGAAAAGTCGGTTTTCCTGGTACATGGCGTTCCCCAAACTGTGCTGATGGATAATGGTACACAGTTCACTGGCAAGGTTATGCAAAATCTATTTGAAACCTATCATATCCCCAATGTCTACTATAGTCCTAAATACACTCCTCAAGTAAATTTAGTAGAACGTTACAATAGGACCATAATAACTTGTATTTCCACTTTTGTTGGGGACGATCACAGGTCTTGGGACGTGTTCATTCCACGGGTTCAATTTGCCATTAACAGTTCTGTTAATGAGGTTACAGGATTTACACCTGCGTTTTTAGTTTACGGTAGAGAGCTGGTGACTTGTGGAACACACTATACGGAAACCGATTTAGGGAAGGAAGTGTTGTTTTTGCCCCGCGATGCATATGCCGAGAACTTAGGTTGTATGGCTTCAATATTTGACGATGTCCAAAGTAAGTTATGGCATGCCCATGTAAAGAGCACGTCTCAATATAATTTAAGACGAAAGTCAGCAGAATTTAATATAGGTGACGTCGTTATGAAGCGTGCCTATTTTCTTAGTGACAAGGGGAAACAGTTCACCAAAAAGCTAGCTCCGAAATTCATTAAGGCAAAGGTTGTTGCTAAGAAATCACCTTTAGTTTATGTGTTGCAGGATTTGGCAGGCAAAGACTTAGGTACCTGGCACATAAAAGACCTCAAATTGGTAGGTTCTAATAGAGCGTAGATTGTTTTTTTATTGATTTCTTGTGTCTTAACATCTTTATACACTCGTGTCTGTATGGTTTCCAGTCCTAGTGACAAGTTACCTTATTATATTTTAGAAATTAGGCGTCAGTAATATAGCGTAATTTATTACCGATGTAATTATGTATGAGTGAAGTATGTATGGAGAATTATGAATGTGCGCTTACAGATGCGAAGATATAACGGATTTTATCACATTTAGGTGTAATAAAATCCTTCCGGACGCGCCGGGGTACTGTAACATAAAAAATGTTACATAACCTTGGTTATAAGAAATATAATAAAATTTACATTTTTTTTTACAAAATTAAAACCTATAAAATATAATTAAAACACTTAATTAAAAACAGTTACTTAAAATAAACTAAATTCTAAATAAACTATACTAAATATTAAACTAGTTAAGTGTACCACGCTTGTTACTTATTTTACCAAGCGGACTGTACGTGAACACGCATTGCTTTGTCTCCGTATCAACCGGTCGGCCGCCTTCCGCCCGCGCCCCGCGCACCCACCTGGCTCCCGCGCCGTGCCGCCCGGGCAGACTGATTTTGTTTTCAACGCAGGCGCATGTACGCTCATCCTTAGCGTCGTCACACGTCGCCGGCGTAGTCAAATTTATTATTATAATTTGAATTTAGCCTACACTAAATTCCCGAATAGTATTACTGTACTCGTGTAGTGTCAGTGTAAAATACCCCTATATTATTGGGTGAGTGTTGAACATTTCTTATGCTTCATATAGAACCGGTAGATTTAAATATGTGTCTAACGGTGATCCTTTGTTTGATTTTGCCTGCTTACAGATGCTTTATAAATGCCGATCCTCACATCTCATTTTCATTTAGCTATCGCAATCATGCATTGGTAATGTTAACGATAATAAATAATAAATATTTTCAAAATTTAAATCTTAATGTACTTTGCAAATTTTAATGTTAACGTATTTTTCAAATTTGAATGTTAACGTATTTTTTCAAATTTAAATCTTAACGTCCATATTCATTTTTAGAATGAATGTTTTTTTTTCTTTCGTATGTACTTAAATGCTATCGCTTTTGTTTTCAAAATGTAAACTCCGTCCGACTGTGACATCCGCACTTCACCCAGCCATTTCACCATCACGCAGTGCTTGCCTTCTGCTTCTGCACAATAACGGTCACAGTCAACGGAGATGTTGATATATTATTATTTTGACACGAAGGACGTAAATTCCAGGGTGCTACGTTACGGCTCGAGCCCAACACCAAAGCTTTCGGCGTTGTCCCAGCTGACGTCCCTCAGCTCGTTCACAACTCCACGGCAGCCGCCGCAGCTGATGACCTGCAGCCCGTCCACGTCTCCTCAACGACCTCGAGTTCCAGGAGAGTACTGACGTGGTGGAGGCGACAACTACTGGAAACAAATTATCAGACCGGCTTCAAACGTACCCATCCCTACGACTTATTTTCGTGTGCTAGCGGCGTGTCGCGGAATAAACGTTTCTTTAAGTTTAATTTGTTGAACTTATTTATTCCCGACCTGTAGACGTAGCAACACTTAGTAAGTCCTCCTCTCCCTAACATTGCAGTGCCCAACAGGGTTCACAATAATGATCTGTAGCTTTAAGTTAACATCTGTACCTACTTTTGTGATATTGCAATAAATGATTGAGTATTGAAATTGAACGCTCAGAGAAAGGAAGGAGCTACTCGACGAGGGGTTCCCCAATCGTGCACCGCGGCACCCCAGTGCGCTGTTCGCACAAAGTAAATATGGCCGCGAGATGCTCTCCTTTATTCTGCTCCTAATAAGGCATGATTGTACTGCCTTAACGGTACGGAGACAAAATACTATAGCTTAGGTACGGTACGGAGACAAAAATACTACAGGTAGTAGGCGGCGGACTGTACAAGTTGTTCACTAGACTGCGTTACCCATGCTATGGACTGACCAGAATAATAACCGACTTCAATGTGCGAAATGGAACATACAATAACACTTATATGATTTTCTCATGGATGTCTTTGTCAGAACTGCACCAAATTTAAATGGGTCCACACGGAATGCACCAGCTTTCTAAATTGGTTCACCCAGTTGAAACTTCTGAGGTAACTAACATAAAAAAATGTAGTCTGTTAAAAAGTGTGCTGTGGGTCAGAAGTTCCTCTATAACGGAGATTGCGAAACATCGTTAGGAGGGCAACTGCAGACTCCAACTTTTACTCATGCTGCCCACGAGTCCACGACCACTGACAAAAGTGAAATGGGACGCAAAAACTTTGAAAGCTAAATAAAAGCTCATTGCCTAATTATACGTTCCCTTTTGTATCGTATATGCTGACTTTACACTACTCGCGAAGTTGCCGAGTCCCGGTGACACGTATTACCTACTTCCTCCACCGTAGTGCCTCTGCACAATATAAATTCGGTCAAATTTGTAACTTGCAATACGGTAATACATACAAGTATACCTATTTATATGCTATGAGTTCATTGTTGAAATATACAAAAGTATGTAAAATGCTCTTATTTCAAATAAAACATGATCGAATTCTTTATTTTCTGAGGCTTGGCCCCTTTTACTTTTAAACTGAATTCCACCCACCGCTCACCCTGTATACACTAAGAATTATGCTCCAAATACAAACACGCAAGTAACATCATTAAAAACCCATAACGCCTTAAGTTGCTACTCTAATCCATGCCATTCTCCATCTTATGTACACCTTTATAAGGTTTAACTAAATTCACTAGCTCTCATTTTAAGGCGCGACATGTCGTTCACTCGACCCGACATGTTTTAATTTGCCGGCGGCGACATAATATCGCCATGCTGTCACAATGCTGCGGTATAATCATGGCTGTAATTAAATAAAGGAATGTCTTACAACAGTGATACAATGTCGACGAAGCAGTTCAACTTAGGCCCACATTCATCATACTACCTAAAATAGTTATTAACGGATGGTTACGCCTGGTACCCAATTGACCGAATATCATCATCATCATTCCCTTGCCCTTACCCCATTTATCTTGGGGTCGGCGCAGTTTTCTTCTTCCCTACTCGTCATCTCGCCCGTCACTTCCTTCTTATTATTTCCTTTCCTTTGGTCTTCCTCTTCTATATCCGTCCCGTCCACATTCATGCTTAACGCTTTTCTGGTTAGGTACGTGGCTTTCCTCTCTTCGCATCACGTGCCCATACCATGACAGTCGGTTAGCTTGAAGTTTCTCCCTAATTAACAGAATTTATGTATAATAAAACATGATCGACTTCTACTATCTCTGTTTGGCCCTATGGTTGACTGGTAGAGAATTCCATTTGGCATTAAGTCCGCCATTTGTACTGACTTTTGTTTGTTCAATAAAGTTTAAATAAATAAAATAATAGACAAATAGAAGAGCGGCACCTTTACCAGGACTGACCAAATAAATTCAGCAGTAGGAAACTGCGTACCTGACTGCGCTGAAGTATCGGGATCCTCTTCTTTTATAGAAAAACACTTCACGAATGCTTCTTTTCATTAAATTTTCATTTCCTAGACCTTTTCCTCTGAAGTCATACATTTTTCAGAAAGATAAGTCATGAAACAAAAGAAAAAGCGAGAGAGAGAGAGAGAGAGTCGTGAAACAAAGAAGAGAAATATATAGTATAAGTAGTATAACTGTATATATTTTTAATATGTGACTTTAATGGTACGCAATTTTTTTCATCATATTTTGAGGTTGTTTTAAGAACAATAATTTTATGACAACCATGAACTTAAACGCACTTTTTCACGGTGAAAATGATAAATTACTTTCTGTCTCGAAACAAATATTGGTACCCAACCCACAAATGACGTCACATGTACCTATTAGGTGGCCACCTGTATGGAACGTTTAGCGCTCCGTAAGAATGTTGAACTTTGACGGTAAATTCTAACTTGTAGAGCGCAGTCTTAGTGTAGTTTCAGTCCGATATAGGTACACATTTTATCCCAAAAAAAGAATCGATTGAAATCCTGAAAAAAAATTGTCTAAGTACAGGCCTATTCTAGCAGCATCTAATTATGTATAATGTAAGTCTACGTAAATTAAACACATCAGCGGCGCGTTAATTTGTGAATTGGTTTCTCTCCAATACGATACGATACTAACAGCAATTACATAATACCACAACCTGACACAATGTTAATTAGCGGAAACTTACGAATATAAATATTAATATTCAACAAGAAAACGCGTGGCAAAAACGTCTTGTTTTGATGACCCCACTTTTTGTACCGTTGTACCGTGTTTACCAAAACACCATTAGTTTTCTACAAAAACAAAATATTTAATGACTACCGCGTAACTTAATATTTATGGTATCAAACACACATAAAAAATATCTAAAACACTTCCCGTTTCCTCAACGCGAAAAGGGCTTTTAAAACATGATTGTGTCATCATAGCACAGAATAGATAATAGTACAAGTGCTGGTCATAGCCAGAAGGGCCTTATCATACGAGTTGCGAGCGTGTTTTTTATAGCGATACCTTAGTTCACATTCACACTCGTACTAACTTTTCGGGAAAAGTTGTTGCAATTAGGACGTTAGTGCACAACTCTAGAGTTGTGCAACCACATAGCTATGTGGTTTAAATTTCACTGGCAAAAAAATTGTATAAAGTACGAGGGTGAACTAAAGTATCGAAGAATACCCAGTATATACCTACCAGTCGCGGCCACGTCGCGGCGAACTCGCTGCGTGATGCGTGATCGCCTTCATACATCGTTCGCAACTCGCAAGTGTGATAAGGCCCTAAGGTGTTAGTTAGCTGGTAAGGTGGACCGACAGGTCAAATCAGCATTTGTTTTCGAAATGACAAAAAACATCGTACATCCTCATTTTACATTATGTACAGCAATAAAATTCACTGTAACACAAGGGCACTTTTACAAGTCTGAAACTGAATCTACTTATATCGTCTTAATCTATCGACGAAAATGGAACGAAAACAGGCTTAATCTATCGACATAGCCATAATAATAAAAAAGCTATATGGTATCCACAGATAACCTGTCCCGTTTTCCCGCCAACCCGTTCACCCTGCCGCCGTAAAAAAGCGACCAGCAATTATAAAGGTTCAATACATTGATTTATATTCCATGCATGTAAACTGTGCAACCTTTTCACAGTAGCCGTTTATTCGAGAACAAATGAGATCGACAGCATTGCTAACTTGGACAAGGTACTAACGATACGTGGAGTAATTCGTATTAAAAAAATCAGTTGCCGCCCTTGACACGGTTTCGGTGCGTTGTCATGTGTGTGGGTCACACTCGTATGTTGGCTCGGTTTGCAATGACTTTTACAAGCTTTTGTGAGAAGGGAAAGACAATGAAATGTCTTCCTCGTAAGAAGGCCAGTGACACGAAACATTGTATAACTGTTATTTAGAGTTGTTTTCAGATTGTAGTACGATTGTTTTCAGAATCAATGTTTGTTCTAACATGTTAATCGACTGTTTAATTCACGTTTTTTCTTGAAATGTTTGTTATAGTAGGAGAGCCAGAGAGGGGATTTCGGGAGTACCTAAAGCGCGGCAGATTAATATATAGGGGGATACCTTATACCCAGTTAAGTACTTCCACCAAATATGAGCCTCATATATATGGCCGCCCGTCAAGGATAGAAGATCAGATTAGTAAAAAAAAATTGTTCATCTGAAATTCTCGAGCGCGTCAGATTAAGGTAGGGTGAGTTAGTTACATGCTAAAACGTGTATATTCCTCTAATCTGACAATTTAAAGGTGACGTAAAGAAGGCGGGGGGCTACAAAGTTGTAAAAAAAAAACTTCATCTCGACATTCTCGAGCGTGGCTAATTTTTTTTTTATTTAAAAGGGAATGAATCAATGATAACGGAAAATATATAATCTGACGATTTCCACTAGCCGAAGTAACAAAAATTCATCGATAAAGTTTAATGCGTGCAATTACGTGATGCCTGTATTCCACTCTGGTTTTTGTTGCCATGACGCCATGACAGCTGATCATGTTGTTTAGAGCACTAAAGTTATTAAATATTTATAGTTGCCGGCAACTTTTAGAACAAAAATGGCGGATTTGCGCATGTACATTTGTACCTAAATCGGCTACCGCGCAGTCAAGATTATGCTCTAAAAGTTTGCCGGCAGCTGTACTATGAGTGATATTAATATAAAGTGTGTATTTTGTGGTAAAACTACTTTACAAAAAACAATTAAATTTACAATAGAAACATAACAAAAATGTGTAAATATTTTAGAATATAGTCGGAGCAAACCGGTTCTCCGAAAATCCCGAACAACACGATAATTTTGAACTTTCGAGAGAATCTTCATTAAATGAAGTAAATTACGCACAGTGCTATAAATTATTTATAGAAATAAAAATACCGCGAGTCTTTCACTATTTACAACAGCGGCAAAGTATAATGGAATATGACAGTGCATCTGAAGTTTCTGGGAATAGCTCCGAATCACATGCCCCTGCTTCTGGGGAGTGCTCCGAGTCACATTTTCCTGTTTCTGGAGAGTGCTCTGAGTCACAAGTTCCTGTTAATTTTTTTTATTGTCAGATTAGGCGAATCCCGCCAGATAATCGTCAGATTATGAGACAGCACGTCTAGGGCATAAAGATGAACCATATATATCTTAATCTGACGCGCTTGAGTATTTCAAAATGGCGATTTTTTTTTGCACATTCTAATAATAACTGCGAGTTTGCGTCACATCCAAATCGTCAGATTATTATATAGGAGCTTTTTTTTAGGTTCACTTAACATCCCCTTAGAAAATCTGACGCGCCCGATGAAAAAATTTTTTTTTCTTCATTTTCAACCCCCAAGTACGACCACCCCCATCATGGAAACAATCAGTTTAACATGCGTACATCTTTAAAAATGTGTAGGACATGGATGCTATCAATATCTGACGCGCTCGAGTATGTCCATGCCACAGTTTTTTTTTACATTTTTGAAAATCTGTAGCCGCTCCGCCCCAGATGAAAAGGTATATCTTATATGACATTTTTTTCTTTTTATCATCTAAGCTTCGCAACCCAATAGGTCTCTATGACGCTCGAGTGAATCCCGATTTAGCATCGTGGCCTACCCTACTATAAAAGTTAGGTAAACATTGAAGCTTAAACATTTTATTCTTAAAAATAAAATGCAGCCGTCCGAATAGAGGCCCATATTACAATAACATCCCAAATACCATGAACAATTCTCAGAAACACGTAGCGAAAATCCACCTTTAAATGGCGAACATTCCGCGAATATCAACAATACCACTCTCGGTAACCTGACGCCGGGCGTTTGCGTGGCACTGATTAAGCTCGTATAATACAGTTGACGTTCAAACCTTGCTGTAGGGCCTCAGTGGGCGCTCTAGTTGAGCGTACAGCGGGAAGTATATCGCCACTTCGCCAAATCGGCCGCGTTAAATTTGCGCGACCCGGACGCTTGCATTTGCTTAACTTAAACTCCGCACGTTTCTCCCCGCTAGTGTACGCTCAATTCGAGCGCCCACTGAGGACCTAACATTACGAGTAAGGTTTCAACGACTTCGGAGATATTAGCCAGATATATTACGGAATTAGGGCCCTGAGTACCCCCTGCCCGACGGGACTAGCACATATATAGCCGCGACTTTGTTTGTCGCGCAACTTAGTAACCTTTCTTGCTTCAGAAAGAGTCAGATAATATTTCTTGTGCGGTAAGCGGTGGCCATAGGTGAGAGCAGAAGTTCTGCACTCGGTGTCTCGTCACTCCTATGGCCGCCGCTCGCGTTTCCGCTGGTCGTGTGAAGTCGTGGCCGGGCCGAAACGCTCCGCTTCCAGCGGCTACTGATGCCGTACACTTAGTGCATTAAAAGAGCTTGAAGCGCGGAGCGGTTGGCCTGCGGGTTGTCGGTTTGAGGAAGCGTTCCCAGGCGGGGCGCTAATTAGACGAAGTATGCGACCTTTTCACTATATCTCGGCTTTATCATGGCAGTATAACATTGTCATTAGCGACGATTAGGAATGAAATTTTACAAACACTTACTGAAAAAAATAATCACGCACCATTTTTTTTGTTATTGCACGTGGTTGGACCCAGAGGGCACTGCCATCATATTTTTGGTTGTTTGGAATACGCCACATCCACCCCTCAGGTATAAGTTTAGTGTAAACTACACACGTGACTAAAACACTGTTTCTTTTAATATTGACCGGACTACAATACAAAGCAATATATGTTATACATGCAATAAACGTAAGGTACCAATTTTGAAGACTCAGCATCGACATAATGGTCGCCATATTTTTGTATTGACGTAACTAATTGTTCGAGCCTATATCCCATCGCAGTACGTGCTCCATTCCCCTTGTTTGTTATTGTAACACGTCCAAACGCGTTTGTTTTGGCTGCAAAGAACAAAGACTTTTCCTCTTTTCTTGACTCGACTTTAACGTAAGTTTTTTACTGCGCAAGCACTTGCTAATCCGACGTTTATGCACCTGAACAATAGCATGGTTTGAAGCTGAAAGCTCTTTGTTAAGAGCGCTTAGCAACAAATCGGTCGATTGTTAAATGATGTCCGTTGCTAAGAATTTATTACTTAAGCCAAATATTTAGTTCAACTTTGTATGTGTGACGTCCAGGGTTTCAGGGTGGGAATAGATTCAATGATACAACGTAAACGGGTTTACTGTGGACCACGACCTGCCCGCTCCCGTTGACGTCTGGCATAGCAATAGCGGCAGCGCAGCGGGCAGGTGGTGGAGACACTTCATTATATAAAGATGTCTATACATTACAGTATGTTTTTAAAATTGTAAATTAAAGTAAAATTAGCGGCTACTGCGTAGTCTGTACCACAATCGAGTGGGAAGGCGTCGAGCAAGACGATGAGGGCGGCACAAAATCGGTCGATATGATATGGAGCTCCTTGGTGCGCGATTTTGTTCAGCAATGGCCATCTTTTAGGTGATACCTAACGATGGTGATCATTAACTAAGTTTTATAGCTTTTAAAATTCTCTTATATTTCCCTAAGCTTTTTTTAAGTCAAATATTACATAGCAACGCCATTTTATTGATTGATAACAAAATTTCTGTACCATTATTTTCTCAAAGAAAGTAGGCTAAACAGAAGCACCCAAAGAAAACCTAATTATCAACTTTGACATGTTTTCTCAATTCTGTATTGGCACTTTGTGCGTGGCTTTTAAGTAAAGAAAACGATTGGTTGTCGGTTCGTGACTTAAGATGGCCGCATGCGTTTAGGCTTCGTTGTTCATTATTTATTCATTTTCGTTGTTCAGTGTGTAGTATTGATAGCGTATTGTGCAGTGATCTAACGTAGGAGTGAATAGCTAATGAAGAATTCAACTTGAAGCGCTCATAGCCCTTCCTGGGTCAAGGCCCGATAGTCCACGTGGTTTTTTGTAAATCGCTATCACTTTACAAAAAGCTAAACCTCACCGAACAACGGCATGCTCTACGAGCAAACTCGAAATTGGCGAAATCATCATTAACTATGATGGAAGCCATATTTTAAAATTAGAATTAGAAGTAAAGAAAACACATTAAACATTTCTTTCATCAATAGACCAAACAAAAACAGGATAAAGTTGGGCAACGTTTTCGGAAATTGAAAGCGACAGTTTTCTTTGAGGAGTGCTCAAAGTTTTGATTTATGCGCATTTTGATGGTCCCGCCGGAGAAGGTAAATACACGTACACAATTTGAGGGAAACTTCTTAATCCGCCCTCTATCGATCTTTGACGACCTTCGTTTAGTTTACAGAAATAAAACTATTTTTGAAATGAGGAAATAAATGATAAAATAACTGTTATTAAGGCAGTTCATCTTCAGAATAGTGCCGCTGTCATCTTTAAGAAGCGGTAGGTAAGTAGTGATGAGAAACTGACGGTTAACCTCAAATGACGTTCACATGAGGTTTGCTTAATTTAGTATTTTTTTTACTAGCTTAGATTAACAGACAATACTGTCGCAAAATTGCCCTAATTCTATTTGCATTTAGATTTTAGAAATAATTGTGACTTCATAGTCTATGATACCATTTAGAAACGACCTCCAAACAGGTCAGTTTAATGGATGAAAAATATGATAATATAGGACTGTCTGCGAAAAACTAGCATTCCTGACGGTTGCCGAACTTTGTCCAAGTCTAGTATCCCGTGCTATATAAGAGGCCGATGCATAGCTTCGCGTGACGCATGAATACACCATTTATATCACTACATGGTATAAAACAAAATCGATTCCAGCTGTCTGTCTGTCTGTCCTTATGTATGCTTAGATCTTTAAAAATACGCAACGGATTTTGATGCGTTTTTTTTTTAAAGATAGAGTGATTCAAGAGGAAGGTTTATATGTGTAATACATGCATAATTTATCAGCATTGCACCCGTGCGAAGTTGGGGCCGGGCGCTAGTTAAATGAAAAAAATAACCAGATAAATAACAAACTAGATTTTTTTATAAACCCATTTGTGATGTATTTTGTAGTATACTTAATTTGTTTTTTTTTGTCATCCATTAAACAGATAGGCGACGGTCGTTATAGTAGGAGAGCCGAAGAGGGGATTTCGGGAGTACCAAAAGCGCGGCAGATTAATATATAGGGGGATACCTTGTATCCAGTTAAGTACTTCCACCAAATATGAGCCTCATATGTATGGCCGCCCGTCAAGGATAAAAGATCAGATTAGTAAAAAAAAATTGTTCATCTGAAATTCTCGAGCGCGTCAGATTAAGGTAGGGTGAGTTAGTTACATGCTAAAACGTGTATATTCCTCTAATCTGACAATTTAAAGGTGACGTAAAGAAGGCGGAGGGCTACAAAGTTGTAAAAAAAAAACTTTATCTCGACATTCTCGAGCGTGGCTAATTTTTTTTTTTATTTAAAAGGGAATGAATCTATGATAACGGAAAATATATAATCTGACGATTTCCACTAGCCGAAGTAACAAAAATTCATCGTAAAGTTTAATGCGTTCAGTTACGTGATGCCTGTATTCCACTCTGGTTTCTGTTGCCATGACGCCATGACAGCTGATCATGTTGTTTAGAACACTAAAGTTATTAAATATTTATAGTTGCCGGCAACTTTTAGAACAAAAATGGCGGATTTGCGCATGTACATTTGTACGTAAATCGGCTACTGCACAGTCAAGATTATGCTCTAAAAGATTCCCGCAAGCTGTACTATGAGTGATATTAATATAAAGTGTGTATTTTGTGGTAAAACTACTTTACAAAAAACAATTAAATTTACATTAGAAACAGAACAAAAATGTGTAAATATTTTAGAATATAGTCGGAGCGAACCGGTTCTCCGAAAATCCCGAAAAACATACGATAATCTTGAACTTTCGAGAGAATCTTCATTAAATGAAGTAAATCACGCACAGTGCTATAAATTATTTATAGCAATAAAAATACCGCGAGTCTTTAAGTATTTACAACAGCGGCAAAGTATTATGGAATATGACAGTGCATCGGAAGTTTCTGGGAATAGCTCCAAATCACATGCCCCTGCTTCTGGGGAGTGCTCCGAGTCACATTTTCCTGTTTCTGGAGAGTGCTCTGAGTCACAAGTTCCTGTTAATTTTTTCTATTGTCAGATTAGGCGAACCCCGCCAGATAATCGTCAGATTATGAGACAGCACGTCTAGGGCATCAAGATGAACCATATATATCTTAATCTGACGCGCTTGAGTATTTCAAAATAGCGATTTTTTTTTGCACATTCTAATAATAACTGCGAGTTTGCGTCACATCTAAATCGTCAGATTATTATATACGAGCTTTTTTTTAGGTTCACTTAACATCCCCTTAGAAAATCTGACGCGCCCGATGAAAAAATTTTTTTTTTCATTTTCAACCCTCAAGTACGACCAACCCCATCATGGAAACAATCAGTTTAACATGCGTACATCTTTAAAAATGTGTAGGACATGGATGCTATCAATATCTGACGCGCTCGAGTATGTCCATGCAACAGTTTTTTTTTTACATTTTTGAAACTCTGTAGCCGCTCCCCCCACCGATGAAAAGGTATATCTTATATGACATTTTTTTCTTTTTATCATCTAAGCTTCGCAACCCAATAGGTCTCTATGACGCTCGAGTGAATCCCGAGTTAGCATCGTGGCCTACCCTACTATTACAATGATCTAAAATTAATGTGTCTCCAAAACTTCCTATTTATATATAAAAAAACTGTTGCATTTGATTTTTTTTAACGTTCTAAGCTCATTTATTCCATTTTGAATGATTGAAACAGAATCTTTATCTATCACGCTCTAAGTCTGAAAAATCATCACAGTGAAAATATTTAATAGCTACGACTAAATGGGACTAGCCAATTAAAAGGTGCCCATCAACTGAATTGCATTTATTTTTCTCTGAAATTCCTAAAAACCTTCTTTCTCTCTACATATTGACCCAAATTACATATTTTGTTGCGGCTCCACACTACTCGCAAAGGTGACCGAAGTTAACTTAAGTTTTTTTTTTTTTTATGTCATTGGGGGCAAACGAGCAAACGTATCGCCTGATGGAAAGCGATTACCGTCGCCCATAAACACCTGCAACACCAAAGGAGTCACAAGTGCTTGCCTACCCGGAGGACGAAGATAGAATGCCTCTATGCTAGTAATTTCACCGGCTATCTTACCCCCACACCGGAACACAACAATGAACATTGCTGTTTGGCGGTGGGTTAGCAGGCGTGGGTTTAAGTATGGGTTTCCGCAGCGAAGTGCTTCTCCGCCAGTGGCGTCACATAAAATTTTGGCAAAATGGCAGAACAGGCAGCATCATCAACGCAGAATTTAGTAGAAATTGGTAGAATTTGAAATGATACATAAGTAGCTCTACCAACACACCGAGTCAGTACGTTTTTAATGATTAAAAATGCGTAAACAGTGTAAGTGCTTAAATCGCGGCAATTTATTTGCCTCCTCAAAGAAATTGCCGCGAAATATACTGTCAGCTGTCACTGTCGTTGAAATTGTTTACGATCGTAACATTTTGAAAAATAGGTAGATTTCATACTGAGTGTGTTAGATAGGTAGAACGGAGGCAAAATAGGTAGATCTACTGAAAAGTTAGTAGATGTGACAACACTGCTCTCCACACTATCGTATTCGCCCAACTTCAGTCAACTTCGCGAGTAGTGTGGAGCAAGGGTTGGACTTGAACGGTGAACCTGGCGAGGTTAAGCCGGACAAGTACCGCATATGGAGAAACAGATCTAAATACGAAGACATATTACAACTTTGCGTCTCGAACACCTCCGCATCGTAGGATTTATCTGTAAGCACTTTCCAGTTTAATCGTGTTATGAACCGGCTTTTCCTCATTGTTTCCATTGCATGGCAACGGTCACGGTACACTCGCCTCCATTAATCCAATAACCGGCTTCCTGGTCAGCAGCACACTTACGCAACTGACTGTACATAATCTTGTTTGCCGAGGTTCGCGGGAAATGGAAATAACTACATGTTAATGCTTTGTTTACATTTGAATGTCTGTAGTAAGTGCATTTTCCAGCGTAGGCGTTAAAACTGTGGGCCGTGGCGCCCAAATGCATCGTACGGAGTAAAATAGAGGAGACCCAGATAATTTGAAACAGCGGTGAGTTGAAACAGCGTAAATTTCTCAGATTTACGTCCGTTAGTGAAGCAAGGACGCACACTGGGGTGCAGCGCGTCTAAACAGCGTTGCATACCGGCTAACAGTAACAGATTTATATACCGAGAAATTGTGTCATAACCCCTTGGTCTCCCCTAATGAACATGGAATTATACAAAGATGTGGTGACTGAGGGACGTCGGTGGAAGGTCGGCTGTGCTGTGGGGAGCTCTCGACATATGTATATTCGTATAAGGCTATATAAGTTCATTGAATATTTCAGTCTGTTGCATCATTTCTATCATTTATCATTTCATTTTCGATTAAACTCGTCGTACGTACGAGTATACTTTGGCCGTACAGAATGGCCGGCAATTTTCATTCCCTTGAGAACTCGAATTATACTTATACGATTTTTGCGGCATATCTTTTTTAGAAGATTGATTTTTCATAGCTTCAAGAGTTTTAATTTCAACTCGATACCTCTGCGCGTTCTCGAGATAAAGGGTCTTGACGCACAGACGGACGGACAGACAACAAAGTCCTCCTATAAGGGTTCCGTTTTTTTCCTTTTGAAGTACGGAACGGAACTCTGAAAAGAAGTCCAGTCAGCATCTATTTACAGCGCATGCGTATGAGAACAAGACCTCGCACCAACTAACATACTCAGTAAACAGCATCGCACTTGCCGACCTTTTGCCGACTACAACATTAAAGTCGTTACAATTAATGTTATGTCACCCACATGTAGCGTCAGCGTCACCTTCGCGTGGCATTGGCAAGATGGCAAGTGTAACAACTTTTTCTGCCGTTTCTGCTGGCGGTACGCAAGGCGAGCGGCCGCGCCCAGCCCAGGCTTCAGGCGATAGACTCGGGCGTATGTGGTCAACGAACATATCGATACAATTTCAAAAGATACAGTGTAGTATATATTTATTTCTTCCTAATTTAACCTTCTTATCGGCTTCGGTTTCGGCATCTTCTAATCTGGTATTTAGAAGATGCCCGCACAATAGTACAGTCAACCAATTTGATTCCTCGAACATTTGTTCCTGGGTCATGGATGTTATCTATGTATTATGTATATCGTCGTTTAATACCCATAGTTCAAGCTTTGCTTTAGGCCTAGGTCGATTTGTGTAAGTCCATTCAACAACCCACAATGTACATTGTAGAAAATTTTCAAGATATTTCTTGAAAATTTTCTACAATGTACAAATATTTAATTTTAACAATTTTAGTAGTTATCAAAAACTGAATAGGTACGTGAATAGGTTGTATGCAGACTACTTTTAAAAGTTATACCTAATTTATGAATATGAATCGACATCGAGATTATTTCAATTTTAACTGACAGTTCAAGTGATTATAGTGCGACCAACTTATCTGTGAAACGGCGAAATTCGGAACTACGAATGTCATGCTGAAATTGCATACGGTTGTCAGTGTCTCTGCGTTCGATTGCTCTGTGTGCGAAGATTGTGGCGACACCCTCCAGTTCACAACAAAGTTGGTCGCACTATAAACATTTTTACTGACATCTTCCGTTACGTCTTACTGAATGATTAACATAAAATTGTGCTGAAACGTAGGAAAATAAAGTTATCTAAATGAATTTTCGTTAGATCCGTCATAATCTTGAAGAACAATTGAAAATAAATAGTAAAAATAAACCGTCCCTCAACTGTTTCGCCCCTCCCTAAAAGTACATAATATGGTCTATTACCCATTAACCAGTCACTAGGAGGTGACAATCGGCTGTCGCAACACACATGGCTTGCGCCACGCTGCGCCCGCGCCGATATGTTAATACTCGTATGTAAATGCCTGCGCACGCCCTAATTCTATACAACTTTGTAGGACATTTTATAGATAAGATTGAGCTACTTCGTACTCGCAGTTAAAAGCAGCGTACAGTAGGTTTCCATTGCTATGACGCCAACCAAATCATGATGTCACCGAAGTAGGCATATTTTATTTCAGTATAAGTACCTATATATATGCTAGCCGAGCAATCGAAGGCCTTATCACACTTGCGAATGCCAGCGTGTTTTCTATACAAATAAAGCGTCGCGGCGAACTCACTGCACGATCGCCTTCATTCAAAATTCGCTCGCAAATCGCAAGTGTGATCATTTAGCACGAAAAATAGTCAAACCGAAGTGGTAATGAGTATCGTTCGTAGAACCGAAGGCTGCTGGAGCAATCGGCAGCGGAGGAACCGTATTGCATTGGACCAGGCCTCTGTGGTGGACCCAATCCAAGTAGCAAACAAAGATGCGCATTTTTTTTTATTCACAGACTGACCGGCGATTGACCTCAGTATCACCTGATGGAAAGTGACTACGGGATCGAGGATGTAGCTCGCTGGTTCAGTAATAAAATAACCTATTCACTCTTACCTTGAAGATATCTAAATTATATTTTTTTGGACATACACACGACGGGAGCGAGTTCCATTCCTTAGCGGTTATTAAAAGTCTTATACTGCTAATTTAAGCTGAATAAAGGCTGTATAAGCGCTTCTGCAGCTTGTTTGCTACCTGGGAAATGCCTTGCTGTCGAGGAAATACTTAGGGGCGATGTTTGTGCGGCCGTCGAGGTCTTTCGACATCCTAAGTAAAGCTTCTTTCAGGGAAACCCGGGACCTCGCGATTGGCCCATACCAAAATATACCGGATTGGAAGCTCTACGGGATGCGATGCGCGAGACGGTGAGCGTCATACGACACGACTGTCGAACATTCCTTTTATGGTGAGTGTAACCCCGGCTCCACACTATCACGAAGTTGACCGAGGCGAATAGGCCGAAGTATGAGTTTCTGCAGCGAAGTGCCTCCCACACTATCATATTCGCCCAACCTCGATTAACTTGGCGAGTATTGAAGAGTAACAAAGGGAGTGGAGCTCTCCTCTCAGTCTCAGTGGAAAAGCACCCTTGTGTATATTCATATAGCTCATTGACCGAGCGAGCGATGCGACTCCGTTTCAGCTTGGCCAAAATTTCACTTCGGATGTTTGAACGTTTCTCCGAATTTCCAGCTGTTCACGCCTATTACGGGTTGCATTTCACTAGCAATTCTCGTGAAGAAGTTAGTAAGCAGGTTCTTCTATGCAGGTATTTTTTTTTGGCGAGATAGTTATTTAAATTTTCCAAAATGGCGGCGATATGAGGGTTGAATACGTAAAACTACTATTATAAAGTTGAACCCTTTGCCGGCACACGTGTTCCTCCTTCTTAGAACTTGGGACCCTTCAAACGAAGCGTGAAGAAGCATCTCTCGCGCCAGCATGGCAGTGTCAACTGACTTGGCACCGTTGGTTTCTTGTCAGTTGCCATTACTTGGGTTCCCCTTTTTGTTTACCATCAGGCGAAGTGGAGCCACTATATTGTGCCAATATAAAAATAAATAAAATAATATCATACTTCAGCCATACTTAGTACCTATGGGCACGGGTGCGCGGACCAACCGCTAGCCAGTGCGGACCTAGAAACAAAGTTATCCATATACCTACGTATCTGTCGGTCGGTAGTTCTAACCAAGTCGGATCTCGTACACAAGAGATACTTTGATAGACTGACGTAACTTTGAACCTCGGGCGGTAATTACATGACAATGAAAGCCGAGCGAGACATCGCTGCGGGCAGAGATATTTATACAAACATCAACATCATGAGTACTCGTACAACCGCTAGCACTGAGAACCATGGCCAAAATATCGCATTAAACGTCAAAGTTTGAGAGGATGAGGACAAAAGTTCCACTTAAACACAAAAACTACGTATCAGATTTCGATAAAACATTTCAGTAATATAATTTCGGTAGCAGAATCAGGATTTTTTTTAATTATTTATTTATTTAAACTTTATTGCATAAGACAAAAGTCAGCACAAATGGCGGACTCTACCAGTCAACCATAGGGCCAAACAAAGATATTAGAATTTAGAAGTTGGTGCAAATCAGAAATCGAATTGTACAGAGAGCATCTAGAATACACGTAAAATATATTCGTTTATGCCCCTCTTATCTTATAAACAAGAGTTGAAAGTTTATACGGGCACATTTCATTCTTCTGCACGTGCGAAGCCACGGGGAAAAGCTATTATCTATAATAAGGGTAAATATAATACTTAAATGCATAGAAATAACTCAGGTTCCAAGAACATCATAACATAACACAGGATGCTTGCCCATGCCGAGATTCAAATACTACAGCCGCTGCGACGCGACGTGTACCATACCACGTAACAATAACAAAAATATACAGGTAAACTTGGACAAGTCTAAAGTTTACCAACCCGCATTTATAGGACAATATCATGAATGTAGTAAATAAGCAGTGAAACACATGTGCATTGTGCATATTAAAGCTAATCTTGAACCTGGCGCCGAGCCGAGGGGGCCACGGCCCTCTCATTGAGAACTCTTCACTTGGGGGAAAACCGGGAGTTTCTGCACTAGGCGAATAATTGGATAATAAGAGGATCATTAACACGCTATTGTGTCGATGTACATATTAAAGTAATCAAACGAACTTACCCACCACATTTCACATTGTTACTAATTATTCGGACTTGAAGTACCTAAGTTGGAAAATTCCAATAATATTATAAAAGCAAAAGTTTGTGTGTGAGTGTATATGTTTGGAACAGAGATAATTCATACCCTAATTTAACACACAGGCTACTTTTTCTTTCGAGAAAATGCATGGTTTCCATAGGATAGTTTATCCCGATTTCAACGCGAGCAAAGACGCGGGCAATAGCTATTCGCAGTGTATGTTTGTACTAAACTTAATTAGTTTAGTTTATTGTAAATAATTAAACCTTCATTTGGTAAATAAAATATTGAATCCCTTAAAAAAACAGTTTATTGTTGTGTTTCATAGTTTAGTGTAAATTAATTAGTTTAGTGTTATGCACAGGCTTAGAAATATTCGGTAGGCGAAGATAGGAAGCACTTGTGAAGTTACAGGCATTGTCTAATTGACAGTACCATCTATTAGGGGTCTCGGCCCCGAATACAATTTTGTACCGTTTGGAGTCGAGGCCCTAGGTCCATGGGGTCCCAGTGCCCGCAACCTTTATAAAGAATTATCCAAAAGGCTTGCAGAGACCACTGGGGATCGAAGAGCTGGCAGCTTCCTCGCACAACTTATCAGCATAGCTGTTCAGCGAGGAAATGATGCCATACGATCTAACAAATCCTGTAACAAATCCTGTTTCATTGTATTTCCTTTTTCTTGAAATAAATATTGTTGTTATTAGATACTATTAATATCAAGTTATATTGCATTTGCAAGCATGTGCAAGTGTGTATGAACTGACAATGAGTCGTTAGTGTCCCCGCTCACCAGCCTTGACTTCCGCACTGGTCTCGTTGATTCGCGTAAACATCCGGATTCAGTCTCCACACTTCCCACTACCTCTATTAATATTGCGTCCTGAACTTGGACGTCATCCAATTGTTGTCACAAATGCGTGACTTTGTAGTCTGTGCGTAATTAAAACATATTTATATCTACAGGATTAAAACGGAGACTTGACTAGAAATGACCGTCTTCTAAATTCTTCAACCTATTTATATCTATGCAGTGTTTAGTGTACAAATCACTTTGCTATATTATTAGATACCCGTAACTTACTTTAAAGTTGAAATTTTAAAGATTTGCCTAGATAGTCTGTTTTAATATCACACCATCTTAAACTTTACTCAAATAAAAAATAAAAACATCGTAAATTCTACTTCAAATACCTAGAGGGGGTTGGCAGTCGAATGCTGAAGAAATGTTAAAATTGCTTTCTCTCACAGAATAAATGGTCATACTTAGTAAAAAAATCTTATTATAATTTGCTTTTTTTACTTTCCAAAAGGGCCCCAAATTCTTGTGTGCCCAAGGGCCCCAGCCTATTTTAAGACGGCCCTGGGAAGCGTGGTAGAACATGGGTGCCAATTTGCACGCAAGTGTGTTTACTTGGGAAGGCATGGCACCCCAGTGTCTGGTTGGGCTCGCGCGCTGCTGGCGCCTTCCCTGGGACGCTCCGCACCTCCGAGCTCCGGTGCTACGCAGAGCTCGGCCATGCGGCCTCGCATTCAGATACACTTGAAGTAAGTGGTTAGGCTCCTTGTCTGTAATAGAGTACATGGCTAACGTAGGCATATTATATTTAGTTATATTTCATCATTAGGTAGAATCATCGAATTTAGCCACTGATCTAAACTAGGATAGAGATCAAGCACGGCGAAGATTTCCATTCAATAATTGAATGACGGAGGCGAAAGATGATGCCAGTTGGCGCACCGCGGTAAACACATCTTCAGCAAAGAGCTGTTTACAGGCTATGGATTACTTTTCAATAATGTGTTCACTTAACGATACCCTAATTCTAATGTAATGTTATCACATTTAAAAATACACGCTATATTTCACATAAAATGCAGTACAAATAATAACTGTTCAGTAGGAGGGTGATAAAAAGCTGCTTTTCCACTAAAGAAGTGTTATGTGCTAAGCTAGAGATGTCAATTTCTACAACTCGGTGATGTTAACGGTTCAGAAGCTTTGTTTTTTTTATATAATGTCCGAGAATCCCTAGACATTCGTAATTCGCAAATGATAAGTTTACCAAGTTAGTTTAGCCATTCTTTGGCGTTGCTTTGCCCACACACACCACACCAGCCCGTCTAGCCCAACTATGTTTCGCGACTCAGCGGCGACAGTCGTCGATTTAGCGTCACCCGTCACTATCTCGCAGTACTGTACAAAAAGAGACAGGTAACATATCACGCATGAGAAAGAGTAGAGTGTCACTGTTGTGCTAGAGGTGCAGGCACACTGTGTGTGCTACAGCTTCATAGAACATCTACGGTGTAAACGGTAACATCCTTTCGTAGCTTAGCCTTAGTTCACCGCTTAGCTGACTCGCACAAATCTAGTGGATTAGACTGTACATCTGTTATCGTTGCTAACGCGTCGCTAAACATCACGATGCGTCGAGAGTGTCTCAAGGCGAAACCAGTAGAATCACAGCTCACCGCTTAGCTAGCTTGCACATATCTAGTGGACATCAGCCTTAGACTGTACATCTGTTATCGTTGCTAACGCGTCGTTAAACTCGTTAACCATCACGATGCGCCGAGAGAGTCTCAAGGCGAGACCAGTACACATACGAATTACAAGCTCACCGTTTAGCTAGCTCGCACATATCTAGTGGACATCAGCCTTAGACTGTACATCTGTTATCGTTGCTAACGCGTCGGTAAACATCACGATGCGTCGAAAGAGTCTCAAGGCGAAACCAGTACAGAATCACAGCTCACCGCTTAGCTAGCTCACACATATCTAGTGGACATCAGCCTTAGACTGTACATCTGTTATCGTTGCTAACGCGTCGGTAAACATCACGATGCGTCGAGAGAGTCTCAAGGCGAAACCAGTACAGAATCACAGCTCACCGCTTAGCTAGCTCGCACATATCTAGTGGACATCAGCCTTAGACTGTGCATCTGTTATCGTTGCTAACGCGTCGGTAAACATCACGATGCGCCGAGAGTGCCTCAAGGCAAAACTAGTACACATACGAATCACGAATCGCTTGATAGAGTACTTACACATCAGATAAACAAGATTTATTGTAAACTAGTTCTGCCCGTGCCTTCGCCGTCGCTTTAATACTTACTCCAGGGGCAGATTAAAAAGACAGTTCAAAAAACAAAAGTTGTCTCTTCGGTGGCCAATTGCTAACAGCGTATATGCATAGAAGTTATGTTTTTAACACGCAAGCTCATAAAAAGGGAAACGTCGTTTATGCTAATATAATTTTGATCGAAAAACTAGTCCTAAGTCCTTAACTTTATACGTGTCCACCGAAAAGACGCGAACCTAAATCCTGACAATGACCCAAATGTGTCAGGGAATCCCATACTTTTTCAGTTCAGTAGGGCACTAAATCATGCCCCGTTTCTCTCGCACAGTATTGAAAGGAAAGAGAGAAAATATTTATTTAAATTTTAGTCTCTTATCAGCTTATCACAGTTATACTAGAGGTTCAAGGAAAGTGACAACAACGTAGTATTTGTGGCGTAGTTGTGCTAGACGGGTAGGTTTAGTATTGTGTCTCGGCTCCCTCCCTAGCTAATAAGGTACACTTAGCTAAGTATTATTTACCGCAGCGCACACTTTGAGGATTTCAGGTCTTTGGCCTTACTTAGAGTTCTGTTTTCTTGTACGCGGTTAAGCGATTTAGTTTTCCTTAAAAATGTTTTTTACAATGGTCTGTTAGTCGTACATTCCGACAATTTACTTGTAATGACTGATCAAGTTGGATTTGTAACGTAGACTTTCATAAAAGTAGGAATGCGCAGAATAAAAATATATGTAAACTCTTATAATCCTTCGAAGAAAACTTTGACGGAGAAAAAATGTGTTTTTCTCAGTCAACCTTTGACTCAAATAATGAATATATTTGTTTTGTTGTGTGTGTGTGTGTGTGTATTAAATTAGTTTATTTAAACGAATGACAGTCGCAGAAACCGAAGAAAATATTAAAAACCTCCAGGATTAGGAAAAAAACATCAGTCTCCGCAACAACTAAACTTAAATTGTAAATTGCTACTTGATAAATATAACACTTTATACTCTCTCGGTTTTATTAAGGTAAAAAATCGCGGTGGGCCCGATTTAATAAGTTTTAATTAGTTGATGGTAAATGTTTCTGCTGTAACAAAATTTTACACGAAGAGTCCGATAATCGACTCGTAAGTCGAATAATAAAATTGTAAGTAGTTGCAAAGGCCAGTAAATAAATATAATATGAGTGTTAGTTGTGTTAGATGAATGTGCGTGGCCAACCTCGGCGGGTCACTGACTCGATCGCAGTCCACATGTCTAGTTATCGGAGATATCAATCTGCTGCTATTTAGCAATACTACGGTCCGCAGAACAGGCGGAGAGGTTTTGCTTATTTTTGTACATACATTTACCCATGGCTTTGCTTGTCTTATCGAGAATTAAGTATCCTAATGGATTCGTCCAGGATCTACGTAACCTATATGTTTGTGTCAAGTTTGATCGAAATAAGTTCTATGATTTACACGTTATTGAGTCACATCTAAATATTATTATTACATTCATAATATTAGCAAGTATTATTTTAGCAGGACAATTTCAGAATTCGGTACATAAAAAGAAAAAAACCATACCTTATTTGATTGTTTTTTGAGAAACGCACATTTCCTGATAATTATTAAAAAGCGATTTAGCGACTTCGGTAAGTTTCGTATAGACTTGGAATAAGTTTCTGTCAAAATGTAATTATTGTGACAAGCTTTTATAGCTGACTGTACTTTTCTTTGAACATGCTCACTGAGACGATTCTAAAGACCTTAAAGACCAAATTCGGTAGGGTCTTTATCTATTACCTATAGAATTTCTAGGGCCACCTTCCGGCTCCATTATCAGATCAGCTCCATGTTACCATATTTTTGTATTGTCGTCAAAGTTAAGTAGGTATGTGTATAGTAACCATGTGATTTTGGCCCCAAATTGCCACGTTTCATGATTCGTAAGTGCTCAAATTACGCAAAAAACGTAAAAAAGAAAAAGTATCTCATATAACAAGTAAACTATAGTTATTTGTGCAACAAGAGAGCAAAGTTGTTTTTTGTTACGAGTGCTGATTTTGAGTCCCGATTAAGCGAAGGATTCTACGTTTGAATCACGAGCGTAGCAAGTGATTCTATGTTAAAATCCTGAGTGCAGCGAGAGACTCAACAGCACGAGATGCAAAAAACTTTGCTCTCGTGTAGCACACACAACTTTTCACCTCATCAGCGAGAACATAACATATTCGACATTTTGTGCTTTTTCTTCCAACGTATGTTTATAGTCTTTGTTGCTGATTTCAATAATATTATTAATCAGAAAATAGATAAGTGCTGCTTAAATAGGAATAACAATATAATTTAATTGAAATTATAATCAACCAACCAACACGGTTATTGTCATTATTTGATCAAATTGGAAGATTTAGCAGATACATGAAGTGTTTATTTATAAATACATATTATATTACGAGATTTTGTTTATAAATTGATTAATATTTTTACTCGTAAAACACCAAACAAAATAAATGCAAAAGAAAATAACAATTGCAATATGAACTCGATATTTTTTAAGGTAGGTACGTTTCGAATATGCATCTATGATAAATGGTGAAATTATAAATTATTATTACATTTACAATAAGTAATAAGTTGAAAAAAACTTATTTTATTTGAGCAATGATCTATAGTTTTATATAAAAGGCACAATAATTTTAATATTCGGTCGTTATTTAAAAATATAATTTTGAAAAAAATACGTTGCAATTAAAACTTTTTCGGGTGTTTTTAATGAAATTTTTGGTATAACGCGTATCCGAACTGTTCTCAATCGAGGTTGGATTCGAAAATCGAATTTCAAATTGATAAGTTTCTATCCCTCTCTTTTATATACATATGAAAGAAACAGAGTGCATCGAGATTCAAATGATTAGAATTTTATAATTAACCTTTGGCTGAAGAATGACAATTCGTGGTCAGATATTGAAAAAATTAAAAAGCTACTTTCTACTCACGCTCGAAACAAAATCGCATTTTGTTCACTGTTATCTGACAGCAAAATCGCCATGTTTGAGCTGATGAGGTGAAAAAATAATAACTCCATTTTGACATCATCATGGCGCCGCCTTAGGGAGATAAGCTTATGTCATTGACAGTGATCTGGGAAGTAAATATTGCAGAGCTGTCATGTTAAAGTGTATAACATATCTTCTTATAAAATATCATTACGCTACTGGGGTGAACCAAAAGACCTCCACATTTATTTGTCACTGACTGATGTTTGCGTAACCCAAAGTAGGTATTACCTACAAAAAATCTTTTCGTCGTGCGATTAAACACATAAATCAAGCTACAATAGAGCTAAAACAAACCTTTTAAGAACTCACTTTTAAACATGTAATTTATGAACAAATCAATGAGTTTGCTGTCGCTCCCTGGAATGTGTGTCGACACACGGGCGCGGCCGTTGCGTGCGAGATCCGTATGTGCTGACCCTACCTACTACACTGCCTACTGCCCCTACTGGACACCTACTTGCAGCTAACTACTTAGATTATTACTTTCGAGATGTCAATACGTTACGCTTGTCAATAACTCTTCTTGAATTAAAGTTTCTCAATGTATATATGCAGTTGCAAAACACTTTAAAGTGTTCAAAAGTCTGTAAGAAACCAAGGGTAATATTATAAATATTGACACAAAGGTAATATAAATTATGAAAGAAATGTAATGTGATCCACTGCAATTTAAGCAGGACTCGAACCTGCGACCCTACTTTTCCATATATCATATCAAAGGCGTTTGAATATAGAACAGAGGCAGAATGCCAGTTTTTTATTTTTCAAACCTAATTAATTAGTAAATAGTATCCTTTCAAAATTTACATTCGTTACCCAAATAGGTATAACATTAATAACAAAAATCCTTAATTTGGCAATGTTCACCAGAATGTTCAAACTCTGACCATTTTTCTATGTTTTTTTCGAACGATGATTGTTTGCTCTATTCAACCTTAACGAGACTTGAATTATCGACCTTCATTTTTTTGGCAATTTTAGGGGTAATGATATTATGAATTAGAGAGTTATTTTAATTTAAATGAATACATCAATTTAAACTGAACAATACTTACTCACTTGTATGGTACCCTTAATGAGTGCACAGCGGAACCTTTCTGGGTACGTCGTATACCTTCTGTTAACCTTAAACCTCACGCCTTTTCAGACGCGGTCTAAGGTAACGTCGTGACCAAGCTTCTTGCCGTTGGATCAGATCAACCGCCACGCGTAGATACGTTACACAAAATAGATTAGTCCTGATTAATGAAAGATATGATCTGTTACAAGTCCCATTCTCAACCGGCTTCAAAAAAAAGACCTACTTAAGCGCCTTTTCAGGCGTTAGGGCTTGTGCACAAATCACGAGAGGTTTTTTCGGCTACTTTTTGACTCCCCTCTTTCCCCTGGTGATATTTGGTGAGGTTCTTTGCTACAGCTATTTTCATGACCGTCACTCCCCCCTATCGAACCTCGCGCGATTTGTACATAAGCCACTAGGTAACGTCGTGTCCATTAGCTTCTTTCCATTGAATCGGGTCAATCGCCACGCGTAGATATAAACCGCTGGGTTAGTCCTATTTCCAACATATTTTTCTCTAGGTAAGCATCAATCAAGAAATACTAAGGTACTATTGGTACTAATAAATCAGAACTAAATATCAACAATGCTAATTCAAGATTCAAGGAAACTTGAACGTCGGTCGGTCGTGATCTACCTACTGAGTGCCATCACCGACGACTTTTACCTACATGCAGCAAGCTCATGTGCGATAACATTGGACAGCAGGCCTGCGGCTGCTAGCCTATGATTTAGCTAGGGAATTGGACGAGCCAAGTGACGCATCTACGACGCTCGTGATCTGCCGAGGCCCGAAAGCCATCACCAATGACATTCACCTACATAACATACAGAAAGCTCAAATGCGATGACATTAGACAGCGAACCTACGACTGGTAGTCTATCTCTTAGCTAATAGGGTACTTGAATGAGTGACGCGTCTACGTTGGTCGTGATCCGAGAGCCATCCCAGACGACATTCACCTACATGCAGAAAGCTCACGTGCGATGACATTGGACAGCAGGCTGGCGGCTGCTAGCCTATGATTCAGCTAGGGAACTTGGACGAGCCAAGTGACGCATCTATGTCGCTCGTGATCTGCCGAGAGCCATCACCGATGAGGATGACATTCACCTACATAACATACAGAAAGCTCAAATGCAATGACATTGGACAGGACAGCAGAACTGCGGCTGCTAGTCTATGATAAGCCAAGTGACGCATCTACGTTGGTCGTGATCCGAGAGCCATCCCGGTCGACATTCACCTACATGCAGAAAGCTCACGTGCGATAACATTGGACATCAGACCTGAGGCTCCTAGCCTATGTTTTTTTTATAAATGTCACGTACCAACACTTGAGAACACACAGAATCGTGCAAAATATATTTTGCCTCGACTTCATATAAGCGACTTCGCTTGTCGCATGGCACAGCATCACACTGCGTTAAATGAACGAGACGTATGCTCGTAGATTTGTCACTCGACAAACTGTCACAGTTGTATTAGAACTATAAATATTGACACAAAGGTAAATTATGAAAGAAAAATTTAATGCGATCTAATACAATCTAAGCAGGACTCGAACCTGCGACCTCTACGTTTCCGGCACAGTGCTCTCCCAAATGAGCTAATAGATCGTTACGTCAATCACTCCAAATCTTTCATTCCATAATTCCACGCTACTGGAGCGCCCTCAGCGTCATATGTGTTTGAAATGCTTATGCACATTAGCCATACCCTAGAATGTGCGCTTTACACACACGATAAAAAAAAGATTAAATTTTTCTTTCATAATTTACCTTTGTGTCAATATTTTTTTGACGACGCGGTTGGCGGAGTGGTTAAGCAACTGCCTACTGAGCCGACGGTCCCGGGTTCGAATCCCGGCAAGGGCAAATATTTGTGTGACGAACATGAATATTTGTGCCTGGGTCATGGATGTTCTATGTATTTAAGTATTTATTTATCTATATAAGTATGTATATCATCGCCTAGTACCCATAACACAAGCCTTCTTGAGCTTAATTTGGGACTAGGTTGATTTGTGTGAGGTTGTCTGATATTTATTTATTATTTATTTATTTATAATATATAAAATGTGGTATTTCCACATAAAAAATATATAATCGATAATAAGATTCTATAAAATATGTATTAGAACTATTAAAATTAAAAGCCCTGCTACATATATTCACCATATTAGCATGTGGCTGTATCCGTCATCTTAAGAAGATTGCCTCAAAACCACTAAACATCCTGTTATTACACTAAACATGATCAATCGAACCAATATTGTAATCAAACTTGGCATTGAAACAATATTTATGGCTTCAATTTATGCATTTATATGGTTTATTATTTTGCCAAATTAATCATCGTAGGCGTTAACGTGTTTGGAGGTCGATGGTCGGTCCCTTCCTTATGTATGGTTATAGTGTTTTTTTTTTTTGTATCTGTGTTGGCCCGCCGTGCCACAGTGGGCCAAGGCTGTAGACAGTTATCTTTAGGGTTCTGTACCCAAAGGGTAAAAAACGGGACCCTATTACTAAGACTCCGCTGTCCGTCCGTCTGTCTGTCTGTCTGCCACAGGCTATATCATAAACCGTGATAGCCAGACAGTTGAAATTTTCACAGATGATGTATATCTGTTGCCGCTATAAGTACAAATACTAATATAATTATACGTAAGGTTAAACAGCTTGAGACATGAGCCTCATTGGGACGTACAATCGCTGAAATTATCATCCTATACTTACCTACCTACCTACTTAACTTTACTTATTGAGGAATAAGGAATTTTATTTGTATGATGTTAAATAAACTAAAAAGATTCGTTGATATGATGAATATACTTATAAATGAGCCAACCTCGACGACGGCCACGGCTTAGACAGTTTGCAGACGACTACACCCCAAACTACAATATATTTTAAGAAAAAAATACTTTCGGACCAGTAAAAATTTGGCGAAACGTCGCAGATGCGAAACAATGTTTCAGACTTGACATAGGATATTTTAGTTTTGTCTGTGCCGCAGCATGCAATTTCCAAAATGGTCCTACGTTGTGAACGTGTTAACGAACAGCACGAACTTCTAGCGTTATATTAAATTAAATAAATAGAGCCGTCTAGAAGAGCTTCGGCCTCCAAACCGAAGGCGTAGGTACGATTGGTGATCCTACGTGTGATATACATACAAGTCATACATCACACATGTGGACCTGTATGTGTGCATGTGTGCATGGAACAGAAAGCATCGAATCTCGGTCAAGTGCAACGTCTTAAGGGGCACGGTATAACCGATCGTGTGCTGTAAAGTGTTGTCGATGCATATAAAGAATTGCCATCGGAACTCGCACACTCAACTATTTAATACGGTAATTCAGGGGGTTTCCATAGAGTATGCCGTGGCGCCCTATTAGTGCTCCCCAGAAAGGAAACAGAGGTACCGTGAGGCGGAGCACCATACGGCACCTCTCTTTCCTTTACGCACTATGACGGTGGCAAACAAGCAGGCCCGCCTGATATTAAATACCGCCGCCAATGGATGCTTGCGACGCCAAGAGCATCACACGCTTGTCGCCGACCCTTTAAGAACCTATTTAATCCCCCTTGAAGAACCGCATACTGTGGCCCCCGGAGACACCTCGGCAGGGAGCTCATACCACAAGCGGAGTGAGTGTTCACTCATGAATCAAAAATTACATTTTGATAGCACTGTACCCTATTAGTTACAACTGTGGTGGCTCCGATTTACTCGATACATATTTTTTGCACAAGACCTCTACAGACTCACATTCCTCGGTTTAGACTCGAAAAAATACAATGGAAACATTTTTATACGTAATTTAAAATAGAGTTAGAGTCACATTTAATTATTGTATTAAGCGGTTTACACTCTGTTGAATTGTCAGCGTGACAAAGTTACCGCGCGGCTGCATTGGGGGCAGCCGTCCCTGAGGAAGAGCTCCATACGAGTTCAAACATGTCGGGCGCTTCCTGACAATTTCACGTGAGTGTAAACCGCTTAATACAGTAATTGATTATGTCTCCTGAAAGTTCTAACAAGATTAGAGTCAATTTTAATATTAAATAACAGAAAGTACCTACTTGAATAAGTTCTATTCGATCGCGTGTAGGTATATCCTGAAAATTATAACTGAGGGTATATTTGAGACATAGAGTGAATAGGCTATTGATGAACCAGTGAGCTACATCTTACCATCAGATGATGCTGTTCAAGCGCCGGTCTGTATGTATACTTATAAAGAAATTATATGTCTTCATTAAGTCTACTTTTCACATAAATGTTGCTCTATCGTTTTACTTGCATTTCCCTGATCATCCTGTTGCATTTCCCAATTCACGCATATATTTCTCCGCAACCAAAAACCTATATTTATCCGTACTTGAGAAGCATTTCACTGAAAGTGCTTCCTAACCTGAGAAAATACTATGTTAAATACATGCCTCTCAAATACGGAAACAGTCAAATGCCTCTTAGGTATGGTATTTTTACTGTAATTTTTTAAATCGTTGTGTAGAAACATTCAAGGAAACATAAATATGCCATCCATGTCGTCTGTAAACTAATGTCTTCATGAATAAATTCCCAACCGCCTACGTGAACTTTTTTTCGGTTCACAATTTCTCAGATAAGGCTCATGCATGTGTGCAACCTTGCTCAGATATTATTTAGTGAGTTTTTTCAATTAAACCGTTTTTGAACGCTTTTGCCGTCACAAGAAAAGCCACAGACTTCAGTGATCCTTGTACTATCGCCCGCAGCGGTGCAAAGTGACCGACCTCTACAACAAGTTACACATGAATACTGCCTTTACCATGAGCACAGTGACAGTACTCGCTCGACATCGTAAACGATTTGTATGAAGAACTGTAGTTCTACAAAATAACCGATAGGGGGCTGTACTACTCCATACATACAAATCGTTTGCGCTGTCACTAGCGAGTACATCAGTCACGTTAATCCATGACAAAGAATATATATAGGTACTAACGTAATAAGATTTTTTTTTTCCATGGTTGCTTGCGGGTCCGACGGACCCTTTGCACTGCTGGTGCCAGACGTGCTACCCCGCTTGGAGAAGCACCGGAGTTTGCCTAACCTAACTTATCTAAGCTAAAACTAAACTAATCTACTAGATCTCTGGCTAAATGGTGGTTAATCGTAAGGGAGAGAAACCATGGAAAATTAACTAGCAACTTTGTTTAATTGTGAGTAGTTCTATACGTAGTTTGCTCCCAGTGGGGGCGCCTACTGAAGTATACTGCCCTGGTTGCTAATACCGAGGGGTGCTTATTTTTACTGACAACAGGGTTGATGCTACGTTTGACTTTGCTCCTCCATCTACTATGTACGAAGTCTACGTAAAAAGAGACGACAGCGAGTGCAGTAACAAAACTCGCGGCTATGTGTGCGTGTCGAGGGGCGAGCGCGGGCGAGTGAGGGACGCGCGCGGGGGTGAAGGGCATTCACGTGAATGCCTCGTCGAAGGATTCGGCATTACAAGGTCCCCGACGCCCGAGTTACACCGATAGGCCGCGGTCGCGCCTGTGTCCATGAAATAATTAAGAAAATAAGGTATGGCACTCCGAAATCACAGGCGAGATCGATTGGTTGGTTGGTTGCGTCAATCCGTTTCTGTATTGCCAGTGGTGTAGGTATCATAAATACTTCCCGATTCCCTTGTCACTATCACTACATAGAATAAAACAAAGTATCTTTCTGTCTGTCTGTCCCTATGTATCACTACATAGTATAAAACAAAGTCTCTTCCTGTCTGTCTGTCCCTATGTATGCTTAAATCCTTAAAACTCGCAACGGATTTTGACGCGGTTTTTGGAGTTTACTCCTTAAGAATCGATTTTCATATATAAGCCCGGGGTATGAAAAATATGGGGTATAAAATCGAACGTATCTGCCGTGCTAATTTAAAAAGTCGTATCTCAGTATACGATCGGAGTAAAAATACGACTTCTTAATTTAGCAGGTTATGCGTTACGCGTTATAGGCTAAGATCCCGATATAAAATGACCTTCACCGAGATGTTTATTTTATGAAATGTATTTTATAATCAATTTAATATGTCAATAAATATATTGCATATGGGTTGCCTAACAAATTTTAGTCCAGGGTATGTTTAATTAATAATAAAAAAAAATGTTTTAAACATTTCACCGGTTTGATTAATATTAGATAAATTCTATACCAATCGAAAGTATGAAGCCCATAGAATATGCAAACGTTAGGTTACCTATTCTTTTCCCGTCACAACTATCGGGTAGCCAGGTATAAACAGGTAAATCTATACCTACTAGCATTTTGCAACGGTCTGATTATTGAATTGAAACTGAATAAAATTAAAGATTATTTAATTATGAATTTATCTAATAATCAAATCGGTGAAATGTTAAGAAAATATATATTTTTATTTTTTACTAAACATACCCTGGACTAAAAATTGTTAGGCAACCCATATGCAATATATTTATTGACATATTAAACTAAATATAAAATACATTCATCAAATAAACATCTCGGTGAAGGTCGTTTTATATCGGGATCTTAGTCTATAACGCTTAACGCATAACCTGCTAAATTAAGAAGTCGTATTTTTACCCCGATCGTATACTGAGATACGACTTTTTAAACTACCATTATGTTCACATAAACAAACTATAAAATTGTCAATGTCAACTTCATGTCGAGTGTCAACAAAATTTTATAAATAAAATAAAATTTAATAAAATCTACGCTTAACGGGTAAAATGTGCTGCTTTTGAAACAATAGCGCCCGTCATACAATCGGCTAAAAGATACGTGTTCGTTTCAGCTCCCAAACAAACCGAACGAATTTTTGTGATATCCAAGATTACAACTTTTATAACGTGCAATGCAATGACCGTGTTTTCTTGGTGTTTAAGCCGTGCTTGTATGGTGCTAAGATCGAAGAAGACGTCTTGCTGTAGAGAGAGAGACCGCTTTAATTGTGACTCAGCTTTAAGCTTAGAAATAGAGAAGGCGTGAATACTTTTCCATCACCACTGCTTTTTCCTGCATTCAGCCGCAGAATGGTTTTGATTCTGTCAAAAAAAGACGGTGGTATAAGACCCATTGCCATAGGCAGCGCTTTCCGCCGCTTAACGGTAAAGCTAGGATGCCGTGCAGTGAGAGAAGAAATGGCAGCTTATCTGCAACCTTGCCAATTAGGGTTTGGCACAAGATTGGGCTGCGAGGCTGCAATTGACGCTACGCGGGCTTTTTCGGTAGATAGCAAAAACTTAGAATCCGTTTTAATACGTATAGTTAAGTTCATATCATTGTAATAGTTAAGTACTTATGCTTTCTGAAAAAATGACTGACTGTTGAGTTTCTTTCGGCGTTTCTTCTCAACAGTGGTCTCCTCTTGTGAAATGCCGGTAGACTCAGACATGTAAAAGTGCCCTTGTGGCCTACTTGCAGAATAAAGTTCATTATTTCATTATTATTATTATTAATTAAAATTGATTTAAAAAACGCGTTTAACTCAGTGGAGCGTGATGTTTTACTGTCCGAAGTGAAGGATAAAGTGCCATCACTCTACCCCTTCATTTTCCAAGTATATTCTTCCACTTCTAATCTTTTCTACAATGGTCCTCTTGTTCTTTCCCAAGTTGGTGCACAGCAGGGGGATCCGCTAGGCCCTTTAGTTTTCTGTCTGGCCATACAAAAGGTAATTTCAGAGGTTAAATCCCCATTGAATATCTGGTACCTAGATGACGGTACCCTAGGTGGTAAACCTGAAGAAGTGGAACAAGACTTGCTCATGCTCCTGCCTCGTTTAAAAGCTCTGGGTTTAGATATTAATTTCAGCAAATGCGATGTTTTCCCCTGCAGTACCAACTCACACGATTCTTTCCCCTTATTCAGTGCTCTGCTCCCCGGACTGAAAGTGTTGTCGGCGAGATCTTTCAACCTCTTGGGGTCCCCAATATTCCCAGAAGCCATTCCTGAAGCCTTCGAGGAGAGAAAGCTGCTTCTGCTGATGGCTGCGCAGAGGTTGAATGAACTTTCGGCTCACGTAGCCCTCGTTATGTTGCGAGTTTGCTTTGCCGTGCCTAAGCTGACATATTTCTTGTGCACCGTGCCAGCCTGGCTGCACCCTGTCCAGACAGACTCCTTTGACTTCGTGTTGAAGGAGAGTTTGGAAAAGGTGCTGAACGTCTCCCTTAACCAAGGTCAATGGGACCAGGTTTCTCTGCCGATTCGAACTGGTGATTTGGGCGTGCGTCGCGCGCGAGATGTGAGCCTCCCGGCCTTCCTGGCTTCGGCGTGTGGGGTGGTGGACCTTGTCACTCAAATTTTATCTTTTGATGGTGACAAGGCTATCATTCCTTACGCCTCCGATGCTTTGACGGCCTGGACGGCTCTTAATCCCGGCGTAGCCATACCCGTAGAATTGTTCCGTCAGCGTCTATGGGTTTATTTATATGAGAGTGCGCGCACCACGATTTTCATAAACCCATAAGTAAGCTTATTTCTGCGACAAAATTATCGCGCGACTAAAAAAAATCGTGGTGCGCGCCTGGCCTGAAGAGTAAACTCCAGTCGTGCGTCGGAGCTGACACATACACTTTTTTTTTATAGATATAATGATTCAGGAGGGAGTTTTATACATGCGTAATTTATCAGCATTGCACCCGTGCGAAGCCGGGGCGGGTCGCTAGTTACCTATAGAAATCTCATAAAAGCGTGAGTGTTTTAAAACAATTATTACGAAAAAATAAAACTTAGTCAAGGAATGACAATCATAATGCATAAATGCATAATTATAATTTTTTGTACGACTGGCGGCAGACATTTTATTCCTTATAATTATTTTGTTACCAATTACCATAAAGCGGCAACTAATAAGCTACGTAGAAAGTCTAACTAGCCGAAGTGCTATACTCATTTTACTATATGTACAGTCGAGTCCATTTACATCTACACACTTACGAGAACAAAAATATCTGAACACGACCCTGTGTCAGGAGCATAAAATCGTGTTCAGATATTTTTGTTCTCGTAAGTGTGTAGATGTAAATGAACTCGACTGTACCATGGTAGGGGTGCAGCACTGGTAAGTGAGTGCTGATATCACACATATCCTGCTGCCGGCCGGAACAGGGCCGAAGTGTGCTAGTTTATGCCAAATGGATATGAGTATGACTCGGATAGCAATTAACCTAATGATAATAGGTGTCTACTTATTAGTTTTATTATGTTTAATACCTTTTTGTACACGGTGTTAGTTTGTCTATCTTCTTCTCGTACTCACTCAATTGCTCAAAGGTTAACTGGAAGAGATCCCTTATAGGGATAAGTTCGCCTTTGTACCTATATGTTATTTGTAATAGATGTAATTTTAACTGTTTTTGTGAACAACAAAGTGTTTACTTACTTACTTACTTACAATAAAAACCGGCCAAGTGCGAGTCTGACTCGCGCACCGAGGGTTCCGTACAAATAGTTATCCCAAATGTTTACAAAGAAGCGAAAAATACTTAGAGCCAGTTGCCAACAATCTGAACTGGCCGGGTTAAGTTAAGTTTGCACCTGATATGTTATGGCGACGGATACAAAGGAGGTTCAAAGTTAACGCAACCGATCACGTTTTTTGTATGGGAGCCCCCTTAAATATTGATTTTATCCTGTTTTTAGTAAGTATTTGTTGTTATAGCGGTAACAGAAATACATCATCTGATTCATCTGTGAAAATTTCAACTGTCTAACTATCACGGTTCATTAGATACAGCCTGGTGACAGACAGAAAGACAGACGAAGAGCGGAGTCTTAGTAACAGGGTCCCGTTTTTTACACTTTGTGTACGGAACCCTAAACAATACCAAATGCCAGCTATATTCCTACGACTATGCGATTGTTAGGTAAATGGTAAGGGATTGTTCAACAACTGTGTGACTGGTGGTGAGAGTAAGAGTAGGTAAATACATAGAAACATCCATGACTCAGGAACATATATTCGAGTTCATCATCATCACACAGATATTTGCCACCACTTCGCGAGTTTGTTTCGGGCTGAAATTTGTCATTTTTAGGGTTCCGTACCCAAAGGGTAAAAAAGGGACTCTATTATTAGGGTTCCGTAACCAAAGGGTAAAAACGGGACCCTATTACTGAGACTTCGCTGTCTGTCCGTCCATCCGTCCGTCCGTCTGCCACTAGGCTGTATCTCAAGATCGGTGATAGCTAGACAGTTGAAATTTTCACAGATGAATCAGATGATGTATTTCTATTGCCGCTATAACAACAAATACTAAAAATAAAATAAATATTTAAGGGGGGCTCCCATACAACAAACTTACAGATGATTTTACGGAACCCTTCGTGCGCGAGTCCCACTTGCACTTGGCCGGTAATTATTTTACACTTTCAACCCCTGTATCACAGCCATTTTGAAAATTTGCGAAAATTTGAATCTACAAAAAAATACGAATCTACTCACAAAATTTCATGAGAACTGAATGAACAGATTGGGAAATACGAGTTGCAGGCAAGAACAACCGGAGATCTGGACATCCGGACATACGAAAGAATTTTTGGCCAAGCTAAAACGCAGATGCTTCGCTCGCTCAGTCAATCATTAAAAAAAATTCAATGATTAACCCTATTTTTAATTTTCAGTAAAATACTCGAATAAATAATTACACAAACGACACGCGTAGCGTACTCCAATAATGGTAGGTAGTAAGTACCAACTACAACACTTAAAAATTAGGACTAACAGAGGCCTTTCAGAATCATACATAATCATCATTTAATCAAAAGATAATAACCACTAATAAACCTCCCTTTTAGTGCAAAAGTAAAAAATCGTAGGAACCTCATTCCAGCGTACCTACTATAAAACTTAACAATGATAAAATACCTAATGATAATTTTTCACATCATAACACTAAATATAAAAACTGCTATATAAACGTTAGCGTTTAGCCCGCGACTTTCTTATCGCTACAGTTGCACGCTAACGGTGGATGCTGTCGGCGGTTACCATTGTTACATCACCGAGCGTAGACCGCGAACATTTTGACGGTCAACAACCGGGCGGTCGCTGCCACTTTCACTTTTCGCTGGCATTTGCATACACGCGATACTTAGCGACATCTATGCTTTGTGTAGTACAACTTATAGCGCCACCTATCGTTGAGTAGCAGCCTTGTTTAATTGAATAGTTAGTTGAAATAAATTAGCTCCGTATCGTTAGATGGCGCTAAAATAAAAGTAATCGTGTAGTTTCAATCATGTCAATCAAGATTCTGAAAAAAAAATATTTGATGTTTTGAAATTCAACGCTCAGTTTTAAATAGAGGCATGCCTATATTATAAATTATAATGGCTTATACTGATTTGAAATTTGGGTATAGACCAGAAATGTTCTCAATTTCATAACCGATCCCTCTAATGTTCTAGGTAGGAACCGTATTATATTTCTAGGGTTACTTATAAACTAAAAAATAAATAAATAAACATAGTTCCGCGCCTTCGCCTTCCCAGACCCGTACAAGCACGGGAAATTACATTTTCCTCTTAGTGTATGAACGAGGGAGATTATTCCTACTTACAAAAAAAAAACAATCACTTAGAAAATTTACTGACTGGTTATTTCAATAGTAAACAGACAAAAATAAACAAAAAAATTCACACTAAAATAAAAATCAAACGAAAAAAGTATTTCGATTAAGTTTTGTAATTTCGACACGGTTTTCAACGTCAGGATGGCCGAGCGGTCTAAGGCGCTGCGTTCAGGTCGCAGTCCACTTCTGTGGGCGTGGGTTCGAATCCCACTTCTGACAAACTTTTTTACATAATATTCGATTACCATTTTAATTCAACAGTATATTAAATTAAAAACTTACTTTTACTTGGATTCAATTATATTATTTGCAGTACATATTTTCTAAAATGTGTTTTTTTACCGATTCATATTTTTACACTGAACGTTCTTCTTAAACAAGTTACTAAACTTTATTCTTAACATTTACCTACGAGTATTATGTAAAACCACGTAAAACTGAGAAAACTTCCACGCAGTAATAAAACCGTAACCATTTTTTTACTTGGAAGTTGAAAGTTAGCGTATTTTATACTGGCGACACTCTTATCAGTGTCAATGACCGCTAACATAACCTCAACTCAACCTTATTCAACTGTCAACTGTCAATTGTCACTTCACTTACATTACAAGAAGTACATTTTGACCGGTTCCTGTTAAGTTATTTTCGCTTTTACATTAAATTTGAAGCCATGACGATCATAAAAGTAGCAAATGAGAGCGAAGTGATTAATAAACTGAGCATGTACGTGGAGAAAATATCCAACGACGCTATTAACAATCGGGGAAAGTTTTTCATTGGGCTCTCTGGTAAGTTATCATTTTGAAGATTGCAGGATATGTGTAAAAAATATCATGTATTTTAGAATATCTGTTGTAAATTATCTAAATTTATCACATTTGTACAGGTGGGTCGGTAGTAAAGTTCCTGTGTGAAGGTTTACCGAAGGTCAACACTGTCTGGTCGAAGTGGACGCTCGCGTTCTGCGACGAGCGGGTGGTGCCGGAAGACAGCGAGGACTCCACCTTCGGGGTGTACAAGAAGGAGCTCATACCTAAGACCGAGTTGAAGGAACAACAGTTTGTTGTGTTGAAGCAAGGGGTTTCCGGTGAGTTTATTACCATACCCAATGATTTGACGTCTACTGTCGGCTTAGTGTCATGATTCTTGCATCAAAAACCCCGGGTTATGCTTATTACTGTTGTTCGGGCTTCAAATTTTACTCAGGCAAATATCTTACTTTATCTGTGGTTAGTTGAGTTTATAATCAAATGAAAGTAGGAATTAAATTGTTGAGTGCAAAAAATTAAAACTTGCAAATCATTGAGATAACTATCTGACATATTACCTTCTTGCTTATCATCAAGGTAACTGAAGGAGTTATGCCTACTGTCTTATTTAAATTGCACACTTTCTAATTTCAGCTGAAGAAGCAGCCAAGGACTATACAGACAAATTGCAAAAGGCATTCAACAGTGAAGAATTCAAATTTGATTTGCTTCTTCTGGGCATGGGACCGGATGGTCACACATGCTCTCTTTTCCCTGGGCACCCTCTAGTGGAGGAAACCAGCTTAAGGGTGGCAGCCATCACGGACTCACCGAAGCCTCCACCAGCTCGGATAACATTGACATTCCCCGTAATTAACTCAGCGAGGAATTGCATTTTTGCCATCAGCGGGGCGGGGAAGGCAGATATGGTAAAGGTAAGATAACTATGAGCTGCAGCTCATATTTTTAGCTTTCCGAAACTATAAAACAAAGAAATTATTGTGACATAGTGCGGTGATATAATAATTTGTACTAATGTCAAAATTTTGACATATTATAAAATAGCATTTTGAGATCAAAATACTAGTAACCAACTTCAGTGACAAGCAACTTTTCTTTGATTTTGAATACTCTGTAATCTTAAAAATAACTCCCATGATGCCTTCTATAAAAAGTCCTTCAGATGCCCCTTTGCTACCTCAAAGAAGAGAAGTAAATGTAAAATAGAAATAAATATCAGACAATCTTGCATAATTGATCTAGTCCCACACAGCACAGTAAGCTCTAGTAGGCTTATGTTATGGGCACTAGACGATGATAAACATACTTATAAAAATAAATATTATACAAATAACACCCATGACCATGACCGAGGTAATGCGAGGACACAAATATTAGCCCTTGTCTGGATTCGAACCCAAGACAGCCGGCTCAATAGGCAGCTGCTTTACCACTTATATTACCACCTGCTATTTTCTGCTTAATTTTGATTTCTCCGCTACCCAAAGGTTGTCTCGCTCTTTAGCGATAAGACCGCCTATTGTCTACCATTGTTTAATTTAAGGTTTCTCATGTAATATTTTTCTTGTTGGTGTGCAATAAACTATAGTTGTATTGTATTTTACTGTTTGTTTATTGCAGCGCATCCTGAAGGACAGGGAGGAGTTGCCGGCGCGGCGCGCGCGGGGCGCGGACGCGCTCTACTGGATCGTGGACGACGCCGCCGCCGCGCACTTATAGTGCTCCCTTCACTCACTTCAGCCACCAACTAAGAAGCTAAGGGTTAAAATTCTTACGGAGACAGATGTTTAAGTGGAGAGTGATCGAAATAGAGGTTATGACCCTCAGCTATGAGGAATACAATAGCAAGAATATTCATACGGTACGGGTTTACTCACATTATTATAGCAAAACGGGACTTAATCGCGTCTAAAAAGTGTTTATTTAATTACCTCGATATTTCGAACGTGATAATAGGACTCATATTTGGTGGAGGTGCTTGGGCTCGCCTATTATTATATTCATAGTCTCAAAATCCTCGTAAATAAATACTTACCAAATCGACCTAGTCTCAAACTAAGCAAAGCTTGTAGTATGGGTACTAGACGATGATATATATAATATGTAAATAAATAGATAATATCCATAACCCACGAACAAATATTCGAGTTCATCACAGAAATATTTGCCCTGACCGGGATTCGAACCCAGGACCGCCGGCTCAGTAGGCAGGTGCATTAAAAACTACGCCAACCGCGTCGTCACCTAAAAAATTAAACACGTTGAACGCGATTAAGTTCCTTTATCTTGTAATAATGTGTGAAAATCATGTGGGTTTACTCACCTAGAAGTCGAATATCGCTCGACATGCTTCGAATCGGTTCACGATTCATCATCAGGAGAGCATTCCAATCTGGCGGTTTTGTTCTTAGAATAAAAAATATGGTTCTGTTTAATGAGCTTCGGTGCTAGTGATAAAATATATTTTTTTATCATAATATTATATAGAATTTTATACATTCCTGTTAATATTTTTGTCTAATTACATTATGTTACAAGTTTGGAGATTTTTATTTCGAAAGATATATAAAACTAACTAACATATATCTAAAACTCAGTTCTGCTTGGTTATCACCGTAGATCGCACGGAAGGCCGTCATTATTCATTCATTTATTTTGATAAAAGACAGTTTTACATAAAATTATGAAACATGTAGTGTCTCATTTTAATGTGGGTACACTGGGTACACACCACCAGCCATTGATACAAAGATCAAAGCTCAAAGAAGAATTTAATTGCTTAACTCTTCCACCAGAGAGGCCGGGAATCGAACCCGATACCTCTGGACCGCCAATCTAGAGTATCTTTGTATCAATGGCTTAATACAGTTTTACATGTCAACATTATTATTATTATAGGATTATAACTAGAGTTCATATACCTACATATGTGTTAATTATTACATTGGGTAGTGAACGGGTTAAGGGTGCGCACTCAGTTACTTAAAAAATCGTCAATAGAGTAAATCGCGTCTAATGCTAGTTTGGTCCTAAGTTTTTTATACACGGTGCCCTGTAGGTATTTAATGGACAAACTTTTGTCAGTTCTGATCCCCGTTTGTTTTTTGTTACATTACAGGCGAATGCTCGCGGTGTGCATCCTTAGAGTGAAACAAGGTTCCATCATCATCCTCCTAGCCTTTGTCCCATTTTTTGAGAATGAATTCTCAATCGGGGTCGGCTACCTAAATCCCAAGATGTGGCGTAGGCACTAGTTTTTACGCAAGCGACTGCCATCTGACCTTCCAACCCAGAGGGGAAACTAGGCCTTGTTGGGCTTAGGTGGTTTCCTCACGATGTTTTCCTTCACCGAAAAGCGAGTGGTAAATATCAAATGACATTCCGTACATAAGTTCCGAAGAACTCATTGGTACGGGCCGGGTTCGAACCCGCGACCTCCGGATTGAAAGTCGCATGCCCTAACCACTAGGCTACCACCGCTTCAGTGAAACAAGGTTCCAATAATTAAAAAATAATATATATAGGTAGGTATAGTCAGATTAGGTATCTCAAAGGTTCACCTTAGAATGGCCCATAATTTTTTCGGCGAGTGTTGTTTTTTTATTTCAAAATTTCAAATTTATGTCATTTCAAAGCAATCTTGCGAGTTCTAGTGCTCACAGGGCCACTAGCATGTATATACTTGTATTATATTAATGTGTAAATATGAAATTATGCATAGTTAAGATTTATGAAATAAAAACAGTTTTTATTAAATCTATAATCGACGACATGGTATGGTTACTAAGAACAGATTTCCCTATCTTATAGTTTGTGACTCTCCCTACTGACCGTTTGGATCGATCACCCGGTATAGGTACCTACCTACTTACTAGGAGGTACTAACTTCGCGTATTTTTGTACCGTACAGGAGTAAAAAGCATTCTATAACCATCTTTGTATGTCCAGCTATCCACTGTACCATTTAAAAACACTTTGTACCCAAAATGGTTATTTGTTCAGCCGTTTTGGCGTGATGAGAGGACAAAGGAAATGATTACTAAAAGATGGCGCCAGGCTGGCATGACGCCGCTCGCCCATACCAAACAAAATATGATCCCTGCATCACGCTATTAAGAGGATATACCACTGCTGGTTCCATATAAATCGAGGTTTCGTTCTCGACTTTTCCTCCTACAAAGCAACTTTTGGAAATGAATGGGACGGAAATGTTCTGTGTCGGACCGTTTCGATTTCTGCGCTTCTTACTATAAAATTAGTGTAGGTACTTACTAGGCGTCTGTTTTTGGCCAAATTCCGCCACGTACATACATTCTCTAATCATTTCCGCAACAATCAAAAGGCCCGAAACAGAACATTGATTACCCATTCAGTTTCTAAAATGTTGTAAAGATTGGAGGAGGAAACGGACGAGAACGAAACCTCGATTTGTATAGCCCGATTACGTTTAGTGTGGACCTCATTTGTATCCGACGCCACCGTTTACCAGGCGCACACTTAACGTAAACTGATAGTCTGGGAAAAGGAGCAGCGATATATCCTCTTAAGACTTTTTCCTGATAGACCAGTACGCCGAGCGTGATTTACATGGACAAATTTAGATAATTCTAAAGTACTTTTTTTGAGTGGATAGAGAATGCCTACTGACAGATACTTTTAAACTGATAATAGTGATAATACATCTCAAAGTGATGCGTTAGGTATGGTTTAGATATTTATTACCTACTTGCATAACTACATGTTATATTTACGTATACTTGCTTATAAAACTCATGTCCATTTTTACATACACTTTCGGAAAATGTGACTTTATTTTTTACATATCTCCGTAATTATCTGTCCTAGAAACAAAATTTGAAATATAAATTATAGTACATTTAATTCTCTACAACATTGCCCAAGCTCTGTTCTAGCTAAAATGCTCCTAAACGAAGATATAATCCAGAAGTTTGTTTTTGAGTTTGAAATTGCAATTTCTTAAGTTTTTTTAAATGTGCATATCTCCGTAACTATCTGTCCTAGAAACAAAATATAAATAGGAGAATGTAGTAAATTTAACTCTCTAACATTGTCGAAGCTTTCTTCTAGCTAAAATGCTCCTAAAGGAAGATATGAGCAAACATATGAAAAAAGTGCCGGTTTTTCAATACGGCGGCGGGCGCGGAGGGGGGGTAATTGTGCATTTTGCATTTTAAACACTGACTAACCATCCTAGACAACATATCAAAAATTCAAAACTACCGGACCGTTTGTAATTAGATAATCTAGATTTGTATTAAAAATCAGTTTTCTATCGAGAGGGGTCATGATTTCAGGAAAAATCCTAATAGCGTGTTGCAGAATCGTCATTTGTTTTGTATAGGCGCGTGGTGCCTGGCGCCTTCTGTTAAAATACATTAGAAACGTGTTAGAAACGCGTACGAAAACAATCGGAATGTCCATTTACACGGCTCCTAATGTTCAAGATAATTTTATCAAGCGTCGATAACCAGTTGTCTCCGAGCCACCGGGGCGCGCGGTCCCCTCCACCCTAACACCCCAACTGTGAACTCTAACACTCTACGATAAGAACACAGAATCGCTTATAAGGTGCACTATCGTGTTAAATTAAGACAAACACAAGTCTGGTGTCGTGAGTGGCTAGTTCCTTGGATTTTGAACTCTGTTTTAGTCGGAGAGGGTTCGGTTTTGTGTTTTATGTTGTTTTTAATTGTTACAATTTGTTGTTCGCGTGCTACTATTTTGATACGAGTTCAATGTTTTGTAGCAAATTAGAATTTAGTAGGACTTTATATAGGTATATATATCTAATTATAAAACTTAATACATACCTCTTGCTACATTAAAACATGGTAGTCGTATACAAAACTAAATATTCACTGGACTACATATATATGAGGTCAATTAGATATGGAATGATGTTCGAGTGAAACTGATGATGATATATTATTATAAATTAATTCACAACAACAACAACAAATTATAATTTGACTTTCAATGTTAATTTGACACGGTTCTATAGTGGGTTCAAATTCAATTTTGTAGATTGAACTTAGAAAGATAGAGGTACTGTGGTTTACTTGAAGTCTGTTTACAATGTAAAAACCGAGTAAATATTCAGTCATGTTAATAGTAAAATATAATAAGCCGCAATGTTCAGTATATACAAAGTAAGATACTTAATAGAAAACAATTAAAAACTAATCAATATAATTCAAACTAAGGTAGGTAGGTACCTACCTTAGTTTGAATTAAATCCATACTAACTATAGGTATTATAGTTAGTGAATTACCTATACTATTTACGATGTAAGAAGACCTTTTACATAGGAAAATAAAATATATATTTCTATGCAATTTAAATAGTCTCATTAACGAATTCTAACTTCCGAAATATAATAATGCAAATGGACAAGAAATAAAATTATGATTTTATTAAGTACTTACCAGCTATTTCTGAAAATAGTATACAATTAGATACATCTAAACTATAAGCGTAGGTATTAGTTAAGGAAAACCCTAAATAATATCATGTAGGTACGTGCGACACCCCAAGGTTTGGTACACATATCTGTATGTAATTTACATGAGGTACCTTCCTTATGCTTATTTATATTATATATTTACCCCAGTTCAAAGTTTATCGCACCAAAAACGTCGTCAGTAGACTGCCAGCAATGGTGGTATATCTCATAATTATAACTATATCGGAAGTTGTATTTTATCAAGTGGAAAACAATTAGCATGTAGCATTTTAATGTTGAGTGGAAATATCGAACTTTGAATCCCTGTCACATTATAAATAATAATAAAATAAAAGCTTGTACTATGGTACTAGACGACGATATACATAATATATAAATACATATATAGATAACATCCATGACCCGAGAACAAATATTTGCACAAATATTTGCCTCGGCCGGGATTCGAACCCGGGACCGCCGACTCAGTAGGCAGGTGTCTACCAACCGAGCCAAACGCGTCGTCGTCATTATACATATTACTTGATCATGAAAACCGTACCTATGATGAACGGTAGGTACCTAAATTTTTATTATAACTATCTACAAAATTCTATAGTCTTTTGGCACCAACAGAATACGTCGAAGGAGTGTAAGAAATATGTAGATATCCAAATATGAACCTACTTAATTATGACCTATATACAAAATTACTAAAATCCCTGCCATATACAGCTGGTCATCGTGAGGCCCTTATTTAATAAGTGGGTTAAAAATGCTACTAAACCTGAACATAACAACAAAATTTGAAATTCTTAGGTTCATAATTGGCTGCGATCCTATTACTTGTTCCAATCAAAGCTGAATATCTTTGAAATGGATGCAGGTATTTTTACCAATCATAGCTAAGAACCATCCCGAGAGAAAAGGCTTTTGATTAAAAAAACGCTTTCGAATCGACCCATCTGTTTGGGAGCTACTATGCCACAGACAGACACACAGATACACATGTTAAACTTATAACACCCCACGCTCACTACACTACACGCGCAACTATGGTTGATGTTTTTTTTACCCGTATTTACCAATCAGGATACGTTCGTGTGACATTGGAATAGCCAATCGAGCGTTCTTTTTTCAAATTTCTTTTCACTCTAGGGTCGAAAGGGTCACTTTTCAGTTTTCATTTCAACCCGCTGTATGGAGATGCAATAACCAACTTTCAGAATATAAGAAATGAAAACTTTATTTATACCTACATAGTTAGTTCCCCATCTTCATATCATTGTTTCTGTGGGTTACACGTAATATAATATAACATGTAATAAGTAGGTACCTATAATATCTTCATTCTAATTCCAACTTAGCTCGCCATCTTGTAGAGATTAACTACGCTTATACAAGCAAGCAAGTTTTGAGGCCGAAATAATGATTACGATATCAAGATTTGTTTAGCTAGTTAGCAAGTTTGTGTGTGTAATGATGATGAGCAACAATATTTCCCAGGTTTTGCTGGGCAAAGGCCCTCCTCTCATTCATCCACTGTCCCTGTCAGTTCTTCTCGGTTCTCGCCATCTCTATGTATTGCCACATTTTAATATCTATTACTCTTTTTGGTCGGACTGTACGATGGGTACTAGACGACGATAACATAATATAGATAAAGATAACATCCATGGCCCAGGAACAAATATTCGAGTTCATCACACAAATATTGGCCCGGCCGGGACTCGAGCCCGGGACCGCCGGCTCTGTAGGCAGGTGCACTACAAACTGGGCCAATAACCAATGATGAATGGGTTGAAAATACCTGTAGGTAGTGATATTGGTCATTGAATCGAAGCAGGTTCTTAGATAATCCTATAAGGGGCTACGTATAAGTAGATACGGACATATCGGACGGTGGATTCATCTAGATGTACCTTGATTTGATGATACCGCAAAAATAGGGTCGTAAAAACGAACACCACACAAAGAGCAAGCAGTAAGATTAGAGTAATAGTCTTACTTTACTTGGGTATACCATCAAGAAAAGAGCGTACTCCCCCACCTGAAAGGCGGGCAACGCACTTGTGATTGTGACTCCTCTGGTGTTGCAGTGTATATGGGTGACGGTAATCGCTTTCCATCAGCTTTGCTCGTTCGCTTAGAGTATGACAAAAATAATCACCAGTTGCAATATTTCATATAGTTGCCCATTTTGTGGTGTCGAAATTTTCCACCCTTACAATGTACACTTCAAGTACCTACCTACTCCTGTTGTGTTGTGGAGTCTTGTCAGACTTATCTGCTGTCCAACCATGTCCTCGGTAGAACAAAGCCAAAGCCTCATAGAACTTCAAGCTGAGATACGACCTTCTGCCGCCAAGGACGGTTAATCACGGAACACTCGACTTGACATATCATTAGTCAGTATCGTGCAAGTATCAGTTTCCACAAGTATCTTGGTTGCACTTAATTTATAACAGATATCACTTTCATTGTTTCCTAGCATTCTATCCATTCCTCTCGGGATGCTCTTTTGGCCATCATCTCAAAGTTCTTCAGTGAAGTGATCTTGGAGTGACTGCCACCAGTCTGTCCTCCCTCCGTAACCTCTGGCTTGTCTGTTTGACAAACGCTGTGACATGGATACACACAACTGTTTAAAAGGCCAATGCTGGAACAGTTGGCCTATAAATAATTTCTATGATTCTTCTCATTCCTGGGACGTGGAAACGTTTCCGTTTGTGGGTTTGTGCTTCGACACAAAGTCCGGGTCGAGTCAGCGGGCCAATGATGGTTGTTTATCATGCGATAAATACGTGGCAAAGCATCCGTCACGTTTTGACAAAATGCGAGTGTGAGTGGCGGATGCTTTGTCACTCATTTATCACGTGATAAACGCAACCATCACGCCCCTGGAAAATAAAATTAGCCAACTATTTTCTGACTGCCCAGGTGTAATATTACTGCGTAAGTTACTCCAACAATAGAAGAATTGGACAAAATAATAAGTTACGAATAATCATACTCTTAATCACGCCTGCTCCGCCAAGAGAGCTCAAATACGAATACTCTAAGAGTTCACCTACTTTATTATTACATAAATTTTAGTGCACTGTCAGACCACTTTTTCAATCTAGATCATTTAGCCAAATAATAACCGATTAGTGTGCAAATCTTGGATGCAAGGTCCCACCCGCATGGCAAATGTCTGACATAAAAGGCCTTCGTGAATTAGGTACTTATATCAACTTTTTCCTGACATGTTCCAAACTAACATTTTTAGGATATAATTCAACACACTGCCATGCCTTGAATTAACAATATCACGTACAAATAACGAACCTATAAACCTTTAAATTTTTGCTATTCGAGATTGTCAAAGTGGCATTTAACCCCCGGCGGAAAAAGGGGTGTTATAAGTTTAACATTTGTATGTAGCTCCCAAACGGACGGACCAATTTGAGTGCATTTTTTTTAATCGAAAGACTTGTTCGTCGAGATGTTTCTTAGCTATGTTTTTTTGGAAATAGGACCAGTAGTTTCTAAGATTTTAAAGCTTTTATTGGAACAAGTGACGAACTCCCAGCCAATATATTGATGCTAAGAATTCAAAATTTAGGCAGTTGTGTTCAGTTTCAGTAGCATTTCTATATCACTCATTAAATGAGGGTCTCATGATGACCAAGTACAAATACAAATACAAATACAAATACTCTTTATTGCACACCTCCAACATCAAGGAATATACAACACAACATGAGATACATTCATATAACAGGCAGAGGTAAACAACAGGCGGTCTTATCGCTAAATAGCGATCTCTTCCAGACAACCTTTAGGTAGCGGAGTAGTTGAAAAATTAATGTTTGAAATTAGTAGGTGGTGCATTATAATTAAAGGACTAAATGAACGACTACCATAAAAGACAAAGGTAATAAACATACATAAATAAAAATATACAAATATACTTACATAAATACTTAGACATAATAAATAAATATATTGTAAAGTAATAAATAAAACAAAAACAGTATGAGCCACAAAGTTAAAGGAGCGATTATTATTGCAGTGTACTAAGGGAGAGACAAGTAGTGTTTTTTGACGAGGGTTTTAAATGTTGCAGGAGATTGGGCACGCCTTATATCCAGAGGAAGCGAATTCCACAGTAAAGTAGCCCGGAAAGTGAAAGAACCATTATAAAATTTAGAAGATGAAGGGGGAACAGTAAGAACTAGGTTTTGTGCAGAGCGAACAGAACGCAAATAACTGAAGCGCTCCTTGAGGTAGCGGGGAGTTGCGGGGTTAAATAGTACATTATAAAGAAGAGACAGAATATGGGAGTGACGACGAGAACGGATTGAGAGCCACTTGAGCTGAGACCGGAAGTCGGATACATGGTCATACTTGCGTAACCCAAATATGAACCGAATGCAGATGTTTTGGATACGCTCAAGCTTATTAAGCTGCTCCTCCGTGAGGTCAAGGTAAGCTATGTCAGCATAGTCCAATATAGGAAGAAGTAGTGTTTGAGAGAGCGCAATTTTGGTGGCAATAGGCAGAAAATTACTGAGCCTTCTAAGAGAACCGACTGCCGCAAACATCTTTCTGCTTACTTCATTAACCTGTGGCACCCAAGATAAAGTGCGATCAAGAATGACACCGAGGTTTTTTACGCAGTGCGAAAAGGGTATATGAACTCCGTCAAAGAAAACAGGTTGGACATTATCAAAGTCAACCCTGGAGATCAGCTTCGAACTGCCAATTACGATAGCTTGAGTTTTAGCAGGATTGACTTTGAGACCGAACCTATGACTCCAATTTAAAATGCGCTCCAAATCACCATTTACGTCGCTAATAACAGACGCGAGGTCACCGAGAGCACCCTGCGAATAAATTTGAAGATCATCGGCATAAAGGTGATAATGTGAAGATAGATTATGTGTAATGGAATTTATAAAGATAGAGAATAACAAAGGCGACAGCACTCCACCCTGAGGAACCCCAGCCAGCGTGCTGCACCAAGAAGAAAAGGAGTCATCCACCTTTATTCGCTGCCGACGATCACTTAAGTAACTACGAAACCAATCAATTACTGCAGGAGATATGTTAAGAGAACTTAATATGCCAATTAAGATGTCGTGATCAACTGTATTGAACGCATTACTGAAATCCAGCAGCGTTAATACTGTAACTTTCCGACAGTCCATGCCCGACCGGATATCGTCTGTAATTTTAACTAGTGCTGTCGCCGTACTATGACCAGGACGGAATCCAGACTGGAAAGGATTCAGAAGGTTATTTTTATTCAAATAGGATGATAATTGATGTTGAACAAGACGCTCGAGTACTTTAGAAAGGAGTGGGAGAATGGAGATTGGACGATAATCAGAAAAGGAGGAAGGATTGGACTTTTTCGGTATTGGGACAATATTAGCATCTTTCCAAAGTGACGGGAAAGAACCAGAAGAGATAGAACAATTTAGGATATAGGTAATAATGGGAACAAGGAGGTCAAGGATAGGAAGGATCATGTTTCGGCTGACGCAATCGGTACCTACAGCGTTCGAAGTTATAGATAGAATATTCTTCTTAACATCACTGTCAGTAAATTGAACAAAAGAAAAAGGGGGTGAATCTGGAGTGGAAAGTGATGAAAGAAATTCAAGGGTGTCGCCCTTAACAGCGCCAGAGAATGTGCTAGAAGTAGAGAAATGTTGATTAAGCGAATCGAAGTTAATGTCATTGGTACAGGAATTCGGACGTGTCTTTCCAACTCCAATTGACTTGAGAAATTTCCATACTTTCGCAGGGTCTCCATTCTCTACGGACTGGTGGATATGGCGCCTTTGAGCATCTCGGCAAATGGTACTACAGCGGTTACGTAACGTGTGATAACGCTCCTTATTTCTATCAGAGGAATCCGCTTTATACCTCGACTTGGCCACATTTTTCTTCTCCAACAATGCTTTAATCTCCTTAGTAAGCCAGGGAGCAGGAAGATGTTTTACTTTAATGGAACGGACTGGAGCGTGAACATCATAGAGCTGGATTAGAAGAGAATTAAAAAGTGAGACTTTGTCGTCAACCGTATTAGCTCTAGAGATAACACTCCAGTCCAATTTAGAAGCATCATCACGAAGCCTGTCAACGTCCATTCCACCAAAGTTGCGCTGAAGAAGAATTTTGGCATTTGCCTTGGGAGGTCTTAATTTATACGATAAATAAAGAAGATCGTGGTAAGAGAAAGCGTGAGCGGAGCACTGGCCATGCTTAGCAACATGTGCAGTAGAAGATGTCACAGTAATATCTAATAAAGAAGCGGTACAATTAGGAAACTTATGCGTAGGTCCAGAAGGGAGAATACGCAGGTTGCAAGCATCAGCCAGGGACTGTAAAGACTTGGAACGGTGGTCATCTTTGAGAAGGCACGTGTTAAAATCACCCATAATGATGTGATGATCGTAAGATGGCATGAGATCTTCAAGAAGTTTCTCTAGACTGCCGAAGTAGTTAACTAAAAGTGAAGGAGAGTAAAATACTCCCAGAAGAAGTTTAGCATGTGATAGGGTGATATTAAGAAACATGTATTCTGCAGCATCGGAGGAGGTAGGAGAATTAGCAGACATACAAACAATGGAATACGGTATATGCGATCGAAGATATATGGCAACTCCGCCACCACTTCTTTCGGAGCGATCGTTACGGATTAAGTGGAAACCAGGCAACGAGTAACTAGTAGAAGGGAGGCATGGTTTAAGCCATGACTCCGAAACCAGAATAGCATGAACATTGTTTAAGTCGAATGTCGCACTTAGATCGCTATAATGAGCCGGAATGCTCTGCGCATTAATATGGACAATGTTAAAATTTTTACACACATCCGAAAATTCTGCCTGAAGAAAGTCATGTAGTGATAGAGGTAAGCTTTTAAAACTGTCATCAGAAACACTTGTGTCAACTGAGGAAAAAGATACAAAATTACTATCGCTGCTACTACTAATATTGCAATCTGTTTTGTGAACGTTCGAGGCCATACAAAATATATGTACAAAAAAAAATATATATATAATAATATAGAATAGGTAAAAAATAAATAAATATATAAAATAACAAAAAGCGCGAGTAACGTACAACCGCTACCCACCAGTATAACAAAGTTACGAGATCGACAAAGAGAAGTTACATTGTTGAAAATAAAAACAAAGAAATAATTATAATAATACAGTAGGAACTAAACGCAAAATTTGAAAAATGGCAACACTGAAAACTGTCAGTCAGTGTGTTGACAATGACAGGAGCCATGTCAACTCGAATTCCTAGTGAAAAATTAATTACAACACGACAGACTAGAAATACAACAAAGAGACAATGTCAAAAAGAAAAAGGGTAGAAAATAAATGCGTTACATTACACGGACAAGTACGGAAGTAATATACGCTATAACACTGTCGAGTATAGAAGTGCAAGATTCTAACATTGTAAAGCTGAGCACACAACACTTCACGAACGAGATTTAGGCACCGTACGCTTCGGTCTCCGGGTCTGATCTTGAGGATGTGCTGGCTGATCCGAGGACTCAGATGTAGCAGGCGTGGGCGTAGATGAGCCTGCAGGCCCAGACGATGCAACTGACGCTACGGGCGGGTCCGGGAGGGCAGCAACTTCAGCGACGCTGGTGACACGGTGGCGTACACTATTGCCGTCTAGGATGTGCACTTCGCCATTCCACGTCCAACAATTTCTGACACCGAAGCGGTCTCGGGCCTTCATAAACGCATCATGCCGCGGTTTAGTAAGGAACTCGCCAAGCGTAACACCAGTGCCCTTCAATGACACTTTCTTGAACCATACATCATCCCTGACAGACATTTCGCGGAACTTCACGAGGATGGCCCTTGGATTCTTATTACGCTGACCACTACGCTTACCAACGCGATGACAGCGGCTGAAGTCGGCTGCTGTGAGACCACTCCGGGCGGCTTGCAGCTTAACAGACACCACATTAGCTGTGTTTTCTCCCTCTGACTCTGCCACACCATGCACCAGCAGCATCTTGCGGCGCGAGCGCATCTCCACATGGTCCATTTGGCAGGCAATCAGCTCCACTTGCTTTTGAAGAGTTTCGAGAGTCTTCAGTATGAAGGCTCTAAATGCAGTGAATTCTGATGCAATCGATGCAGCTGAAGGATTGCTCGCACTTGCCTTGTCAAGATTCTTCTCCATCTCACACATTCGGGAGTGAAATAACTCAGCGAGTTCCGACATAGAACCTTTGATAGATTCAACTTGTGACATTTTGAGTGAAGTGAGAAATACAGTTAACTTCCACGAAATTTTAAAGGATAATACTGGTAGGTGAAAACAATTATTTTAACATTAAATTAATGTTAATTTAGTAGCCGAAAATTTGCAAAAATTAATTTAAATACATAAAAATATGTAAGCAAGTTGTGTCTTGTTTTTGTTCACCTACCCGAAAAAAACAAGTACTTGTGTCGGGGGTGTTTTAAATTATTACTTTAGATTATAAATATACGTGGCTATTACAAAATTTGATATATTACTCGCAGCTGTCATTTCCCCACTTTACCGATAGGTATACAGTGAATTTGACGCCTATCATAATATAGAATTCCTATTTTGTGTATTTTTTTAATGAGAACGATAATATCATATACATCCAACAACATAAAACATCGCTATAGGTAGTAGAAATTTTAGTAGCGAAATCTATGTAAATTGTTATTATTTCGCTATACATCGCATTTAACAAGTTAATTGTAGGTACGAAATCTTCTCGTTGATCTTACATAAGTAAGTATCTAACATAGCCGGATGTCAACATTAAGATTGTACTCTATGTATAAGTAAAAATACAGGGGAATCTATAACTAAAATATCTTATATTTAATTAAGATACGAAACTAAATAGCAGAGAGACGATACTATATCATGATTCATGAAAGTAATACATTATGCCATATTCGATAGCCATATTTACGCTCACATAATCATCTTGTAGGTAATTATTACAAACTGGAAATTTGTAATAATCTATTGATCCCACCAAAAACGTTATTGTACAAAACAGGCCAAGTACTTTTAGGGCACAGAGAAGTCACTCAATCTCATGCTTAAAACTAGTTAGTTCAACATCAAAAAAAAAGTTAAAAAATAGTTAGTTTTTATCTTTTCCCCTGTAATAATGTTGCTTAAAATATTGGGGATGAATAACTCACATTTACAATGTTATTTGGCAACAAATTGTAACTAAAAGAAAACAATTTAATTAATTAGTACTAATTTCCGCCAATTGCTTAGTTTCAAAATAAAAACACGATAATAACTGTAATTAGTTAATTGAATACAACAACAACAGAGTCCGTGTCCGCCATCTGATCTCAAGTTAAAGGTCAACAACAAACAGACACCGAGTGTCTTTTGTGAGTAGTAGTGATATTAGTGCTAGTGCTTATGTAGTGCATCGGTGAGATAAACATCATGGAGCCTCAGGAATTAGAGCCTCTGGAAGGTAAGTTTTCATTATTTACTAAATTACTACTAAATTCTTCGCATAGGCAGTGGGCGAATCATCTGAGCCTTAAAAGTGTTAAAATTTTTAAGACTGTTTTTGGTAATGTAATGTACCTATATTAACTATGTTTGTTAGGGATTCCTGAAAAACAAGCCGCATCCTGTTAAATATATAATGGTCAAAATAGTTTTTTGATGAACTATTGTGTTCGTAATTCGCAACCACCTATGATGTAAATCTGAAGTAACATGTGTACCATTTATAACTTTCATAACTTTTCGTATTTTGTGCGTAATTGTACCTAATCGGAATCGACTTAAATACGCATGCAACTGTGCATGGTTTTGCTTTTGCAACTAGAGTGAATAAAGTAAATCTATTATCGCATAGAGCGGAACATTGGTACTTGGCGCTATTTTTACATTAATATTGATGAATGGCACTCGTAAAGCCATGTTATGGACACGTGTCCCAACTGGTTCTACGTGTTTGAAGATAATTAACTTATACAATGAACATAAGCACTATTATAAACTTATTCGTACTTTAAAGTGAGCACAGCATCGCATGAAGCTCGAAGGTCGTATAGTATTTTTGGTCGAATTATACTATCGATGTTGCGTAGGTATAAATTTTTAATATTTAATGTTCATTGCACAGTGCTAAAATTGCCTGTGGGTCAATTTTGTTCCGTATTTGTCTATTTTTTGTTTTCATTGTTATATTAAGAGTCCGACTCCCGCATGAAGGGTTCCGTACCATAAAACAAGTTTGTTATATGGGAGCCCCCCTTAAACATTTATTTTATTTTATTTTTAGTATTTGTTGTTATAGCGCCAATAGAAATACATCATCGGTGAAAATTTCAACTGTCTAGCTATCACCGTTCTTGATATACAGCCTGGTGACAGACGGACGGACAGCGAAGTCTCAGTAATAGAGTCCCGTTTTTACCCTTTGGGTACGGAACCCTAATAAACGAATGATTGAAAGTTACAATGAGGTATGATTCATGGTTACTAAAAGTAATAAACATAAGGCAGTATTCAATCGTATATTCAAAGAAAGGCGGTAAAGGAGTATCGGAGACCATTTGAATCCTAAGACAGTAAGGCTCAAATTTTTACTTTGTTAGTAGGGTAAATCAGCTAGCGTTCTAACCGCGCGGTTCTAGCGTGATTCCTTTTTCACGATTATTACCTCAACGGAAGAGCCAGTGGTTTTAATTATGATCTAACTAGGATCGCACTCGGGAGAGTCGGGAGTGGCTGCGGGGTACCTATATAAAAAAATAACTTTCAACATCATCTACAGGGTGTTTGGTACATCGTTTGCCAATGGGGGTTAGAAGGGGCCATTTGCTACCTCGCTACCTCCTACGGCCCCTAAAAAATTCTTAGATCCACGGATTTTGTTTTATGACATTTTTTTTTTGGAAAATCCTAGGGAACGACTCGTTTAAACTTAAATTACAAAAATGTTTCAGTGCTTAGACCTATTTTTTTATTTTATTGCGAGGTGTAATGTTGTAAGTACGGTTCTATTTAAATCAAAATTACCAACAAGTCAGGCCTAGTTATTTTTTTATTGACCCAGAAACGTTTTGCAAGACGTGAAAATTCAATGAAACTGAAACTTTGATTATCATTTAAAGCCTGACCAGAAATATATGAGGATGCGCCATGTTGCGGAATTACACTGGAACTAATTTCTTACACTGGCAATGATTTTAGGATGGTTTGTCAGCAATGTCAATGTCATTCGTGGTGGTTTGTTTAAAAGACAAATATTTAAAATTATCCAAAGAAAAGACCGAAAACCATTCACAATCGTGAACGAAAGATTATAAACAAAGTGTACATGTGTTTACTACACGAAAAACAGTCAGGAAAAATGTGTATTCTATTAAATGATATTACGAGGTTAACATGGTGGAACTGACAGGTATTTAAAACTAATGTCATTATAGTGGGTTGCGATTGGTTGCAAAATTGTTGCAATTTAAATCTTATAAATAACGCCCTCTTGACAATCCTCATATATTTCTGGTTAGGCTTTAAAAAGATAATACAAAAAACCATGCTCTTGAAATTGTTTAGTCATAGTCATAGTCATAGTATTTTATTCATAAACAATACAGGTATTGTGTTTGAAATACAGTTTTAAATTAAAATTAACATAATAATACAGTTCTAAATTAAAATTAACATGATAAAGCAATATTTTAGGTGACAAAATTAAAATATAAAAATACTCAGCCCTTTAAAAATAAATTGAAATTTTGATTTTGATAGAACCGTACAACATTACACCTTGCAATAAAATAAAAAAATCAGGTCTAAGTACTGAAAAATGTTTGTAATTTAAGTTTAAACGAGTCGTTCTCTAGGATTTTCCTAATAAACTAAAATAAATGACATACAAAAATCCGTTGTCCTAAGAATTTTTTTAGGGGCCGTAGGAGGTAGCAAATGATCCCTTCTATCCCCCATTTTAATTTGGCAAACGATTTACCAAACACACTGTATATTAACAATATTTGCGGAAATGTGAATTTGTCGATCCTTACAGGCGCTGTTTATTCACCCAGTAACAGCTGATGACTCAATGTTGACTCGTTAATAGATCCTCTTTTCTTTATTTCTAGCGGCGCTTCCGCCGCGCCCCCCACGTGCCGTTCGCTACTGCAGCCATCTGACGGGCCGCACCATCTTCCACGGCCCACTCCGCATCTGCAGACTCCTGGCTTTACTGATCCTGCTGCCGAGTCTATTCATCTTCATACCGCTGTACCTGAGGTGAGTTCGTTTTGGCGACGCGTCTCTTCTGTCACCTGACGGGATGCACCATCTTCCGCGGTCCACTCCGCATCTGCAGACTCCTGGCACTGTTGATCCTGCTGCCCAGTCTATTCATCTTCATATCGCTGTATCTGAGAATTCTGAGGTAAGTTCATTTTGAAAATACACTTGTGCAAGATGGAACTTTTACATGAGGCTGTACTTGTAGCGTACCAGTAGAACTATAGAGCCCTAGGCTTTGGCTAGAGCCCTACCGCTAACCTCTTCAAGTTGTATTGATCAGTATTACAGATTTTACTAGATTAGAAAAACATCACTTTATCCCAGTTAAGACCATTGCCTAGCTAGCAAACGGCTCAATCAGATCAAGGACCTTACTGTTCGTATAAATTCAGAAATCGAATGCAATATATATGAACGAACTCAATAAGCAAATGAAGTCCTTGAAATATTTAATACGTAGCCCATTTTTTGACTAATTCTGAGATTTATCTTTGGTAAAAAAAAACATGTTTAAATACAGTACGTATGCATCTAATTTGTTCTAAATCACAAAGAATAAGACAGAGCAGGTTAAAAATATCAAAATTCCATTCATGTGCACTATTTGCAGGTTTTATTTTATGATGTAGAGATAACATAATTGTGTGTAATCGGTTTATGCTAAGTATATAGATTAAATCTATAAAACATTATCAGTTAGTGGCAACTAAATACCGTTTCATGCTTTAGGTGTCGTTCGCTAGTCACTACCTATGTATCATTGTTATTATAGTCTGAAATACGTGAATAGTATTCATAGTTTTTTTCCCACGCCTCTAATTATCATAGGTACTAGGTATGCTAACATAAGTACTATGTTCATTAAATATCTGTTATAATATGTTTTTAAAGTTATCACAATTTATATAATATTTGACTAAGATAATGATTAAAAAAGCGTGAGCACACAGTATGAAAATGACAACTGCGCAATGAGTTTGACATCGCTCTTTTTACGTGAGATTAGGTACCTACACATGAATTATAACTATTATACTACCGAAACAATAAACTATGGCTAAATTATGGCAGACGTTCTTGTTAACCCCCAACGGAAAAAGACGGGTGTTATATAAGTTTAACATGTGTATTGTATCTAGACACGCGGCAGCGTGTCCAGCCAAGTTCACCGCAGGAACTGGCGAGCAGCAGCCGTGTGTTATATTACACGAACCGTTTGGAGCCACTTTTGACCCCTCAATAACTCCAAATCTATTCAACAGAAAAAAATGAAATTTGGCTTATGTATTTAGGTCCCTGAGAACAACTAGAACCACAAATTTCATAAATGTAGATGAAATAGTTATTGAGATATTGACGTCCAAAAAACGGCATTTTTATCACTGACTGACTGACTCACTAGTAATCAAAAACCTAACCCACTTCCAGGTGACCTAGAAAGATGAAATTTGGCATTCAGCTTGGTAATTGTGTGTGTACACATATAAAAATCAAAAACAGTGATATTTTTTAGTTTTATTATTATTATTATTTATGCTTGTTGCCTCAGAACTCCGTCATTTACTAACCGATTTGGAAAATTCTTTCTTTGTTTGTAAGATGGCACTCTCTCTCTCACACACACACCACACACACACACACACACACACACACACACACACACACACACAACACAGACAGAGAAGGTTAATAAATTGCCGTGGCGCGGGGACGGATAGCGAAGCGCGGGAGCGCGGCGTGGCGAGGAGCGGTCCGGCCCCTCCCTCTACCCCGCGTCACTCTAGTCAAGACAGGTGGGGCGTCAATTCAAATTTCTGTACAAAAAGTAATGATATCCCATCAAAAACATAAATGTTAAATTAGAGCCAAGTTCTCGCATGCAACGTTGTCTGTCGACTTCGCCGACAAAAGAATTGAGATCTATATGGGCGCCAAGTTCTTTGCCCTAAATTTTTTAGATACAAGGACATGCGACATACTCAATGCATTTATTTTACTTGGGGTGTAATTCAATATCAAGATTTGACTTGGCTAGTTTTCACAAACTGACTTAATTTTATCAAAGTAACATAGTATTATTATCAAGCTAACAGTATAAGTAACAGGACGTACACTAACTTGCGTACATACCTTTACGAAAATAGGTTAATGATTAGACAAATGTAATATACATTTATATGTAAAAACTAGCCAAGTCCAGTCTTGATATTGAATTACACCCCAAGTAAAATAAATGCATTGAGTATGTCGCATGTCCTTGTATCTAAAAAATTTAGGGCAAAGAACTTGGCGCCCATATAGATCTCAATTCTTTTGTCGGCGAAGTCGACAGACAACGTTGCATGCGAGAACTTGGCTCTAATTTAACATTTATGTTTTTGATGGGATATAAATATCAGGCAACCTCATCAAATTCACATAATCACAAATAAGCTCAAGAAGGTTTATGTTATGGGTACTAGACGACGATAGACTACATACTAGGCTAAGTACAGTGTTTGGAAGACAATTTTCTTTTTCGAGTCTTTGCTTTAAGCATCTGCAAACTGCAGGTCATTCATTTGTATTTACCATGGTTTTTCAAAGATGTTTTTTTTAATTGGCAATTTGATAGCTCGCAGTAAAGGTGGCGGACATCAACATCGTGAATCGCAAAAATCGTTCTTCTGATTATATTTAATATAATTACTATTCAATAAAATATAGCGAATGGACGATTTGATATTATATATTAAATTTAACTTAATCCGCTATACAGATAAGCTGCTATGTATAGCCCAGATACATTGCGAAGTTTGTTCGCTCGTTTAACTCATTATTTTGATCCCTAGACTACACTACACGAATTCAGTTTTTTTTGTATATACGTAATTATTATTCTAATGAAATGAGAATATCTTATTATGTTATTCCCTAGAGAGCATTTTGCCGTTGATATTCCTGCAACGTCGTTGTTGCAAAAAGTCAAGCGTCAAGCTTTATCGCGTCCAAAATAAAAACATTTAAAAATAGTTTTGATTAGTTTCAAAGTGAAAATCGTTTTACACAACACTTTTACTTGACTTTCCTTGCAACTTTAAAACTTGTACAACAGCTCGAAAACTTATGAAATTCTGACTGCGGCCTTTTAAATTAATTTGAGTCTATTGGAAGTTTTTAAATATCGCGTGTTTTATTACGTGCATTTAATGAAAGCACATAATTCACACGTTACGTTACACGGCGGGGGCAACTTAGTAGGTAGGTTTAAATTAAGTAAAACAGTAGGAGTGTAGACTGATGTTGAATTGTACAATATACTGTAGTCATATCAATTAAATATCTATAAATCAGCTCAATATGTCATGAAACAAAGAATAAGAATATAAAAAATGTTTTTTTTTTATTAGTATGTGTCTTCAAAGGTACAAATTGTATGATTAGTTTTTTAATCCAAAAGAGATTTTGAAATTGTTTTCAGATACCTCATAATTTAAGAAAACAATAATGGTATGACAACCATGGACTTTTTCAAACGCAGTTTTTCATGGTGAAAATGGCAAATTACTTATTGTCTCCATACAAATATTGGAACCCTTCCCTCAAATGACATCACATGTAGGTGGCGATTTGTATGGAGCGTTTTTAAGCGCTCCGTGCGAATGTTGAACTTTGACGGTAATTTCTGAATTTTAAAGCTAAGTTAGTTAGTCGCATATAGAAATTTGGTCCCAATAAAAAAAACCGATTAACATCCTCAAAAAAAATTGTGTATTGATTATTTGAACCTTGCCGACGTTTCGGCAACTGTTACAGTTACCGTTTTCAGAGGTTTACTAATGGTGGTCGAGTAACCTTGGGACACATCACATAATGCGATAAATAATATTGCTTTAAATGCAAAATGTTTATACTTACGAAAAAACGAATACACGATATTTTTATTAGACGTGTAGATGTAGCATCGACGCCATTACAAGGTGAATTTTTAGAATGTCAAATAATTATGAGAATGATGATTTGCCCATTTTTGAAATATTATATCCGTATATTTAAGAACCTTTAAAATAACGCATCGTCAAATACCGCATTGCTAATGGAGTATTCATCAGGGTACGTACAGATTTTGGGAGACAGTAATTTTTTTTCCGGTTGTTCTAAAACTATTATGAAAAAATCATGGCGAGAAAATTTTTAAGAATTTGTAGATCCTCTTATAGCAAGGATTAACGGAAAAAAATTAATCGTCTTCCAAAAACTATACATAGCCTATTTTCCTCGGCCCGCGTCTAAACAAAGTGCCTTCTGTGCCACAGAACACTACACGGCGTCTGAACGTGCAGATTAATGCCTGTAACCCGAGCTTCACCTGAATTATTGCACACATGTACAACCTGAATATTGCACACGTTCAAAACCTGAATTATTGCACACATTCACAACCTGAATTATTGCACACATAAACAACCTCGTGTAGTCGTGTACAATAACAGCTTGATCACACCGCTGCTCAAAAAACGGTGGTGTGCGTTTACGGAATGATGTGTCGTATCCAAACTGTTTTACAGTTACTTACTTCTTTTTTCAAATGTATGAAAAAAAAACCTTTTAGATGTATAAAAAATCCCACCAAAAACATTCTGTAAAAAAGTAGCCAAGTCTCGATGGAGCTGCTTGTTTATCTCTAAAAAGTAATGAAATCTAGACAAAGTCATACCAAGTCTAAGGTTCCTTACTGCGATTTCTTTATTATTATAGTTAATGTTGTGTGACTTGGCCGTTGAAGAGTACACAAGGGTACAACACCAGGTGCTCCATGACACCATTGCACCAATCTGTCCCCAAATTCAAATTACCAATACCAGTATGGGCTATTATCTCGCTTAACAAACATAGGTAGTTACAACAGATCTAACATTACGTGTAAACAAAATTGACTTGTAGCGGTTCTGGCGACAGATTGGTGCAATGGTGTCATGGAGCACCTGGTGTTGTACCCTTGTGTACTCTTCAACGGCCAAGTCACACAACATTAACTATAATAATAAAGAAATCGCAGTAAGGAACCTTAGACTTGGTATGACTTTGTCTAGATTTCATTACTTTTTAGAGATAAACAAGCAGCTCCATCGAGACTTGGCTACTTTTTTACAGAATGTTTTTGGTGGGTATATGTGTATCTGTGTGTCTATCCGTGGCATCGTAGCTCCCTAACCTAACGCATGGACCAATTTTAGTGCGATGTATTTTAATCGAAATTCTTGTCTGTCGAGATGGTTCTTAGCTATGTTTGGTGAAAAAAAAGGAGCAGTAATTTCCAAGATATTCAGCTTTAATTGAAACAAGTGACGAGATCTCAGCCGATATTGAAGCTAAGAGTTACAAATTTTGTAGTTAAGTTCAGTTTTAATTGTATTTACTATACCACTCATTGAACGAGGGTTTCACGATGACCAGCTTCTTGTGTCGAGGGTGTTTTTATTTTTTTTTATTTAGCGTATATCCTACTAAAGTGCGAAACCATAAATAATTATGCATTTTGTTTCAGATACCGCGTGTTCCAAGCGCAGATGTACCCGATGAGCATGACGGACATGCGGCTCATCGACGGCAAGATCTCCCCCACGTGGTGCCAGGTACATACAAATTAAAATAGGCTTGATATAATGTTTTGATAAAAACCCTTGTTCGAAATCCAATTAAAAAAAACCATGGTAGGCACTTGTCAATGTCAAACCGTTTTAAAAATGTTGACACACGTCTAGCCATTCAAATTCTGACCCTGGCTATACTACACACTATCGGTAAGTTGGCCGAGGCGATGTTGGCCGAAATATGAGTTTCCGCAGCGAAGTGCTTTTCCCACAGATATCTTGCCTTCTACACTATCATATTCGCCGAACTCCGGTCAACTTTACGAGTAGTGTGGAGCTACAGAGTGAGACATGTAAGTGTAAAAACTAAAAACGTTGAAATTTTGACATTGACAAGTGTCAACCATCGACTAGATTTTTTTAAATTAGGTTTCGCAGATAACAAAGAGCATTCAGCCAATTTATTGCGCACTGTCAAATTGTCCATTTAAAAAAACATTTTGGAAAACCCATGGTATAGAAAAAAATATGACCCGTAGTTTGTAGATCCTTAGAGCAAGCACTGTCGAAAAAAAAAATAATTGGTCTTCCAAGAATTAGTACCAAACCTAATTAAAGTCTCAAATTAAAGTTCGTGATTATAGGTACCGTACGATGAACTGCACAAATGCATGGCCCATTTATGAATGGATTCATATACATAAGTACAATAAGTCGCATTTGTCAGTTTTTGACTCATTGTCAGCCAATCGATAATCTTATTACCTTGTTGAATCACCAGGTATCAAACTACTTATCTGCAGTTTTCACCAGATAACTCAAACCAAACGAACCGCTGAACTTTCTCCGCGGCCTTATATCTGAGCTGCCTTATAAAACGCGATAAGTTCTAGCGAATGTTAGATAGGGTAGAGCACTCAACAGGTGCTAAAATACATACGTAGTAAAACACTTGACCTGAAGAAGATAATGTGACACATTACCAGAGGAATATCAACTCTAAGGTCTTTGCCAAAAGTTAAAATTACTTTAATAGTAGTGCGATTTTAGACATATTACAACTATCCACCTTTGGCATTATCTGAATCCAAGTAGTCAGATAAAAGTCACAACTCAATTAAATTTTAACCCTTGGCAAAGGCTTTAATTAGAGCTGATAATCCACCAAAATGACAATTCACGAAGGCCTTATCTTTGAAACACGCTTCTTTTTTATGACGAACAATAATGAAGTTCAAACCAAACATCATTTTCTTTAAGTAGATCGTACACAACGCCATCCGAAGGACTATTCTAGTAGTGCACCAGTAGGTACATATGGAAATCCATGTAATAAGGTTGTTTGTCTATCTGATATTAATGTGGCACAAGTTGAGACTGACTGATCGGATGATTTCGATATTAAAAATGTACCAACTATGGATAGCCAAACACTCTCATTTATTCATTTATAATGATATAGGTTCATTCATTGATAATGATATGTTATCAATCTTTCTGTGCACACACTGTTAAGAATTAAAGTCCAGACTTAAGTAATAATAGTAGTAATTAAGTATTCATTGTGATTGTGAGCCTAATAAATAAATAAATATAAGGATAACTGTTGTGACTAGCCGTCAAAAGGTCAAAATGGAAACAGTGCATTATGAAGATAGATATGTACCTAGATACTATAAGTCTAGTAGATAGCGATGGACTGACACTGGTAGTTAATGTATATGATAGTAATGACGAATATATCCTGTTGATAATGATAATCGGAACGAGGATGATTATAATGATAATACTGGGTAGCTACGCGCTTTACCCCAGTCTTCCGAATACATATTACACAACAATCCGCTACTGCTATCTGGCGTTATCGCCAGTAAGTCTGGGGCATATTGTTGTATTTATTTTAACAGATAAAAAACTATTATACGGCATCAGTTAAGTCAAGATTATTTTGATGTACTAACTTTGGCACGTGTTTTTATTTTCGGTAGACGTATTTAGGTTCCGTATAATAATAGTAATGCGCACTTCACAGTCTACAAAAATTTTACTTTTCATTTCGACCTTTACAAGCAACTCCATTGAAAATCAATCGTCAGTCAAACATTAATTAGTGCCCGAAATGTCTTCAGCCAAATGACTCCTTAAATACTATGGTTAGTATGAACTATGATCGGCTCGGAGTCTCTTTGCGAGATAGAGTTGGTGACAAAGATATCCGTAGAAAAACTCAAGCACAAAGAATGTCAGTCGAAGTCACTGCTTGTTACAACAACGGAGTTTCCTTCAACCAACTATCTTCCCTAAAAACCCATAGCCGATAGGGCCGACTAGTTCTTAAAGAGCGACCATGGATATAGATTTATCCAGTAGATTGTAACAGTGTTGAATTGTTTCAGAGGCAAGTGGTAAGATCCAACACGACCTTCAACGCCTTCGTGATGCCCGGCGCGCCGGAGCTCTCGCAGGAGCTGGTGCCGGTCTCCATGACCAGGGAGCTGGAGCTGGAAGACGACATGAAGGAGTACTGGGGCTTCTACCTGCTCAAGGGGTCCACTGTCACCGTCTCAGCATGCGTCAAGTAAATATTATGACGTTTGATAAGACTTGCCTAGTTGGTAGTTCGTACGACTTACTGACTGCAAATAATGGAAAAATTAGCAAAGCGTCTCAATCGGTCGGTCCAGATGTCACTAAGTAGACACGTTAAGCAGACATACTAAGTAAGCTTCAAGCCGACAATAAGCAGGAAACACAACAATATCCGAACAGTTCTGCTGTTTCAAAGGTCAAGATCTTTTTGGACCACTAAGAAAAACTAGTAGTAAAATCTTTGATAACTAAGCAAAGCATAGTAAAACTCCCAACCTCACTAAACCACCCTTCACAACAATATCCGAACAGTTCTGCTGTTTCAAAGGTCAAGATCTTTTTGGACCACTAAGAAAAACTAGTAGTAAAATCTTTGATAACTAAGCAAAGCATAGTAAAACTCCCAACCTCACTAAACCACCCTTGTCATAAAAAATCGTATCAGTGCATCCTTTTTCAATGCTTCTGAAACTGATTATACAGGGAGGGGAGGGTGGCTCATTAAGATCGGTCTGTATGGGAAAGTCTGTAACTATAATACATACGAAGATCTCTTCTTAGGAACCATGTCATCGATTTTAATAACAAGAAAAACTGCATTCATACATTAAGAAATAAACCTGTACTCAGGTCGGGAATCGAACCTGGACGATTTGAAAAATAAAACTAACATTATTTCTACTTAGATATCAACTGTGTAGGTCTTCGTGTGTCTTACAGTTTCAGACTTTCCCATACAGTCCGGTCTAAATGGGCCAGCATGTATAACACCTTTATAATCTGGGTTTACCCGGGTCTCCAAAAGTTAGACTTGTAAGAGTGAAGTGATCATAATAAAGTTTCTCATCTCTTCGACCAGTCACCCCGGCGCATCCCTGATCATGATCAAAGGCTACAAGCACCTGCAGAGCTGCGCCTACATCGGCGACGACTCCTCCGAGGAGCTGGACGAACTGCTGGAGGCCAACAAGCTGGGCCTGCTGTCCAACACCAGCCTCGCCGAGAAAATACTGGAGCTGAAGAAAGTCGACGGGAAATCTAATGACCCTGGTAATAATACTGACTAAAACAGCTAGGCTGCTGTAGCCCCTTGAAATAGTGCCAAAGATACCTTTAGGAGGTCAGTGTTCAGTTCAATAACGGCTAACATTTGAACAAAATATAATAACAAATCTGCCATATCTCTGTCTCCGTGTATCAAGTACTATCGTGTGTTAGACAACGTTACTTTGCGGAAATCCATATTCAATGAAAGCATTGCTTTCCTAATCCGCGATACAATACAAATACGCAAGTAAGTATGTCGGGTTAGCTAATTGATTGGTACATTCATTGTATCGCGGATTAGCAAACCAATTTGTTTTGAGACGAAAATAGGTTGAATTTTTCGAATGAAAAAATAAGTCTTGACCAGAAAGGTGTACTGGGAGTTATAAATCTTCCTTTACCAACTAGTAATGTCTGTGTTTATTTCCATCAACTGACCAGGCACGATGAAGCGACATAAGGTCGGAGTCAGCTTCCTGGACCCGCGGCATTCCGCCAACGTCACGTCTTCGGAGTCGGTGCCCGCGGTCGACGTCACGGACCACGACCCTAAGGTAGACTTAGTAGAACTTCATTATAAACTCTTCAAGTTTTTTATTATATAAGAAGATTTATGTTCATGCTAGTACGTGAGATCATCTCTGCAATAGTTTTACTTATCAGGTTGGAGATTTTAATAATGATTTGGCAACTTTTTGACATTAACTAGAACTGATATGTCCTTCAGTCTGTTAGCATGTTAATTGATATAATGTACGCCATCGTACCTGCACAAGAAGTCAACATTTCCCTCGAAGCATTTAAGTAAAACCCGCGTCTCATCTGCCCGAGATGATCGACTAGAATTCATGGCTAAAAAGGTGTAGAAACCTACCTTGAGGCGGATGATTTCTATATATTTTTGGAGTATTTTGTATCATCTTTCTTATCATGTAGGAGCTCCGTGCAATCCTGGAGCATCTCCACGCGATCCGCCAGGCGGCGAAGACGGAGTCCTTCAAGCACTACCAGCCGCCCGCGCACCTGCTGTCGCTGCGCACCGCGCGGCAGCGCCACCGCGACACCAACGTCGACCGCGAGGAGAGCAAGTGGCTGTCTTTCAAAGGTTAATTTATTTATTTAAACTTTATTGCACAAAATACAAAAGTAAACGTGCAAATGCCATAAGGCATTCTCTACCAGTCAAGCATAGGGCCAAAGTGAAACTCGCAGTTGGTGCAGGATCATTTAAATCCGTGGCTAAAAACATAAAACGAGACAAAAGTCCTGAACTACTGCTTTTTATAAGCCTTGAGAGTTTCACTTCATTAAATCTAGCTAGATAAAAAAGCGATTAAAAAATTATCAATGTAAGTATACTGAAACAATTAATATGTAGTTCACAGACCCAGAGACATACTAAAGATAGACATACGATAATTTACTTCATTAAATCTAGCTAGATAAGAAATCGATTCTGAAATTATCAATGTAAGTAAGCATACTCAAACAATTAATATGTAGTTTACAGACCCAGAGACATAAGTTGCGAAAGCTTGTTGCGATGATAAATATGCCTAAGCAGCAATCAAATAAAATAACTCCATTTTTATTTAGCATATAATAAAAGATTAGCTCACACGCGTTTTTAATATCGTACATTACAGATCTCAACGCAAACAACAGCGATCAAGGTTCTAACAAGTCAAGTACAGAAAGCGAAGCCATAACAACTAAGGTCGAAGAAACTGCCTCAACAATAGACACATCTCCATTCGCTCCTACGCAAAAAACAATAACACCAGTAACAGAATCTAAAGATATTCCAATAACAACAGAAAAATCATCCGATAAAAAAGAAAACCTTCCAGATTATAGAGTATTCAATAATGTGATCACTACCGATAAACCTTATTTGGGAGAAGATAACAGAATAGAGATGGAAACTGAAAAAAATAATGAAGATGACTTGAAACTTATAGCGGTAAGTAAATAAGACAATATTTTACTTTTGATTGCTTTATTTGCTAGTATAAAATGTTTGAATGCTTGCTTAATTTTAAAAGCAAATATTAACAAACCTCTATGAGACTTGCGTAACTATGTTTAATCTAGAAAATGACTTCAATATGCACTGAAAGATTTATTTAAAGATAAACAACGCTTAATTATTAACTCGTTGATAAATTGTTTCGGAAAATCAATTTGGAATTTCGAACGTAATAAATACGATGCTAATATTGATTGCTGCATCACACAGTGTACATAAATCTCAATAGTTTTGCGTTAGAAATGTTTAATTTTGCCAAGCGGTTATTTGGCGAATATAAGAGGCCTTCTAGTTTCAATTCCTTAATTTTCTGTATAAAACGACACATTTAAAGGCAAGTTTGTTAAACAGCCCACTGTTAGGCCCTTTTCACACGTCCCGGTTGCCGGGTAGCCGGCCGGCGGCGAAGTGTATGGCCATGTACGTTAGCTCTCATACGTACCGGCGAAAGCTACGTACATACGGCTACCCGGCTACCGGAACGTGTGAAAAGGGCCTAAAGCTGGTTAGAATTCCGACAAGGACAAGTATTTTTGTAATGAGCACAAGAGGTATTGAGTTTGTTAAGCATTATTTTATTATTATCTCGCGTAAATTTGTTGATTTGAGTAAAATTGTCCCAGACAATTATCTTATTAAAACTATTGATAGAAAGATCAAAGCACAAAGAAAAATTGAAATGCGTATCCTGGCGGAAGAAAACGGGAATCGAACCCGGTACCTCTGGATTACCGGTCCAGCGTGTTAACCTCTCCACCACCATAAAAGTAATTAAATTGTGGTGTGTATCCACATTAAAGAATAATGATATATTACATGTTTCTTAAATTTATAATTATCTTTTTTTTAATAAACCAAATATTGACATTGCCCGTGTGGGCATTATGTAAGTATTACAAATGAGTGAGCATGAATGAGCACACATCTAAGCAGTTTACAAACGAAAAGGAATGTACTGGAAGTTTCCTCGAATGTTATCGCGAGATTATTGTCTGTTTATTCCTTATCAGTATAAATAGGACATATATGTAATAACACAATTAACACACTTACTTCTTGAACAACTAATATCTTGTCGAGACATTATCCCTTTAACACATCTCTGAGTGTTTGATCTTAGTTTATAGCCAACCATATAGTTTTTTTTGTTGGTAACTCGCGGCTCCAAATTATTATTTTGGCAAATATGTCATCCAAAAATTTTCGTTAAGCCCAGAGACACTATTTATGAAATTATAAAATTTAAGTTGTTGGATATAATAATAATTGTCCATCGGGACAGTCGTTTCGGCGAACGGTCTTATAGCGGAGAGTCTCGACAAACATCTTAAGAGACTCTCGCTAGATGGCTGGATCAAGGGTCAGATACGGAAGGCGGTACTCCTGGACACGGCGCGCATCGTCAGGAGGTTCCTCTCTCTGCAGCCCGACACCACCGGTAGCCTGGGCCCTGCCCCGCTGCCGGCGGCACCCTAGGTTAGGTTTTTATAATGTATTTATATTTTGTAATTACTTTATTGTATTTTACTTTTTATATAAATTTATTGTTAAAAACCTAGCCTAAGACGAAAGATTAATAAAGGAGACTATAATAGGTAATAATAATATCCTTTATTGTGCACCACATGAAAAAGATTAATAACAAAGAAATAAAGCAACGTTTAATAGGGTAACAACAGGCGGTCTTATCGCTAAAATGCGTGCTCTACCAGAAAACCTTTGGGTAGCAGAAAAAGTCGGAGGATACATTTTAAAAAGGAAGTGCAAGAAACTGGAACTATTATAATTATATAGGTACATCCGATTGAAATATATGTGCTTACAGTTAAATGCAGGACAGTTTACTTGAATAAAGTTGATTGGTTGTAGGTTTCAAAGGCTTTCCATAGCCAGACGTGGTAATGCTGCCTGAGCCGTAGGCTTGAAGAATACTTAATACCTGTCAATTCCGAACGACGTACGTACGACGAAGTACGACGAAATTAATCTAATTTTCCCTATTACTTCGTAACTTCATATCATATCTTTTAACTACAGGAAAACCAGGAGCCCAGCTCGCGAGAGGTATTCGAAAACATTCTCCACCAGCTGCAAGGCCTGGGGCCTCGAGGAACGCGAGTACTGCAGCAGCTTCACGAGACCATGGGTGTGCCTTACCCACAGAAGGTACGCTACCACATGAGTGTTTCTGTCTCCGTGTAGGTTAATTCTTTTAGGCATGTATTTAAATCGATATCTGTATTTTCCCTTTTTTCGATCAAAATATTTGAAAGTTTCACCAAAAATACTGACTTGCACACTAATTATGTACACTAAATAATGCGAATTCAATATACTATTTAAAGGTATTTGCAAAACTGTTTTACTGGATATAAAAAAAAAACTAACCTTACCTAACCCGGCGGAGCCGGATCTTAGTGTGCAGTGCGAGGATAATTAGTGTGCAAGTCAGTATTTTTCGTGAAACTTTCAAATATATCTGATGTACGAACCATATTTTTGGTGTGAATTCGGTTAAAAAGGTCATCTCGTTTTGTATGATGTTTAAGTTTTTTTTGTAGGACATGTTTAGTTAATCAATTGTTTTTTTTGCACAGCATTCGTTTTTCTGGTATGCATTCAGTTAATTACAGTAGCCGGCAAACAACTTGAACCAAAATGGCGGATCTGCGCATGTAAATTTGTACGTAAATCGGCTACTGCGCAGTCAAGGTCACGCTCAAGTTGTTTGCCGGCTACTGTAGTGGAGTTACCTAGTGTACTGAAAAATTATACAGATGTGCAATTATATATATCCCATTCTTTGATACGGTAAGATAAAATTAAAGAGGCAGCCCTAACTTCTCGCCATCGGCAGGGTGTTCATCCTCACACACTGGAGCCTAAATGGTCGAGAACTTTGCGGTTCAAAAGGAACTTCCTACTGTGAAAGCTCCGCATGTGGAATGAGCTCCCTGCCGAGGTGTCCCGGGGGCTTCAGTATGCGGTTCTTCAAGGGGGGAGTCAATAGGTTCTTAACGCGTCGGCAACGCGCGTGGGATGCTCCTGGCGCCGCAAGCGTCCATAGGCAGCTGCAACTGCTTAAAACCAGGCGGGCGGCGTACTTGTTTGTCACCGCCGTAATATAAAAAAAACTAAACTAACTGAGCGTCGAAAAGGCACCAAAATTTAATCCTGTGAAAGAATTTCTACCGCTGTACCGCTACCGCCGAGTAAGCCCCTTTGAGGTTGGGTTGTTCCGATTCGGGGTGGGCTTTCTAACTTAACCTAGTTTAATTTTAGACAGTTTAACTTTAGAATTACCATTATCTATCCTCTCAGGGCCACCAGAGTGATATAATGGCAGCAGTGACGGGCAGCGAGGAGCAGCTGGATCACTTGCGGAAGGTTCTGGTGGAAGCTATTGATGAGGAGAAGACGAGGCCGCAGAGGCAACGTGAGTTCACATTTACAGTTATTTTACATCATGTTTTTTTTTCAGCTTACGTACCAGCACAACTGTGACAGGCGACTCTTTCTCGTGCGAGATATACTACTTATCTCTTTCTGTACAGTACTGTAAGAGAGTGATGGGTGATACTATGTTGGGCGATAAGAGTTGCGAAGCATAGTGTTTTGCCATTTAGATGGATAGCCGGCGAAGTTTTTCGTCACGTTGTTCGAGAAGGAAAAGATCACGGCCGATCGGCTCAGAAGTATGAGCGTGAACAACATTTTATTTGCAGTCACTCTGCCGTTGTGTAAAGAGGGACCATTGGGACCAACCAATGGCACAGAATAAAGACACAATGGGCAGGTCCACTTTTTACTTCGGCAGGAACCTGTCACAATGCATAATATTTAGATACTCCAGTTCCATTCTGACAGTTGTATTCAAAGGAAATTAACATTTATTATGGGTCAAAAATATAACATAAAAATAACAAAATTATGGGATTAAAACTAAAAATTAAACTAATATTAAACCCGCCCATGACGCAGGCATCATTCCCACGCTTTATGACTTTGTTGTATTCATGTCCACAAGATAAAGGGTACAACTTGTATTCATCTCGTTAGTCGAATTTGAATAAATAAAAAAACCGGCCAAGTGCGAGTCGGACTCGCGCACCGAGGGTTCCGTACAAACACTTTCCATCCCTAAGTGGTTAAGTTAAGTTTGCACCTGGTATGTATAGCGCCCCATATAAATTAGGTGCAAAGTTAGGTATTAAATTATAAAAAAAAAACTGCTTACTAGATCTCGTTCAAAACAATTTTCGTTGGTAGTTTTTATAGTACTGTACATCATATGTTTTTTTAGATTTTTCATTTTCTTATTTTAGAAGTTAGAGGGGGGGGGGGACCAACTTTTTTCCACTTTGGAAGCGTCTGTCACGCAAACTATTCGGTTTAGAAAAAAAATATTTTAGAAACCTCGATATCATTTTTGAAGACCTATCCATAGATACCCAACACGTATGTGTTTGATGAAAAAAAAAAATTGAGTTTCAGTTCTAAGTATGGGGAGCCCCCAATATTTATTATTATTTTTTTATTTTTGCATCAAAATCTTAATGCGGTTTACAGAATACATCTACCTACCAAATTTCAACAGTATAGCTCTTATAGTTTCGGAATAAAATGGCTGTGACATACGGACGGACAGACGGACAGACATACAGACAGACACAGACATGACGAATCTATAAGGGTTCCGTTTTTTGCCATTTGGCTACGGAACCCTAAAAAAATGATTCAATCGTTTTGTTTTAATATTCCCTGTATATTTAAAATATAATTTATAAATATTACAGAAAAAAGGCGGGATGCTAGAGAAACGGCCCGCGCGAAGCGAGACCTGATGCTGGGCCAGATAGAGCTGCAGAAGGAGCTCAACGATGATGATGAGGCGCGGGACAACGCTGCCGAGGAAGTGAGTTATGATTAATGTAACCAATGACAATATCGCTCTTATATTATTATGAATAGTCCTTACTGTTCGACCCAGTGGGATCAAAATGTAGTTTGGTACCTACCCCCTATTGCATATAATCGTAGCCGAATTCCTTTACTGATATTTTAACCGGGGCTCCACACTACTCGCCAAATCGACCGAAGTTGGACGAGCCGAAGTATGGGCTTCCGCAGCGAAGTGCCCCTCCACACTATCTTATTCGCCCAACCTCGGCTAACTTCGCGAGTAGTGGGGGTCGCATTAAGTCTGTCCAGTTCTCGACATCGCATGTTACTAGTTTTGACACTTTGTATCGTTTAGTACAACACCATGAGTTTCGTTAGTACGGTATCTCTATACTCACTACTAGACCCCGTTATCTTGTCGCATAAATATTTTTTTTCAGTAGAGTGTGAATGATTTTTTTATCGACCTTCTTGATATCGATGTTTATATAATGCAATTGAATTTTCGCCTTTTAAGTGTATATACCTACTCAATTTCAATTAAAACTTTTTGTTTACAAATAAGTACATAACCTTATTGGCCTTACGAGAAGCGATAACCTTAGATAAATGATTTACCTACTAGCAATTGCATGTCACATTGACAGACACTATAACTCGCAGTTCTTTGGAAAAGTGTTAGTTTAATTGTGGAATTTATTTAATTGCTTGGTGTGCACGTACCTAATAATATGGAAGAGTTAAAAACAAAATACACTAAAGATTTTCCCTGCTTGATAAAAGTAGGAAACGAATTGTTTTGCACATGGTGCAATTTACAAATCACTCCAAAAAGAGACACCATAAGAAAACATCTAGATACCAAGAAACACAATGAGACAGTAGGCGGAAAAGCAAACCAAGGAGATTTTAATATGGATCTGACAAAGTTTATGATTTCTTGCAATATCCCTTGGAGTAAATTGGATAACACAGAATTTCGATTGTTTATCTAAAATTGCATGAAAGGTAAATATGCAGAATCAATATCTGTTCCTTCTGAATCTTGAACTTGTCATCACGAAAATCCCTATTTAACCCATAGTTACGGTGACGATGTACAGTTGTGTAAAATTTATTGAAATTATCAGTGACATACACTATCGACATTTAGATAGTCGATAAAAAAAAGCATTCACGCTCTAGTGAAAAGTAATGTCAGTGCGACAAGATAACGGGGTCTACTCACTACCATTTTGTATCTTACCTTATTTAGTAATCAATTTAGCATTTTTAATATGCAAGAGCAATCTGGGCGAACAGTGTCGTGTTTCAGCGGTTCCGCGGCAATCTGACGAATCTTACACCAGGTCCAGATCAGACGGGAGCCACGCCGTTACGTCGCCTAAATCAAACTAGTTTTAAGTCTTGTTTATATGAAATTTTTGTAGTTCACTGCCTTGGTTCTATTTCTGTATTGTTGGGTAATTAAATATTTAATACTAATTTGCTTGAATGTTCCAGGGTGTAGAGCCCGACGGGTACGCCGAGCACCACGAGCGCATCAACGAGACCACGCCCTTCGACATGAGCAACTCGGAGTACTGGTCCTCGTTCTCCAGCTCCGAGGAGGCGCTGCTGGAGTGCGAGGGCCTGATCCTCAACCTGCCGCTCACGCCGCACAAGGCCTGCTCCAGGGACGCCAGCGAGGGACAGAGCACCACCGCCGCTAGAGCTAATGCGCTCACCTACAGGTCAATAAATAAATATTAGGGACAAACTTACACAAATCGACCTAGTCCCAAACTAAGCCAGGGTATACATAATAAATCACCCTGGCCGGATTCGAACCCAGGATCGCCGGCTCAGTAGGCAGCTGCAATACAAACTGTGCCAGCGGCGTCGTCTAAGAATTTGGATTTGACGACATTTTCAACAAAATTGGTTTGCACGAAGTTTTATAGGCACTGACCACATGTTGGTAGAACCTATTTAAGCATGTTCTTTTTAGGGTTCCGTACCCAGAGAAAAACGGGACCCTATTACTGAAACTTCGCTGTCCGTCCGTCCGTCCGTCCGTCTGTCACCAGGCTGTATCTCAAGAACGGTGATAGCTAGACAGTTGAAATTTTCACAGATGATGTATTTCTATTGCCGCTATAACAACAAATACCAATAATAAAATAATATAAATATTTAAGGGGGGCTTCCATACAACATACTTGTTATAGATTATGGTACGGAACCCTTCATACGCGAGTCGGACTCGCACTTGCCCAATTTTTTTATGTCATAGAGGGTATACGAGCAAAAGGATCGCCTGGTGGAAAGCGATTACCGTCGCCCATAGACACATACAGCACCAGAGTGCGCTACCGGCTTTTCAGGTGGGAGTAGGTACGCTCTTTTCTTGAAGGTTTGAAGGTCGTATCGGACATTTGTAGAACGCTGCCTGTTGTGGTAGAAAAGCTCTTGAGAGGTGGCCTCGTATTTACAGGAAAACGCAGCGTCGGAAAGCCCTCAATAAGGCGGAATGACAATCTCATTAACGTAGGAAACCATTGGATAGAGGAAGCGCGCGAGATCAGACGCGCAAAGATCCACATCTCGGTGTAGAGACTTCGTCCAAAAAACGGTAGATATTTGTCGCATGATATGATACCTACTGATTATGAATTAGGGCTTAGGCATTTATATATCAACTTCAAGTTTGTAGTTTGTGTACACAGGGTGATAAATTCAAATAGGTTAGTAGGGAGAAATCAGAAACTAAAAGAGATCCGAAAATCTGTTCTTTCGAACCATGGCATCAAACTAGCGTAGATTTAATGAAAATGGCAATGATTTTTTTTAATCTTATTAATAACCGGAAGTCAAAATCTGTAAATACGACTTACGATTTCTTACAGTTTGATTCCTTAATGTATAACAGTAAAATCATTGCCATTTTTGTTCAATCTTAAATCGACGCCGTGCTTCCTAAGACTAGATTTCCCTATGGTTTCTGACTTCTCCATACTAACCCATTTGGATTGTTCTTCAATTAAAGCCCTTGTGAAACAACGAAATTAAACCTCGTATCCAGGGTGCCCGCGAACGGCTACTACTTCTTCGTGTTCAACTCGGAGAACGAGCGGCAGCAGAACTTCATCCGCGCCAGGTTCGAGCTGCAGAAGACGCGGTACGAGGTCGCGCGCACCGCGCTGCGCGAGTGCAGGAACTCCACCGACCGCTGCGACCTGCTGCTCGACATCTTCTCCAGCCAAAAGGTACGTGCAGACCAAGAGCTCTTCGTTTTTTAGGGTTCCGTACCCAAAGGGTAAAAACGGGACCCTATTACTGAGACTTCGCTGTCCGTCCGTCCGTCTGTCACCAGGCTGTATTCTCAAGAACGGTGATAGAAATTTTCACAGATGATGTATTTCTATTGCCACTATAACAACAAATACTAAAAATAAAATAAAATAAATATTTAAGGGGGGCTCCCATACAACAAACTTGTTTTATGGTACGGAACCCTTCATGCGCGAGTCGGGCTCGCACTTGCCCAATTTTTTTTTTTAATATATAAATATCGGACAACCTCACATAAATCGATCTAGTCCCAAATTAAGCTCATGAAGGCTTGTGTTATGGGGTACTAGACGACGATATAGATAGTTACATTAGATATAAATATATACTTACATTGATCCAAGCACAAATATTTGAGTTCATCACACAAATATTTGCCCTGGCCGGGATTCGAACCCGGGACCGCCGGCTCAGTAGGCAGGTCTCTACAAACTGCGCCAGCCGCGTCGTCAAGATTGCCATTGGGATTTTGGTGAAAACTGTGTTTCTTATCTGGATCACGTTAGAGCGAGTGAAACAGGTATAAAACGCGAATCTAATCTGAAAACTCACACAGTGTACATTACCTTTTAAAGAACTCAGATATAATATTCTCCAGCCAAAAGGTACGTACAATCCCATTTAGTAGATTGCCATTCGGGTTTGGATGAAGACTGAGAGGTTCTTATCTGGATCGCGTAAGAGCGAGCGAGAAAAGTATAGAACACGAATCGCAATCTGACAACTCACGCAGAGTAGGTACATTACATTTTACAATTGTTGGCCATGGTGCATGGTCGTTCTCGCAGCCAATGACTGTCCTGCCTTTGGCCTCATATCTGACATAGGTATCTGATAATCTTATAAACCTCACGTTCACAAAATGTTGGGTCTCATTGTGTACAGTGCATTACCATCACTTCGGCTAGTCTTCTGTCAGTCCAGGTATTTCTTGGGCTTTATTAATTTATTATTTTATGAAACATCACAATAATTATATAGCATAAAGCGAACTTATCCCTATTTTCTTTCATGCCGAAGGATAGTAATTATCGTTGGATAATAGGAATGATTGTTATGAGCTCACTTACAGCTGATTAAAATTTGACTTCAAAAACGCATTTAACCCGAACTAAATCAAAAAGCCTGATGCTGACGGCTACTTTCTATCCGCGCACTGGTCCCATCGGCAAGGTGTTCATCCTCACACACTGGAGCCTAAATAGTCGAGAACTGTGCGGTTCCAGAGCAATTTCCTACCGCTCCGCTCCGCATGCGGAATGAGCTCCCTGGGGGGCTCCCCGGGGGCTACAGCATGCGGTTCTTCAAGAGGGAATTAAATAGGTTCTCAAAGGGTCGGAAACGCGCGTGTGATGCTCCTGGCGTCACAAGCTTCTAAAGGCGTCGGTAACTGCCACCGTCGTAGTATAAAAAAAACATCATATTCCTCGACTGTTCCAGGTGGTTCTGGAAGTACCCCTCCGCAACAACGACTCCCTCTGGAACGAGCAGTTCGTGATCATCTCGGAGTGCGAGCCGCGCACCTCCGTGTACCTCGCCTGCGTGGTCGCCGTGCCGCTCCTCATCATGATCTTCGCCTTCCAGTGAGCTGAGGGTCAGGTACCAAGGGGTGGCGACAGGACTGATAAAAACCCTACTACACAAGGGCACGGCCAACGATGCCTAGAGCTGAATGAAGTTTTGAGCTATCTTTGCATTTATACATTCTTTAACCATATAAAACGCTAGTTATGTACTGTAGGTACCATACTGTAGAAACCACAGGTAGGTACGCTACTTTTGGGTACGCTCATTTCATTGTTTACTAGCCAGCATGATTATAATGTTTTTATTTTTGCTAACAAATCTTCTGTTTTAATGACGTAAAATTAAAGTAAGAAAATGTGATAAATGCACTGACATAATATACTCCTAAAATTGCTCATATTTGTATTTTGTATTGCAATTTGGTGTGATCTGGTTATTATCAGGCGGCATTACAAGAACCTAAACTGCAGTGCCATACATGTGCGAATCAGAATTCACTACCAAAATGTACAGTGGGCATATATTTCAATAATACAATGTACAAACTATTTATATGATTTATCATTATCGCATTCCTAGATGTATAAGATTAAAAAAAATTGAATGTATGGTGCTATAAATATACTATATTACTCTTACTTAGAATACGATTAGATACAGCTCATATCTTTATTACTTCTTCTATTATAATAAAACTAAACAAAAAAAATGTATCTACAGGGTTTATTCATGCTTTTATTTTACTGTAGTAGAGTACTTTAGAAATTACTAAATAAGTATTTTTTTTTTATATTGATATTTTGTATTCTTGGATGCTCTTTAACAAAGCTATATGCTCTTAAAAAATGACTTACTTTAAAAGTATTATAAAAAATACCTGTTAAATGCAGTGCTAACATAGTCCGCCTCGAGGTGCTATAAAAATAATAAATCGATGAAACCATTATTCTTCAACTTTAAGGGGAAATGTTAATTCTCATACCTTAAATAATACCCTTTATACCCAAAACAAAATGAAGCCTATTATGCTTAAGATTTATAGAAGTGTATGATGGAGTTAAATAAAGTTGTAAAGATATAACGACATTTCGAACAAGAGCACTACCTTTACGTACCAAAAAAGTGGTACCTAAAGGTAGTGCAGTTACATTAAATATCCCTTGGACCATTTGACTATCCAGGAATATAAATGTAGAGGCTACTTCTGTGATATTACTTTCGTAAATTGTTAGTGGTAAGGAGAAATTATAGAGTCATTAAGTATTTGTTATTAATAAATAAAACGTTTACTTTGAAAGCCTTTTTTATTTTTCATTTATGACAACACAAATGCGTCAGGTGGAAATACGGACAAAGCAGATTAAACATTACGAGGAGCCCGGAAGCAGGGAAACGATATCTAGGTAATTTTGTAACGTTAAAGGCATAATGACATCTTGACAAGTCACAATGATATTTACGCCACCCTAGGCCGAAGGTGGGATTTTCTGCCCGCTGCGCGCGGAGACAATCTCACTTCCTGACCACGGCAAGACGTAAGACTTCAGATACACCACGGGCGGTTATTCGTAAAGCTCCATATCGCATATTTATGGCCCTTACCTTCGGTTCGGCTTGTAATATTATCTATTCTGTGGTTCGGGCCACAAACACTCGCGATGTGGGATATTCACGAATTCACTCTCCTATTAGGTATTATGTAGGTATATTAAACAACTAATCACTGTGACGTTATTTAGCACCCTTGGCATCCTACTCATGATTGAGCGCGCCGCGCCTGGTATAATTTGATTCAAGTAAACTTTTTACCTCAAAGCTCTATAAGACTAGTGAGGATCTGAACAAGATCACAAGGAACCTCGGAATAAGGACAGCGCACGTCCCGTCGTTATAGAGACGACGTTGAAGATGACGATCATTCTCAAATCTTTATTAAACCACCACACTACACTCGCTTCGACACGGTAAAAGATGCTGGTTCAAGTCTAGCAAAGTGTACTTTTTAATTTGTTTGATCTTTTTATTAATGACCAACACCGAAGACCAGTGCGAGTTCAGCATCGAGTGCGGTAGGAGACCTTGTAGGGCCGCAGCTCCAGATAGTCCGCTCCAGACAGATCGTCCATCCTACAATCCTAGAACAACGATGACACGCGACTATTTGGAGCGCGATAAATAGGATGGAGACAACTCTTTCTTTTCAATAATGTGCAAGAAACACGGCAGATGCTATGTCACGAGGCGATGCGAATTCGCTTTATGCTAGTCTAGGTGTGGCGGTGCTCGCTGTGTGCCCGCAGTTGAGTGACTGCATAACTATTTTGCATATCGATCGACTGTAAAAATACAGTCGCTGGAATTAGTAAGATTGAAACCTGTATTTGTGTTATTCTACAGGCGTTTCATCCGTTGTCAGTCCGCTGTCGCAAATATTGAAAGTATGAGCTACACCAAGCAGCAAACTTTCATGCAATGATATTCTGTAACCGTAGTTCTTGTCATTAGTTATCGGTTTTAAAGCATGTTATGGGCCATTGCTGTGATATTTATGACAGCGGACTGATGGCAGTCAAAACGCCTGTAGAATAACCCATTTAAGAAAACTCCTCATTGTCATCAGAGGACAATGGAATGGTTTCCCATCACCCCATATTAATCTTGTAATTTTTGACAAACAGAATGTCTTAGTAGTGTATATTTATCAGTCGTGCGGCGTGAAACCGTTTTTTTGGCGAGTCGGGATCGATTTAGCTTATTATTTTTCAGAAACAAATGTCAATTTTTTCTAAAATAAACCAACCCGGCGGGATGAAGGTTATATGTACACCACAAAACACAATAGTTATTATCACTGTTAAATATAGTCTGGTAAAAAAGAGTAGAAATTAAAAAGTGGCAATACTGTAGTGGCATCCCTGCTTTCTTAGATTGATTAGAAAGGGACGCCACTACAGTATTGCCACTTTTTAATTTCTACTCTTTTTTGCCAGACTGTAAGTCATTCTTATTAAATAGGTATTATCTTTCATCTTAATCTCCTCGCACCTGATTAGTCATGTCAATTACTAAAGCCCAACGACTTTCACAAGGAAATTAAGATTTCTGCATCTATACCAACTTCCAGCGAACCACATCTCTATATTGGAAGTCAAAGTTTAAAATTATCTACAGTGTAAACATTTGAAAACCTATGAACCTAAACAATATTAAATAGGAACTTACTTTTAAATATTAGTATTACTCATTTGAATCCTACTGACCTATTTTAAACGTGTCAATCATGATATCGTGCTCATGGCGAAACAAAGAGGCTTCTCATTACGAAGCGCGTAATAAATGAATGAGTCTTTGTTCACAAACTATGAAGCCTGAAACATACATATATACAGAATGCATGCCTAAATAGATGCTTCAGTCGGACGGCACCGGCCGATTCATGCCGATAGAATGCTACATTACTTAATTAAGCCACGCAAAACATATTCCACGCACGTACGTTTAAATGTTTAAATATAAAAAAATTACAATCATCTTCTATATGTCGGCGGCCGATCGTAAAATCCGCCAGATCACGAAATTCCTAGGCATATGGTGAATCGCCGCCATTTCATGATTTGGCTAAAAAATGACCAGGCATATCATGATATGCCTGATAAAAAATACGGCAGATCGATCAGAGCAACGCATTCGTCGATATTCCTAGCTCTATACCGGGCATATCGTGAAAATCCGGCAGATCACGAAATTCCTAGGCATATCGTGAAACGCCGCCATTTTATGATTTTGCTAAAAATATCCTAATTTCAATAGAGAAGACGGTTTGTCATTACCACCAGCTTGGGATGTTGTTGTACATCTTATTAAAGATCAAGCAAGACACAAGATGGGAAGCCCTGGACGTCGAAAGGAATAAAACAAAAATTATATTCACTAAGATATACAGATTTTTTCACACCGCATGAGTCGGTGCGCCGCCGCCGGGTACCTAAAATGTAGTTGGCGCAAAAAAAAACCCTAACCTACCTATTTCTGGGAGCAGCTTCGTTTTTGGGTCTAAAAAAAAATAGCCCTAGATAGTTATTTTTTTTATGAGCTTAAAAACTTTACTGCTTCCAAGAGATAGGTTAGGTTGGGGTCATTTTTTTTTTCGTGACCCGTAAAACAAAACTGCTTCCAGAGTACCTACTGAAACTATTCCCAGAGTATGCCTAGGAATTTCACGATCTGCCTAATCGTCGCTGGTGGGTGTTACTTAGACAGATCATGAAATTGCGGCCTTTCATGATATGCCTAGGAATTTCATGATCTGCCTAAACGTCATCGGGCAAATAGTTAAACGCTAGGTCTTGAACGATATGGCGGATGTCATTTAGCCAAATCATGAAATGGCGGCGTTTCACGATATGCCTAGGAATTTCGTGATCTGCCGGATTTTTCGATCGGACGCCGACATATACACGGATACCACATCCAAAGTAGATACCCCGCAGCCTTAGTAGCAGCAAGTACTTACTTTTTTTAGTGCAGGGATGACATTGCAACAATAGCCGGAAGTAAATAAAGGACCATAGGATCATCTACGAAATAATGGAGAATAATAGGAATGATGAACTTCCAATATAGGAACTACATAGCAATACAATATTATTAGTACCGACAGTGCTCCACGCAAAAACATTGAAGAACGTCATCAATCGTGTCGTATGCATAGGCCTTTGTCACAATAACAATCCCAATCCAATAAAACCCAATATGGTCGGTGCGTCCGCTGATCGAATGTGATACGGTCCAATGCAGGGCACTAATGAGGCGCGACAGCAGGCTGGGCTACAGTCAGACGACTTTGAGGCATTCTTGAAGCATGACTTCATACCGCCCAAGGAAAAATCTAGTTAGTTGTATCTGCACATATACATAATTAACACGACGTAACGTAAATGTACCTAAGTTTATGAAGTTAGGCTCAACGTCCTTACGCTGCGCCCAATGAAAACCTCATCATCACTCATCATAATTTCAGCCATAGAACGTCCACTGCTGGACACGGGCCTTCGCAATAGACTTCCACATAGGCCGGATAGAAGTGACCCGCATCCAGTGGGTTCCCGCAACACTAACTAGTTCGTCCGACTACCATGCGGGTGGCCGTCCTACACAGCGCATGCCGATACGTGGTCTCAACTCGAGTACCTTTCTGCCCCAACGCCCATCGATTCTTCGAGCTATGTGGCCCACCCATTGCCACTTCAGCTTGCTTACCCAGTTTGTAACGACGGTGACTTTGGTTCGTCTACGAATCTCCTCATTTCTGATTCGATCTCGTAGAGAGATCCCGAGCATAGCCCTTTCCATAGCTCGCTGAGTGACTAGCTGAGCTTCCTGAAAAAGCCCATAGTCAGAGACCACGTCTCGGCTCCGTAAATAAGCACTGGTTGAAGACATCGTCTTCAAGAACTGAGGTATTTTGGACGGCATGACACTTCACAGTTTTCCGTTCAAATCGTTCAATAGATGGGCAAAAATGTAAAGTGTTTATGCCAAAGTTTGGTCCCATCGTCATAAAGTCAATATCCGATGATGGGACCCTGGAAAAATCAAGAAAACACTGTCTCTTACTCATAGTTTGTGTTATGCGTCTTCAGTCTCGCGGCCCCAGTTGCCATATAGGTGTGACCGTCGTAGGTACTTAATGGGTACCTACCTACTTACTAGAAGTGACATAATAAAACCGCTTCACATACTTACACAACTGTATGTGTTTATAACATTATATGCAAGGTCCTACCTGTCATATATTTTAATGAAACAGAGTAATCCTGCAATCGCTGGCGATCGTTATAACTTTAGCGCTATACTATTAAAGTCAATATAAATTATTATTGACACCTCTAATAACTATTTGAGTTAATTTATATACTAATTTAATAGGTATTTAAAGTGCACATTGTCACGAAGTCACGACATTAATCGTTACTGTAAAAACAAATATTTGTTTCGTAATCCCTTGACCATGATGTAAGTAATTATTATTGTATTGTTTATATTTGTTCCTACATGTACTACATATGTGAAAATCTCTACTCTAGTGTTTTTTTAATGCGATTTAAGTTCAAAAGCTGAAGTGCAAGAGACCTGTGGTGTGGACGACCAACATACACAGCGGGCGGAAAAAAGATGTAGATATATGGCCAGCATCTAGGCTAGGGTAATAAGCTAATAATATGATAAGGGCATGTGTCAAAAAAATCGCACCTTTAGAATTATAGTGACCTAATTCAAAATCTTCAAGTTTTAGAATTAGGTCTCTTTAATTCTAAATAATATAATAAAAAATTTAAGTGTCGACCATTTTGAATTATAGGTCACTATAATTCTAAAGGTGCGAAATGTTTGTGTCACAATAATTATCCATAGGCTATGTTTTTTTTCTCTTTAAGACTCTTGACGACGCGCTTGGCGCAGTTTGTAGAGCACCCACCTTCTGAGCCGGCGGCCCCGGGTACGAATCCCGGCCAGGCCAAATATTTGTGTCCTGAATTCGAATATTTGTGCTTGTTATATATTTAAGTATATATTTTATATGTAAGTATGTATATCATCGTATAGTACCCATAACACAAGCCTTCATGAGCTTAATTTGGGACTAGATCGGTTTGTGTGAGGTTGTCTGATATTTATTTATTTAGGTTACTAAAGCTGACTGTACATGCTCATTGTTATGTGTACACTGTAGACTGTACTGCACGGTCTTAATAAATGCCTTTTGTCAAGTGACTAGCAACAACAAAGCTGTTGTTATCTATTTTATTTAGATTTCAGTATAACCGATATTGTCAACACAAGTTAGAGTTTTTTGCGGTGTGCAAAAAGCGCAGAAGCGCTCTGGCTTGTGATGTCGAAAAAGAATACATAAGTGCCGATGATCTCATCTTTGAGGATGCAAAAGATTGGAAGGTATAGTTACGGTACGGAAGGCGGATCCTGGCGCTGACCGGGACTTAACGCCAGGATGATGATGATGATTCTAGAAATAATAGGAAGGCTGTGAAGACAGGCGGGGAAGGCTGAATGAATCCGTCTTAAAGACTTCGATGCGAATCGTGAGCTTCGGAAGGCGCGACCCAGGCCTTCCTACAACTATACATACAGCACTGAGGGACAGCTGTACTGTCCCTGATCGTGTGTTCGAGAACAAGCTGGGATTCACGGGCCACGTGCGCGCGAGCCAGTCACAGTGGACAGGGTGTCGCCGTCGAAGGATACGTTAAGATATCATCATTATAATCATCATCAGCAAGACGAATCATGCAAAGCAGTCGACAAGCGTAATTGCGGCAAGTTGGACTAGCTGGGTAGGGCAAATATGACGTTCCGCAAGTTTTGTGAATGATACTAGACGACCTCCCGCCGCGGCAGACGCAGGCGGCGGCGACTGTACTGATTTGACATTCAAATGAGCATAAACGGCGCTGACATCACTGTCGAGTCGAATGTGACTCGTATGTCGGCTTGATTACCTCTGGGTTACGAGAGGTACTACATAAGAGTATCAATTAGTGCAATGCAAAACATTTCAATTGCTAATATGTGATCTCACTTCGCAAATAGGACTCGTTTAATTAAATTTTAGTGCATAGCAGTGAAGGTATCTCAAGTGAAAATCTGTTATATCTAACGAAATAAATAAATAACCTGTTGAGAATGTAGATAAAATATAAAAAAAAAATTGTTTTATTTCGAACATACTATTTAACTGCTAAGGTTTCTGTTTCTGAGACTATCTCTAGTTTTATCTAAAGGCTAGAAGTTTTCCCTTACTTACTTGTAGGGTGAGCAATTTAAAAGTCAATCAGTTATTCCTACGCTTTTACTACATGGCTTTTACAGTCAAAAAGTTGTAGTATGCAAGGTTAATTTGTCTGAGTCATTCGGTGCCTGAGACCGAATTTTCCTATATTTTATGATTTCGGATGAAGATGGGAATCCAAATGTGCCAGTATAGCTTTGGATTACCCACACCAATAGATATAGATGAGAGGGCGACAGCCTACTAAAGCAGGCCTGCTGAAATAAGACTTCAAACGGTAGCCTAATTTATGGTATGACCTGAGTAATTGAATGATAACCCGTTATTTGAGAATGCGCAGAAGCATTTCAACTGCTATTTTTTATATCCACCAATTACCTACTTCAGCCGTTTAATTTAAAGTGATTAATCTGGCTTACACGCCGAGTGCTTTAGAAACCACGGGTTCCAGTATTGTTGATCTAATTAAATTACCCTTTTATATTCACCCGAAACACTTGAAGTTTACCTACCTTTCCAAAGAGGACAGCAAAAGACTGGATGGAACTCCCTTCTAAGAGCAATTCCAGTGCACGATCGTTTTCCTCTTAAAAATATTAGTTTAATCTCTTCAAGTTGACACTAAATAGGCAAGGATATTTCATCTTCAAAACAACCGATATCGATGGAAAACATTTGCCTAATATCAACAACTTGCCTGCTGTTTAGTGCATGACAAATTCACAAAATATTTATGTTCGCAGATCGCACGCCAATCATGGTAAATAGTAGGCCATTATGCAAACTTAGTTAGTTTAGTTGGCTTACTTATTGGTTGCGTAATCTCTTTTATATAAATAATAGGCTTAGTACATTTTTTGAAAGACCATTATAGATATATTTTATTAGGTGTATGTATATATTGAAATGAATAACAAAATTATGTACAAGTATTATAATTATGTTTTGTTACTTATGTGTAAGTTAGTTGCGCCGCCTACAATTTTTCCGCTTTGCCCTAAGGTTGACTGGTAGAGAATGCCTCATGGCATTAGGTCCGCCTTTTGTAAGATAAGTTTTCTTTTTTGCCATAAAGATTAAATAAATAAATAGATGAAATGAAATGAATGAAATGATAATTTATTCAGTAAGTAGGCCACAGGGGCACTTTTACAAGTCGGATTGTGAATGTACCGGCATTTCGCAAGAGGAGACCGATGTTGAGAAGAAAGCCGAAATAAACTCAAAAGTAAGTCATTTTTTCGTAAATAATACTTAAAACAATTACATACCTAACATCCCCGACCCAGGAAAAAATATTCATGATCAGGAGTTCATCACACATATATTTGCCCTGGCCGGGATTCGAACCCAAGACTGCCTGCTCAGTAAGCAAGCAGTTGCACCACCACTACGCGAAACGCGTCGTAAAAAAATGTGATAGTTCTTGCTGTAAGGATGTATGAAGATCTAGGTCATTCATTAAATAAATAATGAAATAATGAACTTTATTCTGCAAGTAGGCCACAAGGGCACTTTTACATGTCTACCGGCATTTCACAAGACCACTGTTAAGAAGAAACGCCGAAAGAAACTCAACAGTCAGTCATTTTTTAGGGTTCCGTAGTCAACTAGGAACCCTTATAGTTTCGCCATGTCCGTCTGTCCGTCTGTCCGTCCGTCCGCGGCTTAGCTCCGTGATCATTAGTACTACACTGTAGAAAGCTGAAATTTGGTATTGAGTATGTGTATGTATCACGCCGACAGAACGGTAAAATAAAAACTAAAAAAAAACTTTTTTCCGGTACCTCCCGAACACCTAAAGTGGGGGTGAATATTTATTTAGGTTCCGACACTAGTGTGTGGGATGTCATTGAATAGGTCTTTTAAAAATAATAGGGGTCTCCAAACATATTTTTTTTATAAAGTCAGCAGTTTTGCAAATATTCGCTCCGAAAATTAAAAAAAATAGTGTCCCCCCCTCCCCCCTCTAACTCTAACCACGGGTCAAAAAATTATGGAAAAATTCATGAAAATGAGGCCTTATAAGTACTTTCAATGAAAACTATATTGAATAAATTCGGTCAAGCCGTTTTTGAGTTATCGCAAAATTTCATAATTTTCTTTAAAATGACGTAAGTGCCGTAAGTACTTTGGCATTTACGACTTTTTTTATAGAGCTTGAAATCTTTCTCGTAATTTAAACCTCGGACTTAAAACCGCGGTTTTAAACCCGTCTATTGTGAAGGATGGGCAACTACGGAACCCTACATTGAGCGTGGCCCGACATGCTCTTGGCCGGTTTCTTTAAAAAAATGTTGATGGTTTGGTTGGTTGTAATGAGATGTTGGTAATGTGTCACGTAGGTACGAGGTCAGTATTAGGTAAATAAGTAAACAAAAAAGCAAGTATTTTTGGTATATTTTAATCATGAATCTACCTACGAATAAATAGGCACATTAATAACATCTATTAAACTAAGCATTAATTGGTAAATTTTGCTTTTAGCGACTAATACTGTAGTTTGTTCAGGTGACTTCATCGCCAAGGCCAAACGATTATATATTCACAAATAATCAATATAATTAACTATACAGTTGTAAATCGTAAAAACTCGCTGGATATTGTCGTTTAATAAGTCGTTTCATTAAAATTTACATAGATAAAGATTATTAGATAGGTAATGTATTTTTCCTTAAAATCCTTTATTTAAGTCGCTCTTGGACATACCAAAGCTATATAGGCAGTGGTTAGGCAATAATAATAAATAATATCAATGGACCACAGTACAAAAATCTACCTAGCACCTAATAGCAAAGCATCTAGGAAAGCTTGAAGCCTATACAAATACATATCCTTAATTGGTAACACCACGTTACATGCCCACAATTTTGGCCAAGATATCCATTTCCATTTCCATTATATCTATTACAAGCGCATTCCTTTCTGCTGTTCTCACTGTACATGTTTATTTATGTAGATATAACCTAATACTTATTTTAGAATTATAATTATATATATATAATATCTCTTTGTGTTTAATTAATACTCCTTATATTCCTTTTAAAATGCTGATTGTTTTAGACATATTTCTATGATCAAAAATGTTTGTCATACCTATAATTGATGTGACTACCTAGAACAGGGCTATTGGAATTTATTCGTATATATTTGAAACCTACAGTTTGAATTTTTCATTGATAATTTTTATTTCTAAAATTACTCGAAATTGATATAGTTCACGCGGATTATTTTTACTTATTTTCGACTGCACGCAATGAAATCATGAAATAGCTATATGTTACTACCCTACTTGGGGAAAAGTAATATTCACTTCAAAAAATTGGTTGAAATTATCAATATAATATGAACAAAAATGTTTTTTAAAGAAATAAGGCCTCTTAAGTTATGTACTAAAATCGTACATTTATGACACCGACTGTGGTCTGTGACGGACAGGACTTTTTTATTGCGAACCTTGTACAAATGCTGATTAAATGGAGATTGACTAGCTAACAAACTCAAGGTGAAGTTGTATCTTAAAAACGAGACCAGAATAGTTGAGGATAGGTCACATCTCCATGGCCTCGCAGTGCCGGAAAACACGACGTTTACCTGACTAAACACTACTACAAAATTACTCGAAACTTATACATATAATACATCACTGCAGACGCCGCGAAAGAAGGGCTTGCCGGGTGAGTATTAGGTATAGACTCGTACCGGATAGTGATACGAAGCCGGCAAGCCCTTTTCTCGACTTAGGCATGTATAGTGCTTTTCTAAAACATATGCAATGCAATAAAAAATACACCACTCAAAAAAATATAATTAAGCTGTTTAGCCTGTTCATGAACACAAAGTTAAAAAAAAATTACTTCCAGGCCTAGGCCTTCAATTTTATCCTGTTATGAAGGTATTTCATTGCGTGTTTGAGAAGATATTATATTTGCAATAAAATCAACTTTTACGCACATAAAGAGTCAACATTGTGGTTATCACACATTAAAACACTTCAGGAACGGAGTACACCCCAGCAAACAATATGATTTCTGTTTGTTTATCAACTAACATGAAAGCAAACGGTTTATTCACTACAAACTCATGCGCCGGCGTGTCGGGGTTGATGATAAACTGAGCCACATCTGCCGACACGCCCTCTTCGGTCACCTCGATATCCACCACTTGTTTCATACCGTTCACCTGTATAGGGAACTCACTTATTCCTTCTAAATTAGCAATTTTTGGATGAAAAATATAGGAGATGCCCATATCGTCAATTAGTTCGGGCAAATTCTCAAGCTCGCTCGTTATTTTAAACCTAGGCAATCTCACAGTGACTAGTCGATGGTTTGATTTTTTGAAGAGGTTGAAAATTGTTGCCAGCCTTATTCGCCTCAAGTGAAAATACAAATCTTTCATCGTTCCTTTCGTAGGCACAAAGATGAGCATGGAATGTTTCTCGTCAATGCAAGGAAGCTCTAAAATTTCAGCATGAATACCTCTAATTTTTGTGTAGTTGAAATATCCGGTCTGAGTCATCATTTTGACTTCGCCCTCCAAAGCTGTGTCGTAGTAGAATTTCTCTCGAGTGGTATAGACAGGATTGAAAGGCTGTCTCCACGCACTTTTAAACTTCGCCGCATCAGCCAAAAGAATTGAAGCATTCACAAAATCATACGGCTCCATTACATCCGAAATGCCAGTAGCTGTTTCTATAATCCCGTTAACTCTTTCAGCGCAATAGTCATGTATGTCGAAATTAAGGGCCGCCACTTTCACCGTGTTCGACTGTTGCAATCTTCGTTTAAAAGTTTTATTGACACCCAATAATTTATCCACTATCACTACACTTTGGCTTTTGTAGTTGTCCTTCATTTCTCCGTTCACGTTGTTCAGGATTCTTCTTAGAGTTCTCCGCATGCAGGGTTTTCCATGATGTCCGGTCACCCTGAAGATCTGCTTCAAAGTCTTCCCGCGGGCGCCTTCCCCGAGGTTGACCAGCTGCAACCAGGCAGCTATCGGCGAGCAGACGAAGTGTCCTTCTGTATCTTGGGATACCCTATCCAAGAAACCGGTCGAGAACTCATAGATCGGCTTTTTATAATATAAAGTAACGGAGCGCTCATCGCAATGGTTCTTAGCTAAAGAACAATAATAGAAACTGAACAATAAAAGTAGGAGCTTCATTTTCCGGACCGTGTCAAAGGAGACGCTGTTGTTGACTGAGTCACGGCACTGTTGTTATTGTACTTATATCATACGAGGATGCGATAAGGTTTTTTTGAATTTTACTACCGGCCGTACCCATGCTACGCACCGTGAGTTCTTTCGCCGCGTTAAAAAATGTTCTTTTGTTTGTTTGCGGCTTAATTTTTTACGATAAACTTGTCCTTTGGTTTATTAGCATCTGACGGAGATTAGATAATGAGTGATCTTGCGCAACTATTATCTAGGTGTGAAAATATGATGAGTGTTGGAAATTTGTGAGCAGAGAGCGGCTGTGTGCCGCGAGGCTCCGCTCGGACTGGAATAGCGTCTGTCTGTTCCGGTGCCGTTAGCCAGGCGCGTAGCTAATCAATTTCACAGCCCGTTGCTTGTACTTGTAACATCGGTTTGAAGTCCACGCCCTGCGATTGTCGCGGTTTCAGGTTCCCAATACAATACATGACACTCAAAATATTATCGTGGGAGAATCTTTTGTAACTAACGGTAGCTAAATTCCATTTCTTTTATTTCTCAAAGTATTATCTTAGCCATTGACAAAAGTAGATATTATAAGTCACAAAGTATAGTTTAAACGACGACGGTGTTCTTCACAAGTTTGTAACCGTACCTTTTCCATGGAGACCTCTAAGTCTAGCTTACAGTAAGAAATAATATAAAATATATATATGTCATATAAACACATAGGTATAAAATCTAGTAAAACTTACGATTGCAATATGATTTCCATTATTTATAAACCAGCACGTTTATAATCGCAGTGCGTAGCACAGGAAAGCCGAGAACCAGTCTGCAGACTGGCGACTCGACCGCTAATTTTTTCAATCCACAAAAAACTACATAATTGTCAATAGACCGTTAGGTACATTCGCATTATCTCATTCAGTTTTATCGTGTGCTTCATAACACACCTTCTGTAATAGTAATAAGTTTCAAACTCATAATCAGCACAGAAGCACGATAGGATGTTAGGAAAGTAATCAGGAAATGTTAGTATCAAACAAAACAAGCCGCAATTTTCGGAATCACGACTTAATCGATTTTAAATCAAGTAGTAAGTAGTCACCGTTTCCTTTATGAAAATAAAGTCGTATTTACATTGCACTCAAGAACTTCATGAAATATACTGAGAGTGATCGGCAGTCTCGTCTCGATCCTTAAATAGCAAAGTGCACCGACTCCGCAACAAATCGGACTTTTGCACCGATGCAATGGATTCAATGTCATATTAATTTTCCTTTGAGTTACTACGTTATAGCTATAAACGCATTTGTGTGCTAAGTCGGAGATCTATTTCGGGAGGTAAATAAAACCGAAGTTTACGTTTTTTTGTCGATCGATAATTTGCTTGTTGCCTGGGTAGTTAGTGGACGGCTGGATTTAACAAAACTTTTATTCCAAGAATAACGCTTAACTCTCGGATAGTAATATCAAAACCCCATAATAGCAGGGTAAAGTTAGGTCGAATCCAGCCAAAAGAAGGAAATGGGGAAGAAACGCCAAAGCAGACACAAAAACCAACTCACAAAGCGTTCGCGGAAACGTTTCTAGATAATTTTAAGACCATCTACAATATAATCAAAAACATAAAAAACTCATAACTTTGAAAGTAAATCTAAATACCTACAACTACAAAGAACCAGTAACTGGTTTTTCGTGAATAATTATAATAAAAATAAAACTGAACTACTATTAAGAGGTACTAACTAAACAGCTTGATATAATTACAATCTATTTGTTTTTACGAAGACTATTTAATTTGGAATAAGTAACCAAATTAGCATGCGCTCCAGAAGGAGCCTGGTCTCCCCACAACACGGAAGCTTATACAGAAGGAGAGAGCCTGGTCTCCCCACAACACGGAAGCTTATATAGAAGGAGCCTGGTCTCCCCACAACACGGAAGCTTATACAGAAGGAGGGAGCCTGGTCTCCCCACAACACGGAAGCTTATACAGAAGGAGCCTGGTCTCCCCACAACACGGAAGCTTATACAGAAGGAGGGAGCCTGGTCTCCCCACAACACGGAAGCTTATACAGAAGGAGCCTGGTCTCCCCACAACACGGAAGCTTATACAGAAGGAGGGAGCCTGGTCTCCCCACAACACGGAAGCTTATACAGAAGGAGCCTGGTCTCCCCACAACACGGAAGCTTATATAGAAGGAGCCTGGTCTCCCCACAACACGGAAGCTTATACAGAAGGAGCCTGGTCTCCCCACAGCACGGAAGCTTATACAGAAGGAGCCTGGTCTCCCCACAACACGGAAGCTTATACAGAAGGAGGGAGCCTGGTCTCCCCACAACACGGAAGCTTATACAGAAGGAGGGAGCCTGGTCTCCCCACAACACGGAAGCTTATACAGAAGGAGGGAGCCTGGTCTCCCCACAACACGGAAGCTTATACAGAAGGAGCCTGGTCTCCCCACAACACGGAAGCTTATATAGAAGGAGCCTGGTCTCCCCACAACACGGAAGCTTATACAGAAGGAGCCTGGTCTCCCCACAGCACGGAAGCTTATACAGAAGGAGCTTGGTCTCCCCACAACACGGAAGCTTATACAGAAGGAGGGAGCCTGGTCTCCCCACAACACGGAAGCTTATAAAGAAGGAGGGAGCCTGGTCTCCCCACAACACGGAAGCTTATACAGAAGGAGGGAGCCTGGTCTCCCCACAATACGGAAGCTTATACAGAAGGAGGGAGCCTGGTCTCCCCACAACACGGAAGCTTATACAGAAGGAGGGAGCCTGGTCTCCCCACAACACGGAAGCTTATACAGAAGGAGCCTGGTCTCCCCACAACACGGAAGCTTATACAGAAGGAGGGAGCCTGGTCTCCCCACAACACGGAAGCTTATACAGAAGGAGGGAGCCTGGTCTCCCCACAACACGGAAGCTTATACAGAAGGAGCCTGGTCTCCCCAAAACACGGAAGCTTATACAGAAGGAGGGAGCCTGGTCTCCCCACAACACGGAAGCTTATACAGAAGGAGAGAGCCTGGTCTCCCCACAATACGGAAGCTTATACAGAAGAAGCCTGGTCTCCCCACAACACGGAAGCTTATACAGAAGGAGGGAGCCTGGTCTCCCCACAACACGGAAGCTTATACAGAAGGAGGGAGCCTGGTACCCCACAACACGGAAGCTTATACAGAAGGAGGGAGCCTGGTCTCCCCACAGCACGGAAGCTTATACAGAAGGAGGGAGCCTGGTCTCCCCACAACACGGAAGCTTATACAGAAGGAGCCTGGTCTCCCCACAACACGGAAGCTTATACAGAAGGAGGGAGCCTGGTCTCCCCACAACACGGAAGCTTATACAGAAGGAGGGAGCCTGGTCTCCCCACAACACGGAAGCTTATACAGAAGGAGCCTGGTCTCCCCACAACACGGAAGCTTATACAGAAGGAGGGAGCCTGGTCTCCCCACAACACGGAAGCTTATACAGAAGGAGGGAGCCTGGTCTCCCCACAACACGGAAGCTTATACAGAAGGAGCCTGGTCTCCCCACAACACGGAAGCTTATACAGAAGGAGGGAGCCTGGTCTCCCCACAACACGGAAGCTTATACAGAAGGAGCCTGGTCTCCCCACAACTCGGAAGCGTATACAGAAGGAGGGAGCCTGGTCTCCCCACAACACGGAAGCTTATACAGAAGGAGGGAGCCTGGTCTCCCCACAACACGGAAGCTTATACAGAAGGAGCCTGGTCTCCCCACAACACGGAAGCGTATACAGAAGGAGGGAGCCTGGTCTCCCCACAACACGGAAGCTTATATAGAAGGAGCCTGGTCTCCCCACAACACGGAAGCTTATACAGAAGGAGCCTGGTCTCCCCACAACACGGAAGCTTATACAGAAGGAGGGAGCCTGGTCTCCCCACAACACGGAAGCTTATATAGAAGGAGCCTGGTCTCCCCACAACACGGAAGCTTATACAGAAGGAGCCTGGTCTCCCCACAACACGGAAGCTTATACAGAAGGAGGGAGCCTGGTCTCCCCACAACACGGAAGCTTATACAGAAGGAGCCTGGTCTCCCCACAACACGGAAGCTTATACAGAAGGAGGGAGCCTGGTCTCCCCACAACACGGAAGCTTATACAGAAGGAGCCTGGTCTCCCCACAACACGGAAGCTTATATAGAAGGAGCCTGGTCTCCCCACAACACGGAAGCTTATACAGAAGGAGCCTGGTCTCCCCACAGCACGGAAGCTTATACAGAAGGAGCCTGGTCTCCCCACAACACGGAAGCTTATACAGAAGGAGGGAGCCTGGTCTCCCCACAACACGGAAGCTTATACAGAAGGAGGGAGCCTGGTCTCCCCACAACACGGAAGCTTATACAGAAGGAGGGAGCCTGGTCTCCCCACAACACGGAAGCTTATACAGAAGGAGCCTGGTCTCCCCACAACACGGAAGCTTATATAGAAGGAGCCTGGTCTCCCCACAACACGGAAGCTTATACAGAAGGAGCCTGGTCTCCCCACAGCACGGAAGCTTATACAGAAGGAGCCTGGTCTCCCCACAACACGGAAGCTTATACAGAAGGAGGGAGCCTGGTCTCCCCACAACACGGAAGCTTATAAAGAAGGAGGGAGCCTGGTCTCCCCACAACACGGAAGCTTATACAGAAGGAGGGAGCCTGGTCTCCCCACAATACGGAAGCTTATACAGAAGGAGGGAGCCTGGTCTCCCCACAACACGGAAGCTTATACAGAAGGAGGGAGCCTGGTCTCCCCACAACACGGAAGCTTATACAGAAGGAGCCTGGTCTCCCCACAACACGGAAGCTTATACAGAAGGAGGGAGCCTGGTCTCCCCACAACACGGAAGCTTATACAGAAGGAGGGAGCCTGGTCTCCCCACAACACGGAAGCTTATACAGAAGGAGCCTGGTCTCCCCAAAACACGGAAGCTTATACAGAAGGAGGGAGCCTGGTCTCCCCACAACACGGAAGCTTATACAGAAGGAGAGAGCCTGGTCTCCCCACAATACGGAAGCTTATACAGAAGAAGCCTGGTCTCCCCACAACACGGAAGCTTATACAGAAGGAGGGAGCCTGGTCTCCCCACAACACGGAAGCTTATACAGAAGGAGGGAGCCTGGTCTCCCCACAACACGGAAGCTTATACAGAAGAAGCCTGGTCTCCCCACAACACGGAAGCTTATACAGAAGGAGGGAGCCTGGTCTCCCCACAACACGGAAGCTTATACAGAAGGAGCCTGGTCTCCCCAAAACACGGAAGCTTATACAGAAGGAGGGAGCCTGGTCTCCCCACAACACGGAAGCTTATACAGAAGGAGCCTGGTCTCCCCACAACACGGAAGCTTATACAGAAGAAGCCTGGTCTCCCCAAAACACGGAAGCTTATACAGAAGGAGGGAGCCTGGTCTCCCCACAACACGGAAGCTTATACAGAAGGAGAGAGAGCCTGGTCTCCCCACAACACGGAAGCTTATACAGAAGGAGCCTGGTCTCCCCACAACACGGAAGCTTATACAGAAGGAGGGAGCCTGGTCTCCCCACAACACGGAAGCTTATACAGAAGGAGCCTGGTCTCCCCACAACACGGAAGCTTATACAGAAGGAGGGAGCCTGGTCTCCCCACAACACGGAAGCTTATACAGAAGGAGGGAGCCTGGTCTCCCCACAACACGGAAGCTTATACAGAAGGAGGGAGCCTGGTCTCCCCACAACACGGAAGCTTATACAGAAGGAGGGAGCCTGGTCTCCCCACAACACGGAAGCTTATACAGAAGGAGGGAGCCTGGTCTCCCCACAACACGGAAGCTAATACAGAAGGAGCCTGGTCTCCCCACAACACGGAAGCTTATACAGAAGGAGGGAGCCTGGTCTCCCCACAACACGGAAGCTTATACAGAAGGAGGGAGCCTGGTCTCCCCACAACACGGAAGCTTATACAGAAGGAGGGAGCCTGGTCTCCCCACAACACGGAAGCTTATACAGAAGGAGGGAGCCTGGTCTCCCCACAACACGGAAGCTTATACAGAAGGAGCCTGGTCTCCCCACAACACGGAAGCTTATACAGAAGGAGGGAGCCTGGTCTCCCCACAACACGGAAGCTTATACAGAAGGAGGGAGCCTGGTCTCCCCACAACACGGAAGCTTATATAGAAGGAGGGAGCCTGGTCTCCCCACAACACGGAAGCTTATACAGAAGGAGGGAGCCTGGTACCCCACAACACGGAAGCTTATACAGAAGGAGGGAGCCTGGTCTCCCCACAGCACGGAAGCTTATACAGAAGGAGGGAGCCTGGTCTCCCCACAACACGGAAGCTTATACAGAAGGAGCCTGGTCTCCCCACAACACGGAAGCTTATACAGAAGGAGGGAGCCTGGTCTCCCCACAACACGGAAGCTTATACAGAAGGAGGGAGCCTGGTCTCCCCACAACACGGAAGCTTATACAGAAGGAGCCTGGTCTCCCCACAACACGGAAGCTTATACAGAAGGAGGGAGCCTGGTCTCCCCACAACACGGAAGCTTATACAGAAGGAGGGAGCCTGGTCTCCCCACAACACGGAAGCTTATACAGAAGGAGCCTGGTCTCCCCACAACACGGAAGCTTATACAGAAGGAGGGAGCCTGGTCTCCCCACAACACGGAAGCTTATACAGAAGGAGCCTGGTCTCCCCACAACTCGGAAGCGTATACAGAAGGAGGGAGCCTGGTCTCCCCACAACACGGAAGCTTATACAGAAGGAGGGAGCCTGGTCTCCCCACAACACGGAAGCTTATACAGAAGGAGCCTGGTCTCCCCACAACACGGAAGCGTATACAGAAGGAGGGAGCCTGGTCTCCCCACAACACGGAAGCTTATATAGAAGGAGCCTGGTCTCCCCACAACACGGAAGCTTATACAGAAGGAGCCTGGTCTCCCCACAACACGGAAGCTTATACAGAAGGAGGGAGCCTGGTCTCCCCACAACACGGAAGCTTATATAGAAGGAGCCTGGTCTCCCCACAACACGGAAGCTTATACAGAAGGAGCCTGGTCTCCCCACAACACGGAAGCATATACAGAAGGAGGGAGCCTGGTCTCCCCACAACACGGAAGCTTATACAGAAGGAGCCTGGTCTCCCCACAACACGGAAGCTTATACAGAAGGAGCCTGGTCTCCCCACAACACGGAAGCTTATACAGAAGGAGCCTGGTCTCCCCACAACACGGAAGCTTATACAGAAGGAGCCTGGTCTCCCCACAACACGGAAGCTTATACAGAAGGAGGGAGCCTGGTCTCCCCACAACACGGAAGCTTATACAGAAGGAGGGAGCCTGGTCTCCCCACAACACGGAAGCTTATACAGCCCTTATTCAGCTTATTACAGAGCTGTGTAAAGGCCGTATAAGCGTTTATACAGCCTGTGTGCTACTTAGGCGGTGCGCAGGTCGGGGATTTCCATTGGCTTATTTTAGAGGGTTTAAACAACTTTCAATAGATGTATATGAAACATGTAATGTCTCTGTTGTTTATGTGGTGCACACAGGCCGTATCCTATTAGGCGTTTTCGGTGTCTCGGGACTTCTATCAAGTTCTGGTTAGTGCGACTCAGCGACGCTGAATTGTGATTCGAATTTTAGAAATATAGATAAGCAATTTAAATTTCTTCATCACTCAAATCAAAAACCTCGTTGAAACTCATAAAGCATTTAAAAAATTTAAAATTCTACATTAAGTTATACTATATCGGTCGTATATTTTGGGAGGCGAAATTGGTATCATTGATACAAAGATCGAACATAAAGATAACAGTAAGCTCTAAGATGTAACGGGATTTGAACCAGTGAGCCATACAGCAAAAACCGAATCGACATAGCTGCGAATTCTGTTTTTAGGGTTCCGTACCCAAAGGGTAAAAACGGGACCCTATTACTGAGACTTCGCTGTCCGTCCGTCCGTCCGTCCGTCCGTCCGTCTGTCACCAGGCTGTATCTCAAGAACGGTGATAACTAGACAATTGAAATTTTCAAAGATGATGTATTTCTATTGCCGCTATAACAACAAATACTAAAAATAAAATAAAATAAATATTTAAGGGGGGCTCCCATACAACAAACTTGTTTTATGGTACGGAACCCTTCATGCGCGAGTCGGACTCGCACTTGCCCAATTTCTTTTGTCTGTGAGCTCTTATCTCTATGTTCCGTTCCTTAAAAGGAAAAAAAGACAGACTCGCGCTCTGAGGATTCCGTACGAACTATGAAAGCAATAAAAATACAAGTATAGGGAAAAATCTGAAACTATTACATTTGTAATTAAATCATAAAAAGTATAGTCTTATTTCGGTATTGTACGGCATCCTCCGTGGGCGATTTCGACTCGCAGTTATCCGGTTTTTTATAACTGCGTCTGAACAGAAGCAGGGTTATGTGAAGTGTATAACATACGTGCGTGTTTTTATTTTCCAGGTGCGCTCTGCAACGTTTTGTACCTTGCCTTACCTTGAAATATAAATATGTGATACACACAATAAAACAATGTATTATGGACCGATTTTTATTTAGAAGGTGCTCGGTTTTGAATACACTCCCGTGAAGAGGGGAATGTAGGTGGACTTATCAACAATCATGAACAAGAACGGCCTATTCGCTATAAAGTTGTCGGGCAAGCTCCGGCCCTCGAACTCTACAGCCGACGCCGCGCTCGCCACCGTGCCTTCCTCCGTCACCTCCAAGTCCGCCTTCTGAAGCACATTCGATATGTAGAAGCTGTACTCTGATATGTGAGGGAACTGCGCGTTGTGGCTGTCAAACATCGTCACCAGACCCATATCCATGAGGAGTTCCTTCAGGTTGTCCAACTGCGAAGACATCTTAAAACGCGGGATCTGCACCTGGACGGTCTCCCGTGGTTTAAGGCTGAAGATGTAATATATTGATTTGATGGTCACTTTTCGTAGTAGATCAATAACGTTGGCCACGGAACCAGATTTGTAGGGAAGGAATATGAGCATGGAGAATCGATCACCGTTTCCATACGGGAGGTCCAATACTGTGGCCTGCACCTGGTCTACAGCTGCCAGGTCGTATTGCCTCATAGAGAACATCATGTTCACATCGCCGGCGGGCTTGGTGTGTTCATCGTAGAAAGCGGTGACCTCTGTGTCGGCCGGCTCGAAGGGAATCTTCCACAATCCTTTGAAATACACTGCGTCGAGAAGCAGCAAGTATACACCCTCGATGTCGTTCGGTGAGACGACTTCTTGGATAGTGTTGTGAGTGGCTCGGCGCACGTTGTCGTTGATCGTGGATGCGACAGTTACGTAATTATCGAAGGGCAGGATCATAACGTCACAGATACCGCTGTCCGACAACTTCCTCTGGAAGGCTTCGTGGATCGGGATAGTCTTGTCAACGAAGAGCGTGGAGCTTCTTTCCAGGGTAGTCTCGGAATTAGATGCCGCAATTCCCCTCACGATGTCGATGTACCTGTTGTTGAAGCACTTTTTAGGGTGATGGCGCAAGACGCGCTGCATTTCCGACAACGTCACTCCGTCTGCTCCAAAGGATGCCGTGGTGAGGATAGTCCATAGCGAGAACGGTGACGTCACGAAATGGTTGTCTGATTCCTGCGCATATCTCTCGCTCAAATCCAAAGCGAACTCGTAGACCGCGCGGCTGAACTGAGGACCGGCTTTTTCAACAGTACACTGCCCTAATATTGAAGGCACAAGGAAGGCCAATAAGTATAAACAAGTGGCCATTTCGGTTGGTTGCGGACTTACGAATGAATAGTCACACATAATATTGTTTTTATCAGCTGAACTTTGATAAGGGGTCACGAGTTTGGCATGAATTCCGATTGTGGATTGTTTATACAAGCGAATATTTTTTGTCTAAAATAATTATGTAACCTATGTACGAGTACTGCGTGTAGGTACCTACTAAACGTGTTAAGTCAGCTTTTATGTGGGTTAAGTATTATATCAAAACCGTGAAAGTCAAAGTTGAAGATATTTTCCAAATCAAAAGTGGTATATGCTAACAAATATTTGGAGCTGAAAAAAGTTTTAAGACATAATTTCAAAATGTTTTCGCTAACTTGGATAAGTAGACAATTTTTCAATATTTTTTCTGAGCTCACTATTTAAGAAACAAAAACAATAGGATCTCGGGATTTAATTAAGCTACAGTTGGTTGGTATTAGGCGGTTGCGGTCCAATTGTGTCATGTGCTTTATTTCTAAATTACATTCTAAATACCTTTGATAGTACATAGCAGCGTGTAGTGTGAGATCTGTAGATTTATTGTACAATTGTGCGTAACCTATAAGTGTGTCTTTGCGGCCTCATTACACTAAAAGGACCGGACAGATTTTTACTAATTTTATTGCATACACACACAGGTAGCTAGTAGCTACTATAGTACTCAGGTCATCTCATTGTTGCCAGGTCCAATTTGAAAAAGTCAGCAGAATTGTACCAAGAAATCTGAAAATTGGTGAAAACATATGAAGATTAATTTTAAGCCCGATAGTAACCATTAGTTTTTATTAAAACTTTCGTGAAACATATTTAATTATTGTATTAAGCGGTTTACACTCACGTGAAATTGTCAGGAACGGTCCGACATGTTTCGAACTCGACTGACGCGTCAGTGACGAGGTTGCCGCGGCGGTGTACGGGCAGCCGTCCCTGATGAAGAGCTCCATACGAGTTCGAAACATGTCGAGCCATTCCTGACAATTTCACGTGAGTGTAAACCGCTTACTTAATACAATAATTAAATGCAAGTTCATTTATTTTTTAGCTATCCTATTGCACTGCACCTAGCGGGCGCTGTCTCTGTGTGCGTCCCATGACACGGATAGGGACAGCATCCGCTCGATGTACACCTTGCATTTCATTAAATTGTCGAAAGGGCCTTTACGCGTTGGCATCGGCTCCGTGCACGCCTCCCAAAGATCGTTAGTTCACACTCGGTACTAATCACAACAATTTTGCCAATGAAATTTAAACCACATAGTTCACTAACATCCTGATTGCAACTACTTTTTTAGTACAATTGTGCTCTAAGGTATCGCCATATGAATCTACTTTACTACTATTGCTGTGAAGGCCTTCCCCTCGGTTTTCGCGACTCCCGATATGATGCCACTTGCGGCAAGTGATATGGGGCGTGTCTAGATCACTTCGACATCTTCTGATTCTGATTCTGATAAGTATATTTCACAAATCACTATATTTTTATTCATGAGTAGGTGATGATATCCAAGCCACCAGCCTCCTCCTTACGCAAATTCAGTTAAGCAATCCATTTTATTATGCGCATTTAAGTGATGGGTACCTACCTACGTATAACGTCTACAACACTTTATTTAGAAAACGAATCATTTTGAATAAGTAACTACATATTAAATACCTACGAAACTGGTTTACTTAAGTCGTAGAAGTCGAATATCGCTCGACATGTTTCGAATCGTGCTCGGTTGGCCACCGCCGCGACTGATCGGCTCTCCTGATGATGAATCGCGAACCGATTCGAAACATGTTGAGCTATATTCGACTTCTACGACGTGAGTAAACCTGTTTCGTAGGTATGAGTTTATGTTTGTCTGAGACTCACGGTAGTTTTCTATGTAAGAAAGTACACTTTGTTCGAAGCCTTCCTCGCAGTATTATTTTTGGGTTAAATCCAGTCCAATGGCAATTCGAAAATTGTGACTACGGAATCCTAAAGAAGGCCAAGTTTGCATGGAGGATAAGTTGGCTGATGCTTAAATTACTGAAGATCGTGACTCCCGAGACAAATCAGAATCACCACTGGACGATTTTTGCCGGTAATTTTGGACACAACCCTCAAGTTGGACATTTGCCTACGAAGTCCCTTACCAAATGTAAGTATACAGATACCTAAGTACAGTCCACAAAATGTTAAAACGGCCTTCGGGTTTGTACTTACCTATCTCACTCGTTCTCGCTCTTATGAGGTCTAGATATGAATTTCTTTGATCTCACCTGAACATGAACCCAGAATTTGAAGTGCTCAATGGACTGTGACAGTGTGATCACTATATAAGTACATAGTATAAAACAAAGTCGCTTGCTGCTGTCTGTCTGTCCCTATGTATGCTTAGCTTAAAACTACGCAACGGATTTTTAATAGATAGAGTGATTCAAGAGGAAGGTTTTTATGTATAATACATGCATAATTTATCAGCATTGCACCCGTGCGAATCCGGGGCGGGTCGCTAGTAGAGAATATTTTTTTCATTCTTAACTATATTTCTAACCCTGAAGAGTCCAAATGGCCCGAGGTCAAATTTATTGTATTAGTCTACACCTCCATGTCTTTCCTTGATTGAAAAGTAAATATTATTATATTAGATGAATAGATAAAATACCACGAACGTATCTCTAAAGATAACAACTGTTTTGGCATAATTGGGATGTAGGTAACCATTTCTTAGAAGCCACGGTTAATTTTCCAAAACATTTCGAAGAAGAGTGTAAATATATAAATCATAAGCAACTATTAATTTTCGTAGTGTTGACAACTGTAGTGAAATGTGATAAACGTGACTTGTTTGTATAACACCATTCGAGGTCATGTTTTGTTAAGAAATTGGAGGCTTAAAATGTACGGTTCACCTCATTTAAGGATACTCTTATTATATTTCACGTCACCGTAGGCCGATATGGCCGTAGGCCGTAGGTAGTGGAATCGACCCGCTACTCGGCGAGAAAATCTCACTTCCTGGCCTAGCAAAGACGTAAAACTTTTGACAAGCCACGGGTATTTAGTAGCAGTAGCTCCAGATCGCTTATTTATACACACAAACACACGATCTGGGACATTCACGAATTCGCCGCCCTAGGTATGTAATAACACTTTTAAGTGTAGGTCAGGTCATTTTATTTAGTCTTCTGATAAAATCTATAAAATTACGAATTCAGGAATTCTGTAGGTCGTCAAAGTCAGAGACAGAGATGGCTGCGGATAGGTATTTGCATAACAATTAAATTAAAATTGTTGATGACAAGTGAGCATGTTTAGCATAAGTCCGTTTGGAACAAAAACGACGCATGACTCTATGAACCTTTAATTTCAAACGTCGTTTTTACCAGAAGCGTCAATCCATTTGTATTCAGGCCAAATCTTTCGAACGTGTACATTGAACAATATCCTTTTAGTTGATAGTAGCCTGAGATATTGCCTATAATTAGAAATAAGGTACCTACCGACTAGTGCTTACACATTTTTTTTTATATACCTGGCCTGCCCTGTAGGTAAGTACTTAGTACATACAGAAGCCTGGTGGACAGAGTGGACACTTCTTATGGAAGTATCATTAATTTATAGCCAAACCTTTAAGAACCTGTTTGCTGCTCTCTAGAACTACTCTATACCTACTCTGTAAGGACGTAAAACCACTCGGCTGCTTACCCATTCCACAATACGAGTACACATGCCAAGCGATCACGGTAGGAACCCATTACCGGCAGAACCCGGAATGCCTCCCGTTTTCTGTCCTTGATCCCAATGAAATAGTCGCTCTTGAATACCTACCTACTAAACCTACCGCTGGGAAGAAAATTATGTACTATGCGCCTAAGCTGGCTCGGTGACCCAAAGAGGGTCTTGGCCTCTGACACGAGCGAACGCCACTCTTCCTTTTTCTGCGCCACTTCACGCCACTCGGGTACTCCCAAGGGCGGTCAGATCTTTGAGGGCTTCGTCGCTCCAGCGGTATCTGGGCTGGCCCACCGGGCGTTTTCCGCTGGACCGGCCCACATACGCTCCTGCACGATCGTCTCCCATCCTCGCCAAATCATGTAAGGAATGGAGAGGAAGCTTTGTGGACAAGGGACACGCACTTATTCAGAGGGAAGCATGCTCGAACTGATGCTTACCCAAAACAACGACCTCATAAAGAGACAGGAGATGTTCGATAAGAAATATAGGATACATATAGGAGAAAGGGACAACTGGAAAATAGAGGTTGAACACCCCGTCACTATCTGCTTTACGGATGGTTCTCGGCGGGAATCCACGAAACTAGCAGGAGCCGGCATTGTGATACCGAAGCTGGATAAGAAGGTACACATACCTCTGGGGAGGTACGCTAGCGTATTTCAGGCAGAGGTATGCGGCATAATGAGATGTGTACAAATAATAGATGAATGTTCGCAGGAAGTAGGATCTGTCGTTATATACACAGACAGCCAGGCTGCACTAAAAGCGTTAGACAAACAGACGGCAAGCTCGTTCTTGGTAAAGGAATGCAGAGAAGCCCTGAACAAACTTGGAGAACACACAAAGATTACGGTAGCATGGGTACCTGGACATCAGGGTGTGACAGGGAATGAAAGGGCAGACGAGATGGCAAGGCTAGGAGCAGAGAGGGAACTCATAGGACCCGAACCTGCACTGCCAATATCGGCAGAAGTCACGAAAGGAGTTATAGCTACGCTAATGGAGGAAGAGGCCAATAGACAATGGCGAGATACAACGGACTGTCGACAATCGAAGATGATCCTAGGAGGCATAAACAGGAAAAGGACCAGGTATCTCCTGGAACTAGGTAAGAAAACCCTCAGATTATTAACAGGTATAATCACGGAATATAACAGCCTTAACAGACACCTACACATTATGGGTGTAGTGAGTGATCCATACTGCTCGCACTGTGGCCAGGAGGAGACAAGTAAGCATGTTATAGCAGAGTGTGGCATGTATGCGATAGTACGCTATAGCATCTTTAGAAAAGATAAACTAGAAGAGGAAGAGCTGAGGGACATTAACCTTAAAGATGTCCTTTCCTTCTGCAGGAGAACAAGAAGATTCGAGGAAGAAGGCTGTATGGGAGCGCTGCCGGGACAGTAACCGTTGGCTCCAATTAGGAATTGGGCTGAATGAACGCAATCAAGCGATCGACAGCCCGCCTGTCTCCGGCCGAGCGTCCCTATACCAAATCATCATCATCATCATCCTCGCCAAATGACCGAGCCATCGAAGTCGTGTTGATGTGTTGATGTTGGCTGCACAAATGCATGGCCCATTTATGAATGATTCTGCAGCTCTAAGTGCATACACAGCCTGATCAGATATACGTTCAGTCAACTACCTATCGCAACGCATAGTAATTTGAGTCCTACCATGACTTTACAGTGACCGTGATCGCTAGTGACTGCGTATCCTCGTTTTTTTGCCTTGTTGTTATGGAATCGGATAATTTCGTTCGATTACCTGCTGCTAACGATCATAAAACTAATTATAATCGGGCTGCCGCTGGTATCTTAGCAGTCAAATTATAATTTTATTACGTAGCTACCTACATTCTTGTGTCTAGACACTATAGATGCCTATAAGTTGTTAAAAGTAAAGTTTCTTAGGACTCTTGTGTTATTGTGTGATGACTAAGGTGAACTAGACTGGACCGAAGGCTATTCTGACGGACAGCAATAAATATTGACTTCGACTTCAGGAAATTAACTCAGTTATTTCTAGACGTTCAAAAACTATCGTCAAAACAAGCCAAATTATTAGGTATCTTACAAGAAAATTAGCAAATAAAATAGCACACGCTATGTTAAACCCTTTGCTATGGATGAGGTGTCGTTTCATAGTAAATAGATTAATAATGGTGAAAATTCAGCGTTTTTATACCGTCATTTCTGTCGGCGTTTTAGGATTCCATACCCGAAGGGTAAAAACAGGACCCTATTACTAAGACTCCACTTTCCGTCTGTCGTCTGTCACCAGGCTGTGGTGTATCTCATGAACCGTGATATTAGCTAGACAGTTGACATTTTCACAGATGATGTGTTTCTGTTTCCGCCAAATTTGTTTTGTTTACAACAAATGCTAAAAACAGAATAAAATAAATACCTATTTAAGGGGGGCTCCCATACAACAAATTTGATCGGTTGCGTTAACTTTGCACCTCACTTGTATGCGGCGCCATACACTGCCGTCATATCGAAAAAGGGCGCATCTAACATTTTTGTCAAAAATGAGTTCTATACATATTCGGAATCAGCAAAAAAAGACGGATCTACCAGTATTTTTAAATTTGACTAAAGATGAACAGAACCCTGTGAAACCTACAATCAAAAAGGACATATCTGCGGGATACCGCGTATAAAACGAATGAGAAAAGGCATTTCTGATGTATGCTAAAATAAAAAGACACATCTAAGCAAAGCGTTTTATTATTTTAGAAAAATATGGACATTTTCATAAAAAGAAATGGCACTTCTACACGATAATATGAAGAAAAGACGGTTCTGCGTAGTTGTGCCTTTTCATCTTAGTGAAATCACCATTTAAGTCGCAATAAGTCAGGCGCAAGTGTCAGTACCGTCTTTTCTACGTAGTATATAGTTAAGCGTGCGGGGTAAAGGGGGCTCGCGGTTGGTATCAATTTAATCAGATGCGTCCAGGCAGTTGAAGGAAATTTTAAGGTTTTCTTTAAATTATCATCATAAATTTAAGACTCAAACTCCTGTCGGTGTAGCTGATATATATACTCTAACAGGGTGTTTTTTAACCCACGCCATAATGCGGATTTATAGCGGTACTACTTTACTGGCAACGACACATTTTTGGTAACTAACGTTGAAAGACAGTGAATGTCACTGATGTAAACAAAAAGGAAACAGGACTAGATATTCCATTTTAGTATTTTTAATAATAAAGCCAAAACTGTTCATAGTGATAAAAGTCAAGTTTTTTCAATAGAGTTCAGTAATTATTTCGCAAGAATAACGAAGGATTGAGCAGAATTCCGGTAAACAATGTTTTCAGTTTAGTCTGTGATAAATCGCTACTGACGTTTAACAATATAACGTATGCACATTATTGCCATATGAAAGCTGTTGGTAACACCACTATCCCTGGACCGGACCGGACTTATGGTGTTCACTGTTCAACCATTTACTGTTAAATGCTTCGCCAACACCACATTTCGAAGGCTTTCAGTACCTTCCTGTACCTTTGCGTCATGATCGATTTTCACACCCATAGAAAACTATGCACCCCATAAAAAGTTTTCGTTTGTTATTTTTTTATTTTCTGGGATATATTTGCAGTCATTAAATTATTTTTATTTTTAACAGCCACGTTTGCTAAACCTATTCTTGCTTTGATGTTTGGTGTACATTTTGAGTCTACTGTAAGTAATAAATATACATAAATATATTAGTTTGATTTTCTTTAAATTTAAAGGGTTGTCGTATTAAAATATAGGTAAATTTTCTTCAAAGGAGACAGGTACAATTATTAAAAAAAATTGGGCAAGTGCGAGTCCAACTCGCGCATGAACGGTTCCGTACCATAATCTATAAAAAATTTGTTGTATGGAAGCCCCCCTTAAATATTTATTTTATTTTATTTTTAGTATTTGTTGTTATAGCGGCAATAGAAATACATCATCTGTGAAAATTTCAACTGTCTAGCTATCACCGTTCTTGAGATACAGCTTGGTGACAGACGGACGGACGGACGGACAGCCAAGTCTCAGTAATAGGGTCCCGTTTTTACCCTTTGGGTACGGAACCCTAAAAACGGCCATATAGAAAATGCATAGGTACATAAGCTAAAGCTCAGTTGCTTCAAATGACATTTGACGTTTTCGGAAAAAAATACACTTGTACTTTTTTATTAAAACAAATAAAAAGTCGTCAATGCAAGAATTCCGTTTTGACATTTATAAAGCGGTAAAACTAAAACTTAATTGTAGGTAACGTTATAAAAAACAAGCAATTGCCTACTTCCTTCACTTCAACAATAATGTACCAAGTGTTAGGGCTGATCAAAAATCAAAAATCAAAATGCGTTACAGACGTATCTGCTTTTTTCTTTTTAAGTAGGTCGATGTTTTACTTACAACCTACGTTAAAAAGCAGTAAATGGCTAAATGCGTCCTTTTTATTTCGTTAACTAAAATGCGCTATGCGTATATTATTACTAAGTAAAAAAGACGTTTTAATAAATTACTACGCTGAAAAGACGTTTCTAGCCAGACACGTCTTTTTACTGTAGTATAAAAGTATTTATTTGTATTTTATTTACTAAGAGAAAAGATAAAATATCATTTATTTATTATTAAATGTTATCCAAATTGGATTTTGCATATCGACCCCTATAGCTCAAATGCTTTTACACGTTTTTGCATTAAAACAGTATCACATTTTTTATTTTCTTTCACGCAGCGAATTTTTTAGTTTTTATACCAGGTGAAAACTTAACTTATCCCGGTTTAACTTCGTTAAGATGGAAAAAAATTGTACGGAACCCTCGGTGCGCGAGTCCAACTCGTACGTGGCCGTTTTTTTTTATACAGACGGAGGGACAGCGGAGTCTTAGTAATAGAGCCCCGTTTTTTACCCTTTTTTACCCTTTGGGTCGTATGAAGTATTTTAAAAATAAGAAAATTATTACAGGTAAGATATATATTTTTTTATTAACACTCTTTGCTGCGCTGACACTGACAACACTGTGCCAGGGACGCGACCACCCTTTCATTTGCTTAAGCCTTTCAATGGGCTTCCCTTAGTAATGTGTAACCCAATAAAAGACTTACCCATTCATACTGATAACCCATACATTTGACTATCCCTTATTAAGAGGGGAACCTAAGAATAAGGCTAACCCTTTCCAATTGGTAAGCGGTATTCTCTTTATTTTGCTATCCACTTTAAAGGGATACCCTATGTTTTAGCGCTTACCTAAAATAAAACTTTCCTTTTCATCATGTCATACTTTAAAGGCTTAGGAGAAGGAGACAAGACTAGTTATCTGGGCCAAAGTATGACAAGAAAGGCAATAAATTACGAATATGCCTAGCTGGGCCCTGTGGGAGTGGGCAGGGCAGTAAATATTTTGTGTTTGCTTGACGTAGTTGTCGTCGTCACGTCGCGTCACATAGTAAATAGCTGGCTGTGATAGCTGGGGTGTGTTAGTGCACAACACCTTGCACTTTTTGACTATGCGCCTTTGAGTATTTATTTAGACAGGAGATGCCATGCATGGGCGACCCCCTCCGGCAAAATAATTGGTCAAATGGTCAAGCACGTTATATAAAACTACTTAAAGTCACTTCACTGTCATTTTGCATCATTCCGTGTCGCGTGACATTTCTCTTCAAAAATGGTGAATTGTGCAGTATTTTCGTGTAAAAGACGATCCAACACCTCAAATTCGCCACAAGATCGCGTTTCCTATCACAGGTAAGTGTTTTTATTAACTATTAAATGTGTATTGAAGTAAAATCTCCATTGAAAGAAAAAACCGTTGCGATACGTAAACGACAGAAAAATGTGTACGTCAAAACAGTGGTACGGGGGCGAGGGATGTGGCAAAATGAAAACAGCGACTCAACATTTGAATGAATCATTCATTCATTCGATCACTGCAGTTCGTTTAATAGTTAGTGTTTTATTATATACTTGCGGCCCTCCCGGCTTGTGTGCAAAGCTAATATATAATGCATGTATTATACATATTATAAACCTTCCACTTGAAACAACTCTATCTATAAAAAAACTGCATCAAAATCCGTTGCGTAGTTCTAAAGATCTAAGCATACATAGGGACAGACAGACAAACAGGCAGACAGCAAGAAGCGACTTTGTTCTATACTATGTAGTGATTGAATTTAATAATAGGTACCTATAGATGTATGTTATTTTTAAATCTTGTAAGATGAATTAGAAATATTACCTTTCTCTAGACATACGATGTTGAAATTTAATATGAAAATGAAAATAATTGTTGGCTAAAAGTACATCTACGTAAAAGGAACATTTAGTGCTGGGCTATGAGTAAATGCGTTATACATATACTATTATTTATAGACTTTATTTCATATTCTTTCCATCTTCACTGCTTCCTCCTTATTTCCTTATTCTTCTTTTCTTTTATAGAATGAGAAATGAGGATATGCCACAGAAGAACCAAGGTAACCGGCATAGCTCACAGGACTGCACGATTGAAGTGGCTATGAGCAAGCCATGTAGCCCGGAGAATCGATGGCCGTTAGGTCAGCAAAGTGCTAGAGTGGCGACCACGTATAAGAAAGCGCAGCGTAGCGAGCGTTGTGACGATTCTTGGGGAGGCCTATGTTCAGCAGTTGACGTCGGTGGCTGATAGATAGATGAATATATTTTACTTAATTATATCTTTTTTATTTTATTTTTATATGTGGTAATTCTAATTAATTAGTAACAATTTGTTTTATTGTTTTCTTTTTACTCATTCTTTACTCGTACCTTTAAATCACTTTATATGTGGTTTCATATAATCACCTTTATAAAATAAATTAGTTAAAAAAAACAAAGTCCGATAAAATCAAATAAGGCATAAGAAATTATTTAAGCAACTGCAAGAAGAGTTACTAGTAAGTTGCTGGGTTTTAGATGGGCGTACGTTCTTTTCTTGAAGGTTATATTCACTGACATCTACCCTACAAGCACGTTGGACTAAATATTCCATAGGGAATGACAGTTGTTTTCAGTGCCCATTCAAAGCATCCTGCGTGAACGTCTACTAAAATTGCCAATTCATGCAAACGGTTCTTTGATCTGTGACGATCTGTGAATCTCTAATATTAGATCCATGGACGCTCACACAACTTGCACATAGCTATCAGCGCCAAAATGGCGAAAATGAAGTGGTTTCATTTTAGCAACGACAATATGAAGTCGAGTGTACTTCTTTTAGAAGTCAGTGATTGTTTAAGCCCGAAACAACCGCGGGCGACAGTTTTATTTCACAGTTCAGTTATGCGAGAGTGTTAAGGACACAATAAATATAGACAGATATACATAGAAACAAATATATTTATTGGATAACATCTTCAATATACTTACACAAATTTACACATTTTTAATTTCATAATAAATAGGTAGTACCTATAAGACAAATCAGTTCACTCATTCAAATGATTTGACTCATTCTTCATATGTGTCCCATCACTATGTTGTTCGTATGTATGCTGCACAGTTACGTGAAAACTGTATTTGTGTGCATGTCATTTTTGATGTGTTGAATTTTGCTGTAGTGTGCGTTTATCGCAACAGCAAAATTTGTGTCTGTTGAGTTATTCGTCTTTTGGTGGTGTGCTGTACGTGTTTACCTCGCCCCCCGCTAAAATTGGCGAAAAAATTTGTTCGAAGAGTTTACGTTATGACACCTCCATTGTCTATAAATACTCAAAGCTATGCGCTGAACTGCGCATGGAGCCCTCGTGGACAACAATTGGTCTATTTTATACCGGAGAAATATTCATTTAAGGCTATCTAATTTGTTAATATTTTTTGGTTTTAATCGATGCATGAATATTTAATCTATAAAATATTTCAAATACCTAGACATTAATCCACCATCAAACACCCTTAGGTAACAAGGTTGAATACCTCTGGAACGTCACTATGACGTAAATGACATATGTCACTTTGACAGCTATTTTAATTGTTTATTGAAGTGAAGTAAATTAATCGTACTATACTATTACTATCCTGTATCCTATTTAGTATCATTGTTTTCCGTAGATAAATAATAATTAATTACCTTGATAAAAGTTTATTAATATCTACATTCCATGACATAAACAACTGTGTAGTGGTACTAGTGGTGATATATGTATTGTCGTGCGCAAAACTTCAGAGTTAACTCACTCAGTAAACTTTAGAATGTTCTCATAAGTTTTAAACGACTCGCAATCGAAAATTGTTTTACCTTCTTAGTTCTTAGTTTCAAATTCAAAACTGGTGATAAACAATGGATTACGCAAAAGTTAATATGAAAGTTATACCAAAGAAGTAAGTTATCTATTATGTTACAAGGTTTTTTTTAATTTCTGTTTTCGGCCTTCATTTCTTGATTTTAATCACAGCATTACATCTTATTCTTCCATTATAATTCTGTTATATTAATTACATCATTCATTAGAACTGTATCAGAATTGTGCGAAGTACATTTAAATAGCTTTATTTATCAAAATCTGTTTTGTATTTTCAGTGTATTTGCGGAACTACCGCAAACGTACACATTGTCCGAAGAAGAAAAGTCATACTTGGCCAAGCATGGCTTCCTCGTAATTAAAGGATTGATTGATTTCACTACTCTGTACAGCTGCAAGTAAGTAGTTAATTGTATGATAATACTTAAACTACTTGCATTCAATACTGAACCTTCCCCTAGAGTTGTGCCATTCTCAAGAATGCTCCCTGTACGCCTAGCATAACTGTGACATGCAACTCTTTGTGGCGTGACAAATGCTGTCACTTTAATTTCAATGCTGTGAGAGCAAGACAGTCGATGCTGAGTCACACAACAAGTGAAGTTGCGGTAAGATTGCAAGCCCTGCTGATTTGTATAGTAAGAATGTTCTTAATAACATTCCAAAAATTCTTAGAAACTGCACAACTTTACCTTTACCTAAAATCTTTACTAAATAAAATTGTTGAGCATTCCATAGATTCTTCTTGGTTTCCAGCAATTAACCGAATTGATATTTTGTTGCCTTTAAAATGCTAATTTTTAGTTTTCTTTACCGCTTGAAGATAAATAATATTCAAACTAATAGGGTTGTAGTTTTATGGCATTCAATGATATAAGTAATATAACCATGATGTTTTGTATCTGTACGAACAATTCTTGCGAAATTCTTCTGCATGCAATTTCCATTTTTAAGTATATTTGCTATTATGAAAAATCACATATGTATAGGTGGCATACACTATGGATGGTATCTACTTATATTATAACAACTTACTTATCAAGTGCTTGTATCATTCAGTATATTTATTTTATTATACTTAGTGCTAATTGTACCTAAGTGACAGATATGTATATTGTTACGAGCGTGGGGTTCGTATTTGATAGAAAAGCACAAATTAATCCACTAAATAAAACACACACTTTATTACTCAAAATAACGCACTTACAATTCACACGAACTGTACTTAAAATCCACTAATTAACACAAACACACTATTACAGAAACCACGCACTCACTATTCACACGAACTTGTACTTAAAGCGCACTAATCACTTGAGTCTTTCTCTCCGATTATCCTTTACTCGCACTGTATAGCAGTTAAAATGTAACTAACTCGCGCCGGCTGCTTGCGCCTTTTATATCCCGCGGGGCCCGGTTTCTCGACGCATTGTCCACACATATCGCGAATATTCTAGTAAAGTCCAGCGTGAGGGCCGAGAACATTCGAGGCCATATATGTCTCTCTCTAATGGTGCACTCTCTGTCACTCCCTTCTCGAATGTTCCGAGTATAGCTATTTCTTTCTAGTAGTCCCATCCTTGTTACACACTTCTCGAATGTTCCGAGTATAGCTATCTCTTTCTACTAGTGCTATCTCTGTCACTCCTACTGGAAATTTCGCCATATAATGATTTGTGCTTCAGAGGCCCATAAGGGGTCCTGAAAACGCCTGAAAACGGGTTTTCAGGTTATGGCGTCATCTGATAGAGGGTGCCCTGAAACGGACTGAAAACATGTTTCAGGCGCCTGAAAACGACGGCAACTTGGGTGAAATTTCGATCTTTAGATATGTGATAGAGCAACTTCTGAAACGGCCTGAAATGACTTTTCAGCCTGCTGAAAACGCCTCTAAAGCACTGAAATTGACGTTCAAAGTTTTTGACCTAGCCTACCGGCGTAACAATATCTTATGTTACCACAGGGGCTAGAGTCACAAACTGAGGTAGATATAACTTAAAGTTATCACTGTCATGCTAATAGTTGACACAGACATATTCAATATTCACCTTGAGTGTAATAGAGGTGTAATATCTACACCTACAAAATAAAAACCGGCCAAGAGCATGTCGGGATTGTCGGCCCACGCTCAGTGTAGGGTTCCGTAGTTGCTCATCCTTCACAATAGACTTAAGCTACGGGAAAGATTTCAAGCGCATAAAAAGGTCGTAAACGCCAAAGTAACTGTAATTACTAATTACCTTCTGGAAGTCAACTTACGTCCTTATAAGAAAATTATGAAATTTTGCGATAACTCAAAAACGGCTCGACTGATTTTGTTCAATATAGTTTTCATTGAAAGTAATTATAAGGCAAATAATAATATTGCTTTGCTATTCCGCGATATAATATCGTGCCAGTTAAATTTGTGCTAACCCGTTATACTTATTTGCGTATTTTTTCATGCATACATGCATTTAATGGTCCCACCCTCCCACCACGATAAGAAAAATGAATACGCAAATAAATATAACAAACCACCACCAAAATAACAGAACTTACTCGACACGTGTTTCGCCCCTCTACGAGGCATCATCAGGAGATGTTGACGGTCTGGAGTTCGAGTTTCGGTTGTCGGAATAGCAAAGCAATATTATTATTTTCATTAATATGGATTTCCGCAAAGTAACGCCTGATTCAATTAATTAATTATAAGGCCTCATTTTCGTGATTTTTTCCATAATTTTTTGACCCGTGGTTAAAAAGTTAGAGGGGGGGACGCTTTTTTTATATTTTCGGAGCGAATATTTACAAAACTGCTGACTTTATCAAAAAATAATGTTAGGAGACCCCTATTATTTTTAAAAGACCTATTCAATGACACCCCACACACTAGTGTTGAAACGAAAAAAAAAAAAAAAACCGGTCAAGTGCGAGTCGGACTCGCGCACCGAGGGTTCCGTACAAACACTTTCCATCCTTAAGTGGTTAAGTTAAGTTTGCACCTGGTATGTATAGCGCCCCATACAAATGAGGTGCAAAGTTAACGCAACCAATCCCGTTTGTTGTATAGGAGCCCCCCTTAAATATTTATTTTATTTTATTTTTAGTATTTGTTGTTATAGCGGCAATAGAAATACATCATTTGTGAAAATTTCAACTGTCTAGCTATCACCGTTCTTGAGATACAGCCTGGTGACAGACGGACGGACGGACGGACGGACAGCGAAGTCTCAGTAATAGGGTCCCGTTTTTACCCTTTGGGTACGGAACCCTAAAAATCACCCCCACCTTAGGTGTTCGAGAGCAAACAGAAAAAAACAAATAGTTTTTATTTTACCATTTTGTCGGCGTGATACATACACATACTAATACAAAATTTCAGCTTTCTAGTACTAATGATCACGGAGCTAAGCCGCGGACGGACAGACGGACATGGCGACACTATAAGGCGTCCTAGTTGACTACGGAACCCTAAAAAAACTACTATTACCTTCAGGTTATAAATTTCAAGGTGTACTTATTCTAAGTTTCAGTTAAAAACCATGGAAGAAAGAACCTAGTCTACCTTAGTCTCTTTCTTCCATGTTAAAAACCATTGATTCGAGGAAAAATATAAGAAGTCAATTTTTAATAGTGAAATTTTAATGTCAGTATATAGAACCTGAAATGATCTGGGTGTTATTTAAGATTACTATCTCATTTTGAAAAGATAAAGTGGCTAGATATGTATAGGTACGAAGATTCTTGTACACTCTCTTGTACAATCATTATTGATTATCTTATCTCATTGAACATATCCTCTAGACAGAGGTTCTCCAAGATCTGCAAAGGGGTAGAGGACCCCGGCAACATCCTGGTGGTGAAGGAGCCGTCGCTCATCAACACTGGGGCCACGGGAGAGGACCTCATCAACAAGGTAGGTCTTAATTGCTATAGCCCAGAAGAGTGTTTCGCTACCCACGCTATATTGCGGATTTTTTGTTGTACTAATTTATCTAACTGGCAATGACACATTTTTGAACAACTGACTTTGAAAGTCGGTGGACGTCACTGATGTAAACAAAGAGGAAGCAGGACTAAATGATCCGCATTTTTGCATTATAAAGCCAAAACTATCCACGGTGAAGAAAGTCAAGTTTTTCAATAGGATTCAGTATTAATTTCGCAAGAAGAACGATTGAACAGCATTCCGGTAAACAATGTTTTGTATTTGGTTAATGACAAATCCTTGACAAATCGCTACATAATGCAAATATGTGACGTAGGTATGCACGTTATTGCCATATGAAAGCTGTTTGTAGCGCCGCTATCCCGGGGCAAGACATACACTTGTTAGGTTATTACATAAAAGTAACATATACCGATCGACTTTATTATGATACTGTCACCATTTTGTGACGTTCAAATGCCGTGCCTTTAAAAAAGTATTTTTTACCCTAAGTTTGTTGCCTTTTGTAATATGCTATACCTACTGCTCTGCCAGTACCAGCTCTGCAACGGCAGAGACGTAAACTGTAGTAATTAGATAAGATAAGATAAAATATTTTTTGAGTAATAACTTATTGTACAGTAATAATAACTAAAGACTAAGACATTCTACTTGACGCGCGCCTGAACTAACTTATTAACAATTTCTTAAACAAATAATCATAAACACATACAATAATTTAGTTCCTATTAAATGGTTTGATAAATTATATATCAGATACAATAATATTAAATCTGAATGAATACATAAAAATCAACTTAAAACAATCAGTATTTTCTCCATCTTCGTATGACATATTTTGTAGTGCTTCCTGGAGTGTTTTCTTACATTTCGCGTAGCTAAGCGTATATATATCCAATTATCTTACATACCTATATCCTAATCTGACTTGTATCACCTATGTACCAATGGAGTGAATCCCCAGTTGCAGGATATCCACCACGACGAGGTGTTCTCGCGCTACACGGAGCACCCGCGGCTGCTGCACGTGCTGGCGCAGCTGGTCGGCGAGGAGCTGCGCGTGATGCACAGCATGCTCATCAACAAGCCGCCGGGCACCACCCGCCATCCCCCGCACCAGGTATCTTCTACTTTTTCTTTTTCAGGCTTGAAGAAACCTCAAGCACCTCTAGCATGACTGTAACACGCGACTCTTTCTCGCGCGAGATATACTACCTCACTTTGCTGTCACTACTCTGCGAGAGACACAGGTGACGCTAAGTCGGGCGACAAGCAAAACGCGTCAAGATGTGCTAGCCTCGCTGGTATACTTGTTTGAAGACGTCAGAAGTGGGATACTATATTCTTAATCGCCAATCCGCCATCTATTCTATTTATGATAACGTTAAAAAGTAATTTGATAAGCCTTGGCAGATTTAACCTAGTGTTTTTCAGAAGCAGTGATCAAATGCCTTATTATGGCAAGCCGATCGATGGGGATAAAGTTTTGTATAAAAGCCAACGTCACTGGTACACCATAAGTTCATTGTATTTCTCGATTACCGTCTCTTGGCGTGTGAAGAGGACCGTCTCTTCCTTCGATTTCCTATCGACTACCGATTATCGATTATCCACCTAACGAACAGTTATGACTGTACTGGCCAAGGGGTCATACTCAAAACTTTGGTTGACGCTTTTAGTCGTAACGTGAGAAACAAAGTTGGTAAAGTGATTAACGTTTTACTATTTTTTTCGATAAACTTTTTATATGAAATTAAAATATAGACGCGAATGCGCTTACGTTATCCTGCAAATATGAGAAAAGCGAAATCATCGTCATCGTTCATTAGTGAATAATGACAGGTAATTATACTGCTCATAACACGTCATTCGCGAGGCAGTTTACGACGACGATACGGCCTTCGGACGACTGCAACCTCACAATACTCATGGTTAAGACTGTCTGTGTACTATGTACTGGTTGCCTTATTGCACAGCCTATCCTTTAATAACTATTTGGGCAAGTAATTTATCATCTTTTACTTTAAAATACTACATTTATATGTTCGCAATGCTAAATATTTCGTTTAAAAACAAATGTATTTTAATCGTAGTGGCGATGAAACAAACGACACGAAAGGCTATTCAAATATTGCTTGGCCTAGCTTGATTTAAAGCTAAGTATGTAACTTACTGTAAATAGGGACAGTATAGTTCACACAGGTAACTGATCATACAGATCATCACAGTATAGTACGTGTAAACATATATATTGATTTCAGGACTTGTTCTACTTCCCGTTCCGGCCGGCGGAGTTGATAATGGCGGCGTGGACGGCTATAGACGACGTGAGCGCCGACAACGGCTGTCTGTACGTCGTGCCCGGCTCGCACCGCGGCGCGCTGCGCGAACACGGGACCGTGCCGGTGAGGATGTCGCGAATGCATTGTGCTATATAAATATAACATAATATAAGTCGATATATTACGGTAAATCTCACAAAATTGACCTAGTCCTAAATTAAAATCTAGTCGGTTTATGCTATAGGGCTCAGCAGCCTTAGTTCTTCCGGAAGATGATTCTAAACGCAATGCACAAATTATTACTTTTAAACGTTTTTCTCGTATATCATATTGTGGCTTGGAAAGTGAAATAAAAGGTTCATGATTTTTACCCTGGTTCGCCTTTCAATAACTTTGCCACTGTTATAAACAATGTGTGATTGGATCTTACAAAGATACATATTTCTCCTATGTATAAAGATTTTAAGTTATATGAAAAGAGGTACGCATATTTCGTCCCATCACGAACTACTGATGACCCTGACACACTTTGTATTTAAAAAAATCTGCCACTGCGTTTCCCACAATAGCAAACCATAACCAAGGACACATGACACGTGTCCATAGTAAGCGGTTAACACTGTTTTGTTTCATGATCTTACGTCCCGTGTCACAGGACTCGAGCCGCATGTACCACGGCATCCTCGAGGAGGCCGAGGCGGCGCCGGAGTCGCGCCGCGTGCGCCTCGACATGAGCCCCGGGGACACCGTGTTCTTCCATCCCCTGCTGGTCCACGGCTCCGGACCCAACGTGTCCAAGGTACCTTCCTCTTCTCTCTTAGTACTTTCCGGACAAAATACTCGATTACTTTGGAATCCCGCATCCTCGAGACGGCCACGTAGCCGACTGAGACTGACTGCCGAGTTCACCGCCACTGCCGACTGCCGCGCACGCCGCGCTCGCGGCGCGTCCCCGTCCCGATACATAAGTTCCCGCCGCAACCCGCATCGCGCTGCGCTCGACAAAAACCGCTAGTCATGCCGCGGTTCGTGGCGTACTTTATACATCAATATGATTTTTTTGCCGCTAGACACTCGCCGCTGCCGCTGGTTGCGCAAAATCGTGGCATCTTCGTTAGCACTAGTCTTTACGAAAGATTAATATCGTTCCGGTCATGAAAAAATATCAGAGCGCACAGTTTTTTGTAAGTTGTAGGTATAGTCCATTGAATAAAAAGTTCTAGAGTGCGTGAGTTAGTAACGTAAGATGTTTCTTCGGAAACATGTCAAGAGTCCCTAGGTAATAAACATACTAAAACCCCGGGACACTAGGAGGAGCCCCGGAGCGGGGGGAGGGGGGGAAAGGGTCCTTTTTTTTCATTTTTCGCTTAAATCTCAAAAACGGTACATGTTAGAGAAAAACTTTCAAGGAAAAGTTGAAAGGCCATAAAATTATCTACAAGTTGTACCTAAATATTTTTTTCCTATATCCTACCGTTTCTGAGTTACACGCAGTAAAAAATGATTTTGGCTCAAACAATTTCCCCATACTACATACCCATGTTTATCACATCAATCGATCAAAAAATATTTCTTTCTTCCAAAAAACTCAAATGTGCAACTTGTGACTGGTACTGATAGATTGCTCTTAATTAGGTCTATAATTGGTAAAGTAAACACATTCCTCCATGGAAGCCTTTAGGAGGAATCGATTGTCAAAATATTATATTAGGGTAGTTTGAGTTACTGAACTTGATCTTTTTATTTGTTCTTCCAAAAAAACTGAAAAGTGCCAATTGTGACCGGTGACCGGTGATAAAAATACCAGATTCCACCACGGAGGCGTTTACGGGGAATTGAATTTTATTAGGGTAGTTACGATACTTGAACTTTTTATTTTTTTTTCTTCCAAAAAGCTCAAAAGTGCAACTTGTGACCGGTACTGATAGATTGCTCTTAATTAGGTCAATCATTGGTAAAAAAAACACATTCCTCCATGGAAGCCTTTAGGAGGAATTGATTGTCAAAATATTATATTAGGGTAGTTACGCAACTTGACCTTTTTATTTTTTTTCTTCCAAAAAGCTCAAAAGTGCAACTTGTGACCGGTACTGATAGATTGCTCTTAATTAGGTCTATAATTGGTAAAAAAAACACATTCCTCCATGGAAGCCTTTAGGAGGAATCGATTGTCAAAATATTATATAAGGGTAGTTTTCGAATTTTTCACCTTTCATGGGATGTAGCTCGAAAACGGCTGCGAATAGAAAAAAATATTTAGGTACAACTTGTAGATAATTTTATGGCCTTTCAACTTTTCCTTGAAAGTTTTTGTCTAACATGTACCGTTTTTGAGATTTAAGCGAAAAATGAATAAATGGACCCTTTCCCCCCCTCCCCCCGCTCCGGGGCTCCTCCTAGTGTCCCGGGGTTTTAGTATGTTTATTACCTAGGGACTCTTGACATGTTTCCGAAGAAACATCTTACGTTACTAACTCACGCACTCTAGACCCCCCTTGGAGGGACTCATTCAATGGACTAGTACCGGTTTCACGATATATATTATAATTGGACATCGTTAACGTCCGGCTAACGAAAGTTGAATCACCAGAAATCCGGCGAATGTGTGGAAAAAACTTTCTATACGATGATTTAATAATATCAAGTGATTAATTTACACGGCACCATTAAATATTTTTTTTTAAAACACCATTTTATATTGTCCCTCCCATATAGTGCACTGCCGGCGAGTTTTATTTGGTAAACCCACAGACCACCCCCACTAGACGGAGCATGTAAGGCACATGTAAGGCGACCCGCGCGCACCAACGATATGGTACGGCAGAACATTAAACTATCAACACGGCGGCCACCGTTCAGTTGCGTCCATGTTTGTGAGGTCTCTCTACACCACTTAACACTACAATTTACCATGTTATTCATTTAATTTCTTTTTTCGTTGACGTACGCATGGATCATAAACAAGGACGCAACTAAACGGTGGGCGCCGTGTTGATACTTTAATGTTTTGCCGTACCATATCGTTGGTGCGCGCGGGTCGCCTTACATGCTCCGTCTAGTGGGGGTGGTCTGTGGGTAAACTAGTGTATGTATAACATTGGTACGCGCGTGCCCGCAGCGCTACCGCAAGGCGATCTCTGCGCACTACGCGCACGCGGCGTGCCGCCCCCGCGACGCGCGCGGCGCGCTGGCGGAGGAAGTGGAGGCCGCCGCCAGGAAGAAGGGCATCCACATCACCTACCAGGTATGTAACCTAACTACATTTAGGGCTGACATCTGTGAATTCGCGGAATCCGGACAAAGACTTAAAAAATCCGGACATTTGGCGTAAATAGCATTTTTTCCCGTCCGAAAATAATATTAATAATAATTAAAAAACGATTGCACTACGCTGTTAACGTGTTACACTGAATGAAACTAGTGCCTTGATTGCGCTTTGTATTATTTATACGGTCTCCTTTATACACAATAATGCCGGTAATAGTGACCCTGGACACATATTTTTTATAAATATTGACACAAAGGTAAATTACGAAAGAAAAAAATTATGTCGTCTACTACAATCTAAGCAGGACTCGAACCTGTGTGTGTGTGTGGTATTTCCACATAAAAAAAAATAGAATCGATAAAGAGATTCTATAAAAATATCTTAACTTTTTGTTTAATCACATGTGCCAAATCGAAAAAAAATAGCACCCGGGTTAGGTTTCCTATAACGCTGTTGCGATACCCGTACAAAGCAGGAAACACATTGTTCACCTCACTCGCTCGGAAAACCTCCGTTTGTAGCGGGAAATCTGCGTGAAGTCTATTTTATCCGCTAGGATGCAAAACTACAAACATTGCTTGATTTGTGTAAGATTATCTCTTAATATTTATTTATAGAGTGAAGGATATAATCATTATGGTAACATGCAGTGTCACTGCTATAGAAGACAGGGTAAGAAAGCCCCCCTGTTAAAACCTTTCTCGTGAGCCAAAAACGTTGAAATACCTATTCCTCTGTAATTTATAAATCTTCGTTAACGCTTCTCTTTTTTTGTGTCTCACACATAAAACAACGAAATTTATTTGCTTGACTGGGTTTACCAGAAAAAACAACTCAAATTAAATTCAGAATTATGGTCTGCAACCAGAGGATCGTTACCGGTATCAATTAAAATTTAAATATCTTTCTAATTTCACGTTTCTATTCAAATGATATGAAATAGAATTTAGATATTGATACAGAACTTTGAAATAAGCCTGGTAAAATATGAAAATGTGTAATAATAAGCGAAATACCGAAATAGAATACCGGTATTATGTATGGAACTCAATACCGGTATCCGATCCCTGTCTGTTTAGGGTTTAGTTTCCGACGTCCTGTCCCTTACAACCTTTTATTTTTTCCAGGATTTATGGAAATACAAGAGCAAGCAGATCCGGGGCGTGAAAAGCAATCTATAGTCAATAGATATCCATTTTATACTTCTGATTGATTACTATGGTTACGGTGACTTTATAAATATGTAGGTATAAGGAATATATTTATGGTTTTGTATAAAAATGTTATATACCCAAAATGAAATTGTTGATACAAATTGTTATATAATTATTAGGAAATCTTATGTTTTAAATGTTTAAGAGGGTGTTATTCTAAGGTTACGGTAACTTTGTATCTAGTATCTTTTAAAGGAAATGTGATATGTTAAAATTGAAATTATTATTATACTGTTGTTTAATCGGTAAAATGGTGTTTTATTTATGTATGTTGTTGCAAAGTTAAAGCATAATAATAATAATAATAAAGCTTTATTTATCTCTTACAAAATGCATCAATATTATATATTTTGTTTACATACTGAATTTTTTGTTAATAGTTTTAGTTTTTTCTTATATTATGTTAGTCTTTTTATTTTATTGTATTTATTTTTTATTTTATGTAAGAGCCGCCTTTGCGGTGAAAGCCTCCTCCAACTTATGCCAATTTTCTCTGTCGTGAGCCACTCTAGGCCAAAGTGCTCCCGCTACTTGTGTGATGTCATCACTCCACCTTTTTTGTGGTCTACCTCGTCTTCTGGTTTTGTAAATGGGACACCAGTTTGTTACAGTTTTTGACCATCTATTGTCTGTTACTCTTTGGATATGGCCTGCCCATTTCCATTTAAGTGTCAGTACTTGTTTGACTGCATATTTTACTTTTGTCCTTTTCCTAATATATCCGCTTTTAATCCGGTCCTTCAGTTTGATGTTCATGAAACTCCTTTCCATGCCTCTTTGACATGTTCTTATTTTATTTAAGTATGATTTTTTGAGCGGCCAGGTTTGACATGCATACGTCAAACAGGGCGTCAAACAGATGTTCATTGCTTTGCTTTTTAATTGTGCCGGTATATTTCCTTTAAATATTTCCTTCATAGACCAGTATTTGTTCCATGTGTTCTTTATTCTTCGCTCTATTTCTGCTAGCCGAATGGAGCGATATCCTGAATGGTTCACAGCAGATCTAATACACTTAAACAAAGTAAAAAACATGTATCATAAATTATATAAACAGACAGGTAATCAACTATTCTATGCACTTTTTTCATATTATCGTAGACAGGTAAATATTACTTCTGAAACAGCCATGCAGTCTTTTGTCAATCAACTTCAAAATGATATACTACAGGACCCTTCCGCTTTTTGGTCATACGTCAAACGTAATCGCCAGTCCAAACAACCTGCTACGTTCAACAATATGTCCTCTCAAGAAGTTGCAGACTCCTTTGCGAATTTTTTTAAAAGCGTTTTTCTACATAATGCACCCACCCTTGACGTGACGGCGGCCTGTGCCACGGCTGCGTCTGAATTGAATTTAAGTGAACGCCGCATCACCATCGATTACGTCAGTGATACGGAGGTTCGCATGGCTATCAAACGCCTACGACCTAAGCATACTCAGGGACCCGATGGAGTACCGCAATATATAGTGAAGGACTGTTGCGAAGCATTTGTAGAACCACTAAAATATATATTTAATCTAGCACTAAAAAATAAGAAATACCCATCAGTGTGGAAAACTACTAAAGTATTACCAATACACAAATCCGGGTCAAAATCAGATGTCCATAATTATAGGCCAATTGCTGTACTCTCCATATTTGGAAAAGTTTTTGAGTCGATTATATATTCACAGGTATATAAACAGTTGAATGGTTGGTTTTGCGATGAACAACACGGATTTCTGCCAAAACGGTCAACAACGTCAAATCTGCTTAACATAGTCACCCTAATAGCTGATAATGTAGACCAGAAAAAGCAAGTAGATGTCGCCTACTTTGATTTTCGCAAAGCATTTGACAGAGTTGATTGTGACATCCTACTTAAAAAACTCTTTGCAGCTGGGTTTTCTGCGGATTCACTTGAATTTTTGGCCAACTACCTCTCTGATAGACTCCAGTTCGTCCAGTACGAAGGTTCCAAGTCCACCCCATTTCCGGTAACCTCTGGGATCGGGCAAGGAAGTAATCTTGGACCACTACTATTCCTTATTCTTATCAATGACCTGCCGGCCGCACTAAACTTTTCAACGTGCTTGTTGTTTGCCGATGACTTAAAATTAGCATTGCCAATTAAAAGCCCTATTGATACATCCTTGCTCCAATCGGATATAGACGCCGTACTCACCTGGGCTCAAGGCAATAGTCTGACCCTCAATGAGGAAAAATGCTCGGTCATGACGTATTCACGTGCAAGACGCCCCATTCATGAAAATTACGTGATGGATAACAAACCACTAAAACGGGTCCATGAAATTAAAGACCTTGGCACATGGTTTGACTCAGGGCTCACATTTAATCCACACATAAATAAGATCTGTAATGAGGCCAGAAAGTCGTTGGGGTTTGTTATCAGACAGGCGAAAATATTCACCAACCACCACGCCATTAGCATCCTGTACAACGCCTATGTACGCAGTAAATTGGAATCGAATGCCGTCGTATGGAATCCTCACGAACAGCAATATACCCTTCTCGTGGAGAGAGTACAGAAGTCGTTTGTTCGTTTTCTTTATAAAAAACTATACGGCAGCTATCCCCTACTCTATCCTACTCTTTTCATATTGGGAATGGTAAGCTACACATCCCTTGAAACAAGGAGAAATATTTACTTAATAAAATACTTTTACACCCTAATACGTGGGAAATCAACCAACCCCCAACTGCTAGCTCAGATACCCTTACGGATTCCCAATGTATCCGCTAAACTGTTCCGCACTCGCCGCCGCGGCCTGTTCGCCATCCCAGCGGCCAGGACGCGCGCGCTCGCATCTTCTCCTCTGCACCAAGCGTTACGGCTTCTGAATGACATACTGAACAGCGACAGCGAACTTGACATATTTTTTAGCTCGGAGTCTGAGTTTTTGGCAGCATCAATCCGCCACTTGGAAACAATAGTGACGACTAGCACCATTTAATAAATTTATTTCATTCATACAATTTTATTAATCATTATGGATCTAATCTTTATTTTAATCTTTATTTTGTAAGTAATAATGTCTACTGTAATAACAAATGTAATATGTATTGAATTAATTAAGAATTAGCATGTAAGGTTCATCTGTTAGTGCTAATGTAAAGAATAAATAAATAAAAAATAAATAAATAAATAAAAATAAATTTCTTTATCTGTGCAAGACTTAAATGACATGAGATGACCAAGGTATACATACTCCTCGACATAGTCTATCGGTACTATCGGTACGGCAAAGTTAAAGCATGGGAATGGAAAATATGGAAGGGACATGGAATATTCAATCGGCATTGTTGACTTTAAAATAAAACATAATTCATATTGACAACGGTTTTAATTCAGTTATAATCTTAGGTCCAGTTATCTTTACATTCGTTTACAAAAACCATCTTAACACAGTTATAACCCAAACAAGTCATTTTATAGGTACTTATAAGCGTACTTTTACCAAAATAAATTATATAAAAAAGAAACAACTGAAGGTATGACCGTGAAGTGCCTATCTGCCAATTACGAACCTACCTTGAAAGATAACAACTACGTTGGAAATAATTGTAATACTATAGGGGAAATAATGGTATAGTTACGCCTGGACACTATTAAAAAAAAAAATTATTGGGCCAGGCCTTTTTTTTGGGAGGCCTGTGTCCAGCAGTGGAGGTCTATAGGCTGATATGATGATATCTGCTAAAATCAAAGTTTCAAAAGGAGAGAATGCATTTAAATAAGTCTGCAATTTGTACTTTATTAGTGCGAGAGTATTGATGCACAAATGAAATACCAATTTTGGTAAATGCATAACCGTGTATAGGATTTATAAAAATCAATTGTTTAGGTTATCTATATGAATGAATCACTTTTGTTAATATTGCGTTAAACTCAGACAATCATAATTACTGTAGATGCTGAGTAACATAACGTGAGCAGTTTTAATTTATTTGTGATCACTAATCTAATCTAGAATCTCTTTGTAAAAAATACTTATCTAACTTACATACTACTGTTGTATTAGTTAAATTATTATTTTAAAATTATAATCGCCTATTCTCTATTACATATATACATAATTCTTACAAAACAACACTTAACACCTACGAGTTTAAGAATAAATTTATATAAAATAATTAAACCTTTTAACCTCATACATGCTGTAACTACATAGAATTCACATTTTAATGTAACATCGCGTATAAAATAAAAACACGTTGATAATCAGAAACAATACTAAAACATAAATTATTGCCGTCGTAAAGATACTTTATTTAGTGCCCAAAATAAAATTTTAAAGTACTTTGTATATCAAAATCAAATATAACTATATCCTAAATATTATATTATGTCGGGGTATTAAAATATCGTGTATTGTTCTTCCATCTGAACTTCAACTGTTACAATCTAGTTAAGTACAATATTTAAGAATAAACACACCTACTTTCTTCAATTTTATTAACTTTTATACATCGCATGATTATTCTGATTCGCCAAAAGTCATTCCAAGAAAAAAAAATATTTTAAATATCATATTTAACTAGAGGCCCGTTGCGGCGTCGAACCGCCGCTAGAATATGGAAATCCGGTAGTGTTACAGAAAATAACTACTTTATCGAAAAGAAGTTTTTGGCGAACGAAGAATAAATACTGTAAAAAAACACGTTAAAATAATGTTTTAAAAACGTTGAAACATGCCAGGCTAGAGCTAGGCCTGATAGCCAACTGCCAGTTTCATCGTGACAACTTTTTCAACTCTTTTGTAAAAATAACTTGTGCATTAATGACATGTGATCTGCTGATCTGTTCCACAAATAAAATGTATATTATTTTTTATGGAAAAATTTAATTCATAAAAATAATCCCATATCTTGAAAAAAATATTGACATATTTTCATAGGACCGAAGATTGGTAGAATTTTAATTTGTTGTTCTTTCTTCAGGAAAGAAGAATTTATCAATTTGATCGATTTCTATCAATTTCCAGAAAAAGCACATGAATCGAAACGACAGATTTGGGCACTCACTACGCAGGTTTTAAAAAGGAAATCATGTAGTGCGTAACTGTTTATGTATTCATTTATAATAGCTCGTCCACAATGCCAACTCGTCCACATTTCCAACTCATCCGTATTCCCACCTCGTCCACAATGCCAAGTCGTCCACATTACCAACTCGTCCATACACCCAACTCATCTACATTGCCAACTCGCATTCATTTCCAACTCATCAACAATGCCAACTCGTCCATATTGCTAACTCGTCCACAAATACAACTGGTCCACATTTCCAACTTGTCCATAGGCCCAACTCGTCCACAATTCCAAGTCGTCCACATTTCCAACTCGTCCATATTCCCAACTCGACGATACACCCAACTCGTCTATAGAAACTCGTCCTTATTATCAGCCCGTCTTTATTGCCAACTCGTCCATATTCCCAACTTGTTCATTTTGCCAACTCATCCACATTCCCAACTCGTCCATATTCTCAACTCGTCCGTATTACCAAGTCGTCTTCATTGCCCACTCGTCCGTGTTCCCAACTTGTTCATTTTGCCAACTCATCCACATTCCCAACTCTTCCATATTCCCAACTCATTCACATTGACAAATCGTCCATATTACCAACTTGTCCGTATTACCAACTCGTCTTCATTGCCAACTCGTCCATAATGCGAACTCGTCCACAGGTGTGCAGGTGTCTATGGGCGACGGTAATCGGTTTCCATCAGGCGATTCGTTTGCTCGTTTTCACCCTATGACATAAAAAAAAACTGCCCACTTTTCCATGTTCCCAACTTGTCAATTTAACCAACTCATCCACATTGCCAACTCATCCACATTTCCAACTCGTCCATATTCCCAACTCGACGATACACCCAACTCGTCTACAATACCAACTTGTCCTTATTATCAGCTCGTCTTTATTGCCAAATCTTCCATATCACCAACTTGTCCGTATTACCAAGTCGTCTTCATTGCCAACTCGTCCATATTCTCAACTCGACCACATTTCCAACTCGTCCATTTTACCAACTCATCCATATTGCCAATGTAGATACATTCCCAACTAAGCTACTTTGTCAAGTCGTCCATATTCTCAACTCGACCTCATTTCCAACTCGTCCATTTTACCAACTCATCCATATTACCAATGTAGATAAATTCCCAACTTAGCTACATTGTCAACTCGTCCATATTCTCAACTCGACCACATTTCCCATCCCGTCGACATTCAAGCGGAAGGACTTAGTTTTTTCTAGTAAAATACTATTTAATTTACCATAACTCATGCTATTTGCTTTGGTTTCTTTTTTGATGGACTTATATAATCATATTTAAAATAATCTATCATAAATTTACTTATTTGAATGACGTTTAGTTGTACTTACTACATTTTTTCTGCTTTGATTTATTGTAAAACTCGCTTATAAAAATAATCTATTCTTGAATGACGGTCAGTTTTTCTGGTCTTGCGAGCACCAGTCCAACTCGCACTTAACCGGCTTTTTCCTCCACATTTTTAACATGCGAAAAAAGTTTCCATATCAACATTTTAAAAAGAAAAACAACCTGGCAATTTAGATCATTGACATTATAGCCCCCAATAAAAAATACATTAAAAGTTGTCAGAATATGATTACTGTCATTCATTGTCAACAAACTGTAAAATTATTTTTGCATATTCGTACATGTTTTAAGTGTTGCGGATATTATGTTGCCGACTCAAAAATAATATTTCATCATACTGAACAACTTACTACAGGTTTGTGAGCAAATCATGCTTATTATTATTTGGTCATCTTAAGTCAAAATAGGGATCACAGGTCACGTGGTCAATGTCACGTGGTTAGCGCACAGTAGTTTTTTCAAATCCATTTTTCAGTACTTTTTCGGGAAAAAATTAAAAATCCAAGAGTTTTATGCACATCTCCAGCATGGGACGAATCTAATGACATATCATTTATCAAAATCGGACCATAACTGTAGATCTGATGGGATGTACAAAAATCGGCCTCGCGTAATATATATATAGATTATCTGTGTTTATTCAAATACATACCAAACGACGTAGAAGTCAGTTTCATGTGTATTTTAGAATGTTTGAAACTCACGGGAGTTTCTATGTATAAAATATTGTTCATATCACTTAACATATATAAAATATTGTTTATATCACTTAACATATATCTAATATTGAAATATAGCTAAGTTGAAGGTACGTTCACGTTAATATTAATTATCAGAACCCGCCATTATGTTGCATCGTAATCGTAATATATACTCGCAATATACAGCGCTATGTACAACGTCGCTTATCCATAAACAGGTGAATAAAATAACTTACTTTAAAACTGTGAAACGAGACTAGATCTGGTTTGGGAGTAATTATATAAAGTGGGAATGTCTTAATGTACAGTGTTCGGTGCAAGAGATTATTGGTAACTAAGCTTTATCGCGCTTCCGACTCCGTCAAAAATCTGGAAAAAATAAATAGTTCAAATAAATATCAAGAAAAATATTTACAGAAAGTTATTATTGTTAATGTTTAATAAATATATGACTGTTGTCAATAGTGGGAAAATACACCGAAATATGCTTATTTAATGTGCGCATTACACCAAACCAATTTCTACTCTAATGTAGTTATTTTTAAATAACGGTTAGTAATATTAACTGTTAAAATAAGAAGATACATTAATGAAACAATAATATATTTTAAACAATAAAATTATCATATTATAGATTTTATAACATGCTGTATAATGTATGTACAAAGATAAAGTGCAAAAATATAATAATCCGTGCATCGCTACAAAGCATCCTCCATAAAGCCAAAATATCGCAAAAAATCTAATTCAACTACTAATATTTAATAAAGTAAATTACAATGTTACTTTCAATGGAATTAATTCCAATCAGAATAAATCGTTCAATACCATAATTCTTCAGATTATTTTTAACAAGCAGACATTTTTATTAATTGTTCAAATATTTAATAGATATATGTCTTACAAATACCGTCTAATTGAGCAAAAAAGTATTAGTAAAACAAGTTGTATGCACGACTTTTCGCTTTTAATTCAAATGAATAATAATTTTAGACATACCTACCAATTATTGTATATTAGCAAGCACTTATTAGGTACATATTACATAACAATACATATATTAGCATATTTTATTGTCATTATATTTTGAAAGCATTTTTTGAGAACCGAGCGCTTGTTTAGGGGCTTAAAATGACCCGTTAGACAAAAACTCAATCATTAAACCTCAAATCTAGAGTCGCCACTCTCTTCAGTGATTCGAAACAAATATTCAAACGCTCGATACTCGAAAATAAAAACTATGGTGTAAAAGGCAAGGAGTGGCATCTTCCATAGGAGAATATTTGAAAAAGTTTCCAGTAAATAATAGTTCCAATGCCGTCCGCAATAGCGCTAGAGTATCAATAAAGTATGAAAAAATCCAAGTTTGAAATGGAGTCGAACAGTGTCGATTTTTTTTTTATATTTTAGGTGACCAGAGTAATTCCTACATGTTCCTTTAAGTGTAAACAGAAAAAAGCAGAATTCAGTTTTTATTATGCGTGTAATAAATATATAAACAAACCGTTGCTAAGTAACGGAACTACTTTCAGCCAGAGTAGCGCCATCTATTTAACATCTTTCAGCGGACACTTGGAAATATGAAGATGTCGCTCCTCCCTTTTACACTCCACAATCAAAACATTATACAAATATGTTACTTATATTAATCAAGCATAAAGATTTAACTTTACTTGATACATAAAACATATACGTAATAATCATAGGCAGACATAGCACCCATAATATTTACAAAACCCCGAACTAGTACTGGCACATTTTAATCTTAAATACGCAACCACTAACTACACTACAATTAAAGCTTTACACCGCCACTACAATACTCTAAACTTAAAAATATTACTACAAAATACCGAAGATATATTATCGTTACCGTAGTAAGTATATAAGTACGTATAAACAACCTCTAGAGTACTCGCTTATGTACTAGTTTTTATTTCGAGGGCCGAATCACCACATAAAAATAGTAAGTACTATTTAAATGCAATACCCCGCTCTTCCCGAACATCTTTAACTAGTTTTTCGAACATCCATAAGCACCTCGTTTTATTTTTTAAATTATTTTCCAATAACTGTTCACTGTCTCATAAATAGAGCACATTATCTGTTGTGCGCTACAATGTGTACAATGAGTGTTACAATGTATTCGACTTCTCCCTTTTTAGTTTCTGGGATATAACCCCATAATTATTTAAGTATCCATCATGTACCACTACCGGCCTACCCCGGTAAGCTCACAAACCGGTATTCTAATGGTATTCATTAAAGACAACTTAATAGATATTATACTTATACAAGAAACATTTTTAAAGCCAAATCATAAGCATTTCAACATAGCTAATTATACCATTATTCGCGATGACAGACCGGATAGACAGGGCGGCGGTACTATCATCTATTATAGGAAAGACCTGCACTGTAGTAAAATCAGCCCTCCCGACCTCATAAACTTAGAAGTTTCAATCTGCAAAATAGCCCTCGAGGGACATCCTACAATAGTCATAGTATCTGCGTACAACTCTCCTACACAACTTCTGCAACATTCCGACCTAACTAAAATATCAAATCTAGGTTCCGCCGTCATTGTGGCTGGTGATCTAAATGCTAAACACACATCTTGGGGATGTGTAGCAAACAACAGGAACGGGGCAAAACTGTTCAACCTACTCATCGACGGCTTGCCGTTCGACCTCATAACCCCTAGAGAACCGACACACTATCCACACGATCACGAACACCGACCAGACATTTTGGACGTGGCCCTTCTGAAGAATGTAACTTTAAAGTTTCGTTCTATAGAAGTGGTTCACGCATTAGACTCAGATCACCTGCCCGTAGTACTAAGACTCGGCGCAAACAATGACAACACGGCCCTTCTCAAGTCGATCGTGAATTGGGAAAGGGTACGTTCAGGTCTCCTCAAGACACCCTCTATTGTAGAATCATTTTCGGACAAAATTACCACAACTGACGAGACGGACAAGGCCATTTTTGCCTTTAGCAGTCATCTCAGCGCTGTTTTAAGCGAGGCCTCGAGGGAGATTCCCGCGGAGGATATCCGCCGCCGGGCCCTACCTGAGGAACTGAGTGCACTCCTAAAGAGGAAAAACGCTCTTATTAGACATACATCTTGGTACCCTTCGCCCGCAAATCGAAAGAATCTCCGGCTGTTGCAACGCACTGTCCGCGAGAGGATCAGAGATTTCCGGGCGAACCAATTCGACGATCTACTTTCAGAGCTTACGCCCAGTCACGTGGCTTACTGGAAATTAGCGAAAACTCTGAAAATGGACACCGTTCACTCGATGCCCCCTTTGGAAAGAGCAGGGAACACCACAGCTTTCGAGGACATCGAAAAGGCTGAATGCCTAGCCGATTGCCTCGAGGAACAGTGCTCCCCGAGCCGTCTCTTTATTAACTTAGACCACATTAGGGAAATAGATGATAACGTTGACAGACAGACAAGACGTGACATTTCAAACGAACCTCCAATTAAACCAGTCACTGCCGAAGAGATCGCGAACCTCATCAAAGGTCTAAAACCACGCAAAGCCCCCGGCCCGGACGGGATACCAAACAGGCTAATTAAAATACTACCCGACGATCATATAACATTTCTCGCCAAGATCTTCAACGCTGCCCTCGCCAACTCCCACTTCCCCAAGGACTGGAAGTTGGCGACGATTATTGGTATCCCGAAACCGGGTAAACCGTCAAATCAGCCCGCCTCTTATAGGCCTATCAGTTTGCTCTCCACTTTGGGGAAACTCTACGAAAAGATCATTTTAACCCGCCTAAACAACTTTATTAATGATAAAAACTTATTAATTAATGAACAGTTCGGCTTTCGACCAAACCATTCGTGCGTTGAGCAAGTGCACCGCATCACGGAGCACGTGCTCGACGGATTTACAAAAAGGCAAGGATATCTCCGGTGCAGCTGCCTAAAGACCGGGGCAGTGTTCCTGGACGTGGCAAAGGCCTTTGACAAGGTATGGCATGCCGGTCTGATACACAAGCTGTATCAGATGGGTATGCCGGCCCGCCTTGTCCGCCTCGTCCAGGACTTCCTCAGTCAGAGGACATTTAGATATAAGGTCGAAGGCACGCTTTCCACACCTCATCCCATAACGGCCGGTGTCCCCCAGGGCTCTGTCCTCTCACCCACGCTATACTCCCTCTACACAAACGATATACCTAAAGTACCAAATGTAAAGCTTGCTCTATTTGCCGACGATACGGCGCTTTTCACCAGCGGTATGAGCCTCCTGAGGATCTGTGAAGATCTACAGTCCTCCCTGGATACACTAGGCCAATGGACTAACCGTTGGCGCATCCAGGTAAACCCGGAGAAAAGCGCCGCCATCCTCTTCCACCCGACCTCCTACAGAGACAAACTGACAGACCTCAAATTACACGACGAAAATATTCCATGGGTAGGAGAGGTCAAGTACCTTGGGGTGCACCTGGATAGAAAACTTAGTTTCAAAAGACACATAAAGGCGGTCAAGGGCAAGGCCACCTATATACTAGGAAGACTAGGGGCGATGATATGCAGACGGAGTAAAATGCGGCTTAGCAGCAAGCTCGCATTGTATTCCACCTGCATTAGGCCCATTCTAACCTATGCAGGACCAGTATTTTTCCACGTAGGAGAGAGGAAACTCCGCCCCCTCCAAACCATCCAAAACAGATTTCTCAGGAAAGCCACCGACGCGCCCCTTCGTGGGGTCACCAACTTGCAACTCCACCATGACGTCACGTACCCCACCCTCATTGATTTCGTAAGGCAAAATGCTAAAACTTATTACCAAAAAGCCGCTAACCACAAAAACCCGCTCATCCGGGAGATGGTGGGATACGTACCGACCCCAGACCCTGCCCCAGCAGAATTCACCGTGCAGGTGCCAACAACACACCCCCACCTCGACCAGGACATAGACAGAGATTTGACTGACAGACTACAAATACTGACGCAACTGACGACCACTCAACCAGACACCACAGCCTTCCGGCGGGCCAAACTACGACACATCAGAAGACCCAGGAACCTTCTGACCGACCCCGACGACGTCATCACGGCTACCATCAAAGAATGGTACCCCGACGATTCGTCATCGGGTAGTGAGTCAGAACCCGAGCTTGGCGTCAACCATGATGCCGACTACTATTTTAATAGGGACATCAAACGACAAGAACGACGTAGGAAAAGGAAAAATAGGAACACTCTACGTGCACACCGTCGCCTCCGCCGGCGGGGACGACCACCGCGATAAATACATTGTCTACCACACGACCTAGAATCAAGCTACATGACCTATAACAAACAGACTGACCTAAAAACGACGTTGTCAAGCTAGGTACACGTCCGCTGGTTCGAGTGCCCGTGCACGCCAGCACACACACGCTAGGCGCTGGGGCAGTGCGCTGCCTACAGCCTAGCAACACGATGTCGGTTACAGCCGTAAGGCTACCGAGCAAGCCATAAATTACGATTACGATTACTATATTCTATGCACCATCTATGTCCAACTGACACAAGTGAAAAACTACCTTACAAGTAATTTGTGTAAATTGGCGTCATTTGATCTCAGACTTTCGTTCGGATAGGCTATATCATAGAATGACTAAAGTGTCAACATGTAAAAGTGTTTAACTAGATGGCGTGCGTCACTCACTCTGTATATAACCATCGAAAGGATTGCCACACGGTCCACCGACCTGTGGTAGATGGCGCCACCTTAGCGAGCTTTTACATTCCGTATGACTAACTGTTCTTAACACACCAACACCATCTAGAGAATATTTGTAGATAGATCAACAGTCAGCGCGACCGTGTTGAACAGGTCTAAGCGCCATACGAAACGTTTAGGACAGAGACTTCTAAAGCGGCGCCCTCTTCAACTGGTCAATAGAACGTAGCTTTGCATAGTATAGCAGGCCTTTTTGAATTTATTGGTTCTTCAATTTAATGCCCACTTTCAATAACTAATAAAGTTAACCCAAGAGCTACTCGCCCTACATTAGTCCCGATAGTAACGTCATCTATTGCGAACGCAAGACATATACAAGGCGCCGGGGCGGTGCTCCTGCCGACAGCCCGGCACCACGATGTCGGCAACAGCCGTAAGGCTACCGAGTAAGCCACCATTTCTGATATAATCCTAGTACTCTACAAAAAGAACCCTCTTTACATAAGTACTCTATAGTCAGCGACTAGAGTAACTAGACTAGACCCTACACCGTATTACTACTGGTCCCTGTCCCGATAGTCGACGTAGACCCTGACCACTTCACCTTCGTACTTGCGCTGCGACGGCATGAAGTAGAAGTCCGGCTGCGACATGTCGCGCCCGCGCGGCAGCGAGTACGTCGCGCGGTCCGGCCGCGTCGAGTAGCTGGAAACGACAAACATTGTATTAGCGTCTTTCACAAGGTGTACCTATAATTTATTAAAAAATCAACAGATCTCACACTACGCATAAATATCAAAGGCGTTGAACTATATAAACTATTCACTATGCATTCTTGTTTATTTTCAATAAAGTCAACATTTTCGACCATTTTTGAGAAAAGAAACCTTTTTATTTACCAACTTCTACAACGATTTATATATTTCTCGGAGGTCTTTACCTAGGTCTCTATAGTTTTTCTTTTACATCAACTGCGACAGAACAGAGGTCGCATTAGTTCCGTACAACACTTAGAGTTTTGCTTAACATATGCGCAGCGCAACCTAGAGAAGCTTTAAATTAGATCAATAGATGGCGCTAGTGCGCTAAACGAAGTCTAAGTACTATACGAAGTCGGCATCACCATAGTGAGATCTTTGTTCCATACATTTGTGGCGCAGCTATGAAGGCGCCTCTGAAACCACAAGTCGTTGGAAGTTCGTATCTTAGGCAATGAGTCTACTTGAATTATTCGTCTATGGTTAGTACCTCAGCTCTCAGAGGAAAACAAAAAAGCCGTATATTAGGTACAAATAAAAAAAAAAGTTTACAAATTGTTCTCTAAAACTTTTATCGAAATTATTATTTAAGGGTTTATTATTTAATTATGTTTACAGTAGAAACATTATGTCTCATGTATCTAGTTTTCATACAAGCGTGCAAATATTGCAGTCAATTAAAATGTCAAAGCAATATAAAATATATTGAAATTTAAGTAAACAATCTAAAACTGAATTATAAAAAAAAGAAAAAAAAGAAATCGCAGTTACCTATATTCCTCTTTTAAAATTACGTGCGTTAAGATCCACGTGCAAATAAAAAATAAAGCATTTAAACAAAAGGAAATTGTCGACCGTGACAGGACTCGAACCTGCAATCTTCGGATCCGAAGTCCGACGCCTTATCCATTAGGCCACACGGTCAGTTGAGGGAGGCGGCGAAAATTCCCGCCCCTTGGCGGCGCGGGGCCCGGCCCTACGGCTCGTCAGGTAGGGCTTTTGTTGCGCGTCTATTGTGATCGTGTCGTGTGTGAGCGACTTTATTACCCGACCACAGCGAATCAAAAAGTAGGATTATTTATAGGACGTATATGTATTAAAACTATTAGAAGTCATCCGAGTGACTTATGGTCGCAGAACCAAACGTATACAGTTCGTGAGCTCTTAGATTGGGATTCGGGTTTTGATCGCATAAGACCGAGCGAGACAGCTATATAAAACTCGAATCAAATTCAGTCGGCTCACGTAGAATCTGTATGAGTAATAGTAATTCGCTTGATATAGTTATTTGAATAGCTCTTTGCCATTGTATTTTGTCAGTGAAGTTAATTTTAGCATAAGTACTTTCTCCATTAACTTCGGTGAAAAGGCTGAGATAGGAATATAAAAACCTTAAAAACGAGTTTCCCCGACATTATACGATGGCAAAACGTAGATCAAAAGCAGTTTTACCAGTGATCGGAAACTGAGTTTTACTCGTGCTTTTAACATATGGGAAATTGATGCTATTTTTCAAAACGCTTAAAAAAAATTATAGGTCGGTACAAATTAAACCCCCTTATTCCTAAAAAGTTACAGATTTATCTGCTATAAGAAAATAAAAAGTTGAATATTATGTAGTGTGTAGCGTAACGCGCACACACACTCATCTTTCCTTCCCTAAGATACATATATACGTGTATCCTAGTGTAAGTTATTAGTAATGAATCATACTTAGAAGCAAATACTCGTTTGCATCAACACCCAACGCCCATCCTTACATGGCGACCCTGCCAGCGCACCTCATGGTGTTGCCCCGTCCGGCGCGGGCCTTATGTTCGGGTACCGCGCGCTAACGGAGCCGCAATACAAATATAAGTCGCGATTACAAACGCTACTGCTTAATTTGACAGAAGTTAGTGCTGCCGAGTTCCTAGATATCTACTTAGGTAGTATAATGTATAAAAAAATATTGAACATTAAACGTAGCTTGTAAATAGTAATTAGTGTAGTAGCGACTCACCCATACTGGCCCTGGGCGGGGCCGCGCGGCCGCTGCAGCGAGCGAGTCTCGTGGTAGTACTGCGCGGCGCTGTTGGGGTGCTTGGGCGCCATCTTGCCGTTCCCGTTGACCGGCACCTTGTTGCCGTTACCGTTGCCGTTGCCGTTGGGCGCCATCTTGCCGTTGCTCTTTCCGTTCGGCGCCATTTTATTGGTGCTCCCTGAAATAAGCGAGTTTTTATTATTTGGTTTTGTAGGGTCAAGTAGGTACATAAAGGGTAAATAAAGGTTATCGGAATGGGCGCTTAAAACTGTATTAGATGTAGTTCAGTGACCGCGGACGGTCACTAGAGCCGTCGGTCTGATAGAAGCATGGCGGGGCGGAGTTAGTGGAGGACACGCGCCGGAGGGCCCCGGGGGGCGGCGCTACCGACCGCCGGGGCGCGGCGGCAGCGAGGGGGCGGGGCCTCGCAGCTGCGGGGCTACGGTGGTGACGTGTGTGTTACTACGGAGTGGGCCCCGGAGCGCGGGACCGCACGGCCGCCGGAGCCTATAGCTAGTGGGTGTGGTGTTACCGGGGCGCGGCGGCGGCGGCTCGCTGGGCCGGTGCGCGGGCCGCGGTCTCGCGGGCCCGTGGAGCACTAGTGTAGTGGTTACGTATAGTTACCGGGGCGCGGCGGCGGCGGCTCGCTGGGCCGGTGCGCGGGCCGCGGTCTCGCGGGCCCGTGGAGCACTAGTGTAGTGGTTACGTATAGTTACCGGGGCGCGGCGGCGGCGGCTCGCTGGGCCGGTGCGCGGGCCGCGGTCTCGCGGGCCCGTGGAGCACTAGTGTAGTGGTTACGTATAGTTACCGGGGCGCGGCGGCGGCGGCTCGCTGGGCCGGTGCGCGGGCCGCGGTCTCGCGGGCCCGTGGAGCACTAGTGTAGTGGTTACGTATAGTTACCGGGGCGCGGCGGCGGCGGCTCGCTGGGCCGGTGCGCGGGCCGCGGTCTCGCGGGCCCGTGGAGCACTAGTGTAGTGGTTACGTATAGTTACCGGGGCGCGGCGGCGGCGGCTCGCTGGGCCGGTGCGCGGGCCGCGGTCTCGCGGGCCCGTGGAGCACTAGTGTAGTGGTTACGTATAGTTACCGGGGCGCGGCGGCGGCGGCTCGCTGGGCCGGTGCGCGGGCCGCTCGCGCAGCGGCGCGGTGGAGGCGGTGCTGTTGTACTTGTCGTCGTTCTCGAACGGCTCGAACGCGTAGTTGGTGTTCGCCGTCGAGTAGTCCTTCCACGCGGCGTGCGGGATCAGCTGCTCCTGGGACACGAAGGCGTTACATGTTAATACAGGTCCACGGTACAGTTTATAGCTAACTGACTGAACGTCCAAAATTGCCTATTTAGGAAACCGAAGAACTTTTAGAATGATGCTTTATGAATGATTATGAATGATGAAATCTTGGCACATACAAATAAACCTTAATTTATTGGCGTATCTGAAGTACCACTCCCGGACCTAAACATTTTGTTATGTTAAACCAAAAACCCAGAAATCGAAGCCGTAACCGATCTGCTTACTCAATGGCATACAAGCAACCGGGCAAACGGATCGCCTGCCGATTACCGTCGCCCATCGACACATAAAGAGACATAGATAGACACACAACATAAACACCTGCAACACCAGAGGAGGCACAAGTGTGTTGCCGGCCGCACAGGTGCATGGGAGTAAGCTCTTTTCTTGAAGGTTTGAAGGTGGTATCGAACCATAAATACCACAAGCGACAATTCATTCCACAATGCAGTCGCACGAGGTAGGAAATTGCACAGTTGTGGACTGCCAACTATCTAAGAGGTACGTAGAACCATGGCGGAAAGATGCGGCAAAAAATAAACCAGAACAACTCTTCAGATTTCAATGACACTGTTACTGTCTGACGAGCTCACCTTCCTCTTGCCGCCGCTGCCGCGGTAGAGCGTGCAGGCGGCCTGCAGCAGCGCCACCAGCACGAGCGCCGCCACGCAGCCCAGCACTACACTGACGAGCTCACCTTCCTCTTGCCGCCGCTGCCGCGGTAGAGCGTGCAGGCGGCCTGCAGCAGCGCCACCAGCACGAGCGCCGCCACGCAGCCCAGCACTACACTGACGAGCTCACCTTCCTCTTGCCGCCGCTGCCGCGGTAGAGCGTGCAGGCGGCCTGCAGCAGCGCCACCAGCACGAGCGCCGCCACGCAGCCCAGCACTACACTGACGAGCTCACCTTCCTCTTGCCGCCGCTGCCGCGGTAGAGCGTGCAGGCGGCCTGCAGCAGCGCCACCAGCACGAGCGCCGCCACGCAGCCCAGCACTACACTGACGAGCTCACCTTCCTCTTGCCGCCGCTGCCGCGGTAGAGCGTGCAGGCGGCCTGCAGCAGCGCCACCAGCACGAGCGCCGCCACGCAGCCCAGCACTACACTGACGAGCTCACCTTCCTCTTGCCGCCGCTGCCGCGGTAGAGCGTGCAGGCGGCCTGCAGCAGCGCCACCAGCACGAGCGCCGCCACGCAGCCCAGCACTACACTGACGAGCTCACCTTCCTCTTGCCGCCGCTGCCGCGGTAGAGCGTGCAGGCGGCCTGCAGCAGCGCCACCAGCACGAGCGCCGCCACGCAGCCCAGCACTACACTGACGAGCTCACCTTCCTCTTGCCGCCGCTGCCGCGGTAGAGCGTGCAGGCGGCCTGCAGCAGCGCCACCAGCACGAGCGCCGCCACGCAGCCCAGCACTACACTGACGAGCTCACCTTCCTCTTGCCGCCGCTGCCGCGGTAGAGCGTGCAGGCGGCCTGCAGCAGCGCCACCAGCACGAGCGCCGCCACGCAGCCCAGCACTACACTGACGAGCTCACCTTCCTCTTGCCGCCGCTGCCGCGGTAGAGCGTGCAGGCGGCCTGCAGCAGCGCCACCAGCACGAGCGCCGCCACGCAGCCCAGCACTACACTGACGAGCTCACCTTCCTCTTGCCGCCGCTGCCGCGGTAGAGCGTGCAGGCGGCCTGCAGCAGCGCCACCAGCACGAGCGCCGCCACGCAGCCCAGCACTACACTGACGAGCTCACCTTCCTCTTGCCGCCGCTGCCGCGGTAGAGCGTGCAGGCGGCCTGCAGCAGCGCCACCAGCACGAGCGCCGCCACGCAGCCCAGCACTACACTGACGAGCTCACCTTCCTCTTGCCGCCGCTGCCGCGGTAGAGCGTGCAGGCGGCCTGCAGCAGCGCCACCAGCACGAGCGCCGCCACGCAGCCCAGCACTACACTGACGAGCTCACCTTCCTCTTGCCGCCGCTGCCGCGGTAGAGCGTGCAGGCGGCCTGCAGCAGCGCCACCAGCACGAGCGCCGCCACGCAGCCCAGCACTACACTGACGAGCTCACCTTCCTCTTGCCGCCGCTGCCGCGGTAGAGCGTGCAGGCGGCCTGCAGCAGCGCCACCAGCACGAGCGCCGCCACGCAGCCCAGCACTACACTGACGAGCTCACCTTCCTCTTGCCGCCGCTGCCGCGGTAGAGCGTGCAGGCGGCCTGCAGCAGCGCCACCAGCACGAGCGCCGCCACGCAGCCCAGCACTACACTGACGAGCTCACCTTCCTCTTGCCGCCGCTGCCGCGGTAGAGCGTGCAGGCGGCCTGCAGCAGCGCCACCAGCACGAGCGCCGCCACGCAGCCCAGCACTACACTGACGAGCTCACCTTCCTCTTGCCGCCGCTGCCGCGGTAGAGCGTGCAGGCGGCCTGCAGCAGCGCCACCAGCACGAGCGCCGCCACGCAGCCCAGCACTACACTGACGAGCTCACCTTCCTCTTGCCGCCGCTGCCGCGGTAGAGCGTGCAGGCGGCCTGCAGCAGCGCCACCAGCACGAGCGCCGCCACGCAGCCCAGCACTACACTGACGAGCTCACCTTCCTCTTGCCGCCGCTGCCGCGGTAGAGCGTGCAGGCGGCCTGCAGCAGCGCCACCAGCACGAGCGCCGCCACGCAGCCCAGCACTACACTGACGAGCTCACCTTCCTCTTGCCGCCGCTGCCGCGGTAGAGCGTGCAGGCGGCCTGCAGCAGCGCCACCAGCACGAGCGCCGCCACGCAGCCCAGCACTACACTGACGAGCTCACCTTCCTCTTGCCGCCGCTGCCGCGGTAGAGCGTGCAGGCGGCCTGCAGCAGCGCCACCAGCACGAGCGCCGCCACGCAGCCCAGCACTACACTGACGAGCTCACCTTCCTCTTGCCGCCGCTGCCGCGGTAGAGCGTGCAGGCGGCCTGCAGCAGCGCCACCAGCACGAGCGCCGCCACGCAGCCCAGCACTACACTGACGAGCTCACCTTCCTCTTGCCGCCGCTGCCGCGGTAGAGCGTGCAGGCGGCCTGCAGCAGCGCCACCAGCACGAGCGCCGCCACGCAGCCCAGCACTACACTGACGAGCTCACCTTCCTCTTGCCGCCGCTGCCGCGGTAGAGCGTGCAGGCGGCCTGCAGCAGCGCCACCAGCACGAGCGCCGCCACGCAGCCCAGCACTACACTGACGAGCTCACCTTCCTCTTGCCGCCGCTGCCGCGGTAGAGCGTGCAGGCGGCCTGCAGCAGCGCCACCAGCACGAGCGCCGCCACGCAGCCCAGCACTACACTGACGAGCTCACCTTCCTCTTGCCGCCGCTGCCGCGGTAGAGCGTGCAGGCGGCCTGCAGCAGCGCCACCAGCACGAGCGCCGCCACGCAGCCCAGCACCACGTACAGCTTGGTCTCCGCCAGCCCGAAGAACGTGCGAGCGTTGCCGGGTTCTTCAGGGACCGCCTGCGTCGACAACACTGCGCAAGAAACATAAGAATTTTTTTAAAGGATCGGCATCACGCATGGGCATTTCGTGGAGTTGTAAGCGTCAATAGACTGCGGTAAAGAAATAACCATGGTGAGTGCTCTGAAGAGCTATTTTCTCTTATCCCACCCTCCCCTTCTGTCATAGAACCACACGTGCCGGTTTTCGATGTCATCACTTCACCCGTGGAAAATATTCCCACACGTGCCAAGAAGTCCGCAATTCCTTCACCTGCCGAACCATTAAAATTTGGCACCTTTTGCCGACTCGTGTCTTTCGTCCTTCTTATAATATGGGACTCTTCAATCGAAGCGTGAAGAAGCATTTCTCGGGCCAGCATGGCAGAGTCAACTGACATGGCACCATTGGTATCTCGTCAGTTGCCATTGCGACTTGGGCTCCGCTTTTGTCTTACCATCAGGCGAAGTGGAGTCATTATGTTTTACCGTTATAAAATAATAAAAACATGAGACTTTTTCCTGGTAGACGCCCGATAGTCTCAATCCATAGCTCAATTAGCCAGTCCTCCATTTCATCTCCATAGCCCAATTTGTATTTAGATTACATATATCCATCAATAGTTCTTGCACTCAGTGGGCGCTGTCTCTGTGTGCGTCCCGTGACATGATATAGGGACAGCATCCGCGCGATGTACGGCTTACATTTCATTAAATTGTCGAAAGGGCCTCTACGCGTTGGCTTCGGCTCCGTGCAGGCTTCCCAAAGGTTCGGGACACTATTGTCCCGTGAGCGGGTGTGACATACAGGAATAATAATAATACAAGCTATTTTAAAAGTTGCTAAACAAATGTGGTTTAGGAAACAGATCAATGCTTAAATTTTTTGCTCCTGTCACAGAACACACCCGGTATACTTTCAGTACTATACTCACGGCTCTGCGGCTCGAGCACCAGGAACTCCGGATCCACGTTAAGGTTGCCGACCCGGCCCCGCGCCAGCGTGTCGCGCACGGCGCGCTCCCAGCGCCGCCTGTCGCCGTCCCGCTCGCTCTCGTTGCGCGGCGCACCAGCCAGAGAGCGACCGACCGAGCCCGAGCCGCCCTCGATCGAGTTGCTCTCGATCGACTTCAGGGTCAGCTCCGCGATTATGGCTTTCGTTTCGTTTCTGGAACAAACACAACATAAATCTTCGGAATGGGATAATCTTTAGCTGTGTTTACTAACTTATAGACTAACTAGCTGTTACCCGCTCATGCCACGGGAACACTAAATTTATTCGGGATGAAAAGTATCCTATGTCCTTTCCCGGGTCTCAAACCTATGGGAAAGCCTATGGGAAATCACCGATCCGATGGAACGATGCCGTGAAAGAAGCCAGGAAACTCTACAGGCGTTAAGTCGGAAGGCGGAAAACCGTGTAGAGTGGAGAGCTTTGGTGCAACGGATAACGGCCTCAAATGGATTAGGAAACGAGGAAGAAGAAGAATATAGATGTAAGAACGAAGAGATTAATATTGAAGACTGGCAACGCACTTGTGACTCCTCTGGTGTTGCAGGTGTCTATGGGCGGCGGTATTCGGTTTCCATCAGGCGATCCGTTTGCCATATGAGATAAAAAACTCACTGCATGAATCCGTTGAGCTGCAGCCCCTGGTAGCCCTGGACCTTGGCGACCTCCCTGCTGAGGCTGTCCTCGACCGTCCGCCGGAGCTCGGCGAACTCCGCGCTGCCGGCGGCGGGCGGCGTGAAGCTGTCCGCCAGCCCCGTGATGCGGATCAGCAGCGTGTACGCCGTCTGCCCCGGCACCGCGGCTTCCGTCGTCACTTCATCTTCAGCGGGTTCTAGACAAGTTTAACAGTTATTATCACGTTTAAAGGAATATATACAATTTGAATTATACGAGGGCTCGAAGAACCAATGGAAAGCAATGGTCAACGAACGAAGACCACGACCACGACTTTTGAATTCAAATCCAAGACAACAATGGAATAGTCCATGATAGTAAACTTAAAACTTGGTTAGTCAACTAATCAAATATAATTGTATACCTAAACTAAGTAACTAATAAAATAAGAAACCTACTCAGAGTGAGGGTTTATTAATGCCGATAACCAGTACCTCTGCGGAGGAATGTCGGCTCCGTCAACTAATAGTTTTAGAATATTACAGTTACCCCGTATTCTGGGTTTGCTGGATGCATTTTTTTTGCGCATTATAGAATGAAAACCATCTACGCGGTCATGGACAAACATACCTAACGCGCTGCTGAAATGATGAACCTGAGTAGTCCCATCAACGATGTGTTTAAGGCACAGTATGGTTAGCTCATTTAACACCCGGAAGACCCAGGAAATGAGGTGCGGAGCGACAAGCTCTTTGCCGTTGCTCATCGGCACAGAGGGGGTGGAGAGAGTCCACAAGTTTACTTACCTCGGTAGTGTAGTGTCGGAAACAGGAGGGACCGAAGAGGACACCGCTTCGAGAATCGCCAAGGGGCAACCTTCGCACAGCTCCGACCTGTCTGGCAATCGCGGAAACTGACTAGGAGAGTTAAGCTCAAGATATTCCGGTCCAACGTGAAAACCGTGTTGCTGTACAGATGTGAGACGTGAAAGGTCACTAAAGACATCACGCACCGGTTCCAGGTCTTCATCAACCGCTGTCTTCGCCGAATTCTCGGTGTATACTGGCCCGAGAAAATCTCCAACGTAGACCTCTGGGAACGCTGTGGTGAGACTCCGATCGACCAGCAAATCAAACGCCGCAAGTGGAACTGGATCGGCCACACGCTCCGAAGGGAGCCTGATCACATTCCAAGGCAAGCCCTAGACTGGAATCCCCAAGGAAAGCGGAAACGTGATCGCCCTAAACAGACCTGGCGGCGGACGATCACTGCAGAAGCGAAGGCGATAGGAATGACCTGGAGCGAAGTGAAGCGCGAAGCCCAAGACCGTTCGGGATGGCGACGTACTGTGGACGCCCTCTGCCCCATCCAGGGGACATAGGACATTAAGTCAAGTAAGTCATGGTTAGCTCCTGAGTCCTGATCGTAAATGAATTGACGACTTAAGTCATCAGAATGACAAGAACAGATGAACCTCAATGCAATGAGATGTGAGATTAAATTACTTAACTACAAAAAAAGGAAATATTAATGTAAGTATGACGCTAGTAATCTTCAATAGGTTATTAACTCACCAGGTCCACAGGGCTTGATGCAGACCCTGTGCTCGGAGACGACGGGCGTCTGCGCGTGCTTGCTGGTGCGCTTGTTGACCGGGTCGAAGCCGCCGCCGTGCGGGATGAACATCATGTACAGGCACTGCGTGTCCGTGAACGCCAGGTCCTGCAAGCAACAATACATTTCATCATCGAGGGTACTTTTCTTTACCAGCAGTCTTTTCGATATGGATCTTTCAAGCCGAACGCTGCTCCAGAGCAGGAAACATGGATTAAAATTAATCTAGAAATTATTGAGGGAAGCACAACATAGGGTGTTCATCCTCACACGCTGGAGCCTAAATGGTCGAGAACTTTGCGGTTCCAGAGTAATTCCCTACCGTGAACGTTCCGCATGTGGAATGAGCTCCCAGCCGAGGTGTCCCCGGGAGTTACAGTATACGGTTCTTTAAGAGGGGAGTAAACAGGTTCTTAAAGGGTCGGCAACGCGTGTGATGCTCCTCGCGTGGAAGCGTCCATAGGCGGCGATAATTGCTTAACGTCAGGCGTTGTTTGCCACCGTTGTAGTATGAAAACAAGGCCACATGAGAACACAAAACGTTTACCGAGTGCTGTAAAGTAAACCTACCTTAGAGTCCTTGGTGTCGCGCTTCCTGACGAAGCTGAGCGTGGTGACCCCGTCGACCAGACTGCCGTACTCCTGGCTGAGGTCCTGGCGCGCGTCGACGCGCGGCGCGGCGTAGCCCGACACCCACGTGTCCATGAGGAAGGGCCGCCCCGAGCGCGGGTCCACCCAGCCCAGCACCGCGTCCGTCTGAGACTGAACACCAAATAAACGGGTTCTAGAAATCAAGTGTGTTTGATTTTATTAAGGTTTTCGTGAAACATTAAATTCGCCGTCATTTCGTCAGTCCTGAGTGACGACGTTAACGCACCGCTGTCCGGGTAGCAGTCCTTGATGAAAAGCGTTCGATACACGTCACGACAATTTCACGTGAGTTCACCGTCTCATGCAATAATTAAGTGTGTTTGAGTCACACGAAAAACAGTATCTACTGAAAGACGCCCACTGCTGGATATAGGCCATTTCCAAAATACGATATCACGGTCAGGCCTTTATCCTTTGCATCTAGCCATATTTAACTGACTGAGCGTTAAGGAGCAAAGTGTAACATGGTATTTCTCAATCTAACATGTCATGCTACTGCATGTTAGAAAGAGATGTATCAGCATTGCATTGCATCCAGTCAATTCAAAGGCATTACGGACTGACCATCCTCTTATCATCGCTGAAGCCGATGCCGGTCCACAGCTTGCTCTGCCGGGTGGTGACGGTGAAGCGCACGGAGTCCCGGCCGCGCGTGCGGCCCAGGTACTCCCAGCTGGCGTGGTAGTCGCACGAGCCGCTGGCGAGCGAGCAGGCCGCCGGCAGCTGGAAGAACCCGCCGCACTTGTTGCCCAGCGGCATGATGCCGCCCAGGGACGCCGACCTGGTCTCTTCTGGAAACGAGAGAATACGACACTTTATCCTCATTGATAGTGCAACGAATATAAGAATTTGCCTCTTTTAAATTTGACTCAAGAGACAACAGACCTTTCTACTTCCATGGAACGCCTTTGTTTGTAGTTCGCGACCTATATCAATTGCTATTATTGTTATATTGTCGGCACGCGACCGCTGGTGTCTATTGAAAGCTATCTGTAAACGCAATCTACTGCAGGGGAAGAAGAGAATCCTCACCGAAGAAGTTGATGCTAGCGACGCCCCTCTGGCCGCCGTGGCCGTGGTACTTGAGCTCGTCCTGCCGGTAGAAGTCTTTGACGGCGGCGGCGCCCTGCTCCAGCCCCGAGGGCGGCGCGTGGCGGTAGCGGCCCGGCTCCTGCCCGCGCGCCCAGATCACGTGCATCGCCGCGTCCACTATCGAGTGGTCCGTCGGCTCTTTGGCCTGGACACAAACAACGTACATCACTCACGTGCTCACTTGGGTACTCGACATAAATTTACGTTGCGTGTTACTACAAATTAGGAGTATCTAAACATTGTGGATAGAAGTTCTTATAGCGACTTCTCAAATATCTAATAATACAAAGTCAAGGTTAAAGCAATTCAATTACATTTAAGTTACGATATTTTCAATTAACCTTACAAAAAATAGGTCAAGAATAAAATGCTAATTTTTCTTTTATTTTTGTGTCATTTTCAGCTTTTACCAAAGCGTTAGAAGTTAGAAGCGTTACCTGTAACTTCTTCCTGAACATGATGGTGGTGACACCATTTTCTTCGTATCCGGAAGCGGCGGTGATGTCGTCGTGGCCACCCCAGAACGTGTCTACGCGAGGCGTCGACCTGCAGTTAAATAGTCGCACTTAAGTGAACCTTAAATTATAAAACAATTGTAGGAACTTTACAATTTGATGCCGTGACCAGGATTATAATAAACCTAGAACTTAAAGAAAAATGGTACCTTCGTGCACTTAGTGTAAATTAAAGTATCTAACCTGTCTCTAGTATAGTAATCGAGAACTCTGTGGTAGTTTCCACGTGCTGTCCCGATGACTATGTCTGTGCAGTCCATGGGGTTGAAGTCGAACTTCGGCACGTACTCGTGTGCGGGGAAGTAGCCTGTAAGTGATGGTTTTATTAAAATATGTATTGGCATTGACGTTGGTACTCGTCAATTATTATAATTTGTTAATAACACCATTAACGTAGACGATTCAGTGTGGTAATTCAGTAAAAATATATTAACAGCTCAACACTTAAAATCGTCGATTATCTAACTAAAGATTGAGTACATAAACAGCGTAAACTAGGTAAATCGTTAACTATTGCCATAAAATACTACTAATACAACTCAAAACTTTATTACTTATACAAATGCTACATTTTAGTTTATTACCTAAATATTACTGATTATAGAAACAACAGCTTAAAAAATACAGTAGAATATAAAAACGTCCTGGAAAGTGTATGATAAGACAGACCACAGAAATTAAATGACCACGTCCCGATGATCACCATAGTCCTGGATTAACAGAAATGATTAACGATCAGACACCCGAGTAAGACACACAAGGTAAGTCCACAGAAGAACCAAGGTAAGGGAGGGACAGAAGAGGAAAGAGGGAAAGCATAGGCCAAGCTTGGCTAAGCGAAGCACAAATAAAGCTCACTACAAGCTGACAGCCACAATCACAAGTTTAAAATGATCGACTGACACGTTGGCGTACAGTACAATAAATGTCTCAATGTTTACAATCCTTGTTTCAATCATTAGGAACACTCTCCATTGTAATGAAATACTCGTGAGGTTGAAGATCGCTAGCACTGGGACATTTACGTTAATTCTACGCTATGATAAATGATCATGATTAAATTAACTCTACCTACTCACGGTAGTGTCATTGAGAATATTGTAGTATCTAGCGACGAATTATACTAGGTAGAATACTACTTATAAGACGATCACAGTAATATAATGTGACGTGAAATAAGAAACTAAATAGAAAAAGTACGTGCGATCAATTAAAAGAAATCATATTATTGGTATGATCTCTCGATATAAACTATCAGCTTTTGTTAAGTAATATTGAAATAGTACACCCATACAATATCAATGATTAAGTTTGCTTATGATTATATTATAAGTGCAAATTACAGACACATGCATTCAATTAGTTACCTCCAACCAGTTATAATATGGTGGTAGATTGCTGTACAAAAGTAAACACATTAAATAGCAAATTAACGTTTGTTTTCCCTGTATCAAGTAAGACATACACAATATTTTCATTTAAATCGCCCTTTGCTATTTAATGTGTTTCAAAGAATGTGCAAAGCTAGTGCGTTACCTGCTTCTTCTTTAAGTCCTTTCACTAGCAAAGTCTCGCGTTCTGGTTCCGCTTTAGGTTCTGGAGAGGGTTCGGGTTCTGATTTAGGTTCAGGACTAGGTTCGGGTTCGGATTTAGGTTCAGGACTAGGTTCAGGCTCGGATTTAGGTTCAGGACTAGGTTCAGGCTCAGATTTAGGTTCTGGACTAGGTTCAGGCTCGGATTTAGGATCAGGCTCAGATTTAGGTTCTGGACTTGGTTCTGGTTCCGATTTAGGTTCTGGGGAAGGTTCGGGCTCTGATTTGGGTTCAGAAGAAGGTTCCGGTTCTGATTTAGGTTCCGGACTTGGTTCAGGTTCTGATTTAGGCTCAGGACTATGTTTTGGCTCAGCTGTTAGTTTTGATAATATTTTGGGACTAGGTACACGTTCTGGATTCGGTTTTGATGTCGGTTCGGGCTCAGATTTAGGTTCAGGAGTGGGTTCTGGTTCTGATTTAGGTTCAGGTGAAGGTTCCGGTTCAGCCTTCGGTTCAGCCGTGGGTTCAGGCTCTGCATTTGGTTCAGGTTCTGCCTTAGGTTCAGCAGTGGGTTCCGGTTCCGATTTAGGCTCGGGAGTTGGTTCAACTGATTTAGGTTCAGCTGTAGGTTCAGCGGTGGGTTCAGCAGTAGGTTCAGCAGTAGGTTCAGAAGTAGGTTCTGGCTCAGGCTCAGCAGTCGGTTCTGGTTCAGACGAAGGTTCAGGGGTAGGAACCGGGGTAGTCGGTACTGGGGTGGTAACAGTGGTTGTTGTGGTAGTGGTAGTTCTCTTAGACTTAGGAATAAACTTAGTCCTAGCTTTAGGTAAAGGTTTAGGTTCTAGGGATGGCACGGGATTGTCATGTTTATGATCATGAAGGGTTGAGGTTTCCACATCTGCAAACATAAGTGACCATGCGGTATTGTGCGGGGCAGACAGCGTAAACGTTTTGACAGGCTTTTGGGAATTTCACTAAAAATACTGCTCATTTCATATCAATACTACAACACTGCCCGGCAATATTAGCGTTTTTAGTTTAAAATATAAGCTTCAATTAATTTTACATTACATTCCATTTTTATGAATAGAAAATCAAAATTCCCATAAGTGAAAATTATTTGTGCACGAGTTAAACACATATTATGTTCAATTTTCTTACAACGTATGTACATTAGCGTTTTAAAGTTTAATGTTGTGCCGTGGGTGTTCTTGCACTGTGTTCGGTGTGCTGTGTTTGAATTCCAATTTCATTAGTGGCGTGTAAATTTCATCAATGTTACGAAATTGTGACATTCTATCGAATAACAATTATGTCCATAAATTTTGTTTCCATATCAAGAAACTTGTATCTAATGGAATCACAGAATCAAGTTGTGTGATTCAAACTGTTCGTTACCTTTTGATGGTGTTACGGTATAACTACATAGGTAATTATGTATTATATGTGTACGGCAACGATTCCCCAAATAGTTGAATCAATGACGTACTCGTACATGGAAATGTTGTAGGTAATATTATTAGATGGACAAAATCTATGTTACATGTACATGTGATGGTGTATCATTTTTCGAGGGAACGTCAGAAATATCGTTATTTAAACCCATTTATTAATTAAGTTTTAGTGTGTGCTACCAGCAAGTGCAAAACTAAATTAAATACTTACTTTCGTCAGCGGCAGCTCGCTTGCGACGACCTTTAACATAAAACAAGTCATGAATATTTTTTCACCTCTGCTACTTCCACTGTATCCGAATATTTAATGTTATTATTTACTTATCTCTAACTGGAATATGTTATTTTAATAAATAAATCACAACTGACGGCGCCGGCCTATCAGGTTTTATTTAAGTACTTGTTCATCATTCAAAATATTCAGTATAGTAGGTTAAGTAATACAATACATCTTCAAATATGGTTTTAAAATTACCTTTGGAGCTGGATACTTTGTAGGACACGCTAGTCTTCACCGTGACGTCGCTGCCCAGGTTCTTGAAGTCGATCCCGTCCAGCGAGTGCATGGCGACCCTTTTGTTCCTATTGTCGTATTCAGATAGTTTCGTCGTGGTTTCCGGCTCTGGTTCAGCCGTCGGCTCCGGTTTGGGTTCTGCGGTCGGTTCTGGTTCGGCTTTGGGCTCTGCAGTCGGTTCGGGTTCCGAGGTGGGCTCGGCGCTCGGCTCTGGTTCGGCCTTCGGCTCGGCGGTGGGTTCCGGTTCGGCTTTGGGTTCCGCGCTGGGCTCTGGTTCAGATTTCGGCTCCGGACTCGGTTCTGGCGACGCATTTGGTTCGGCTTTGGGCTCTGGCTCTGGCAATGGTTCAGGTTTTGGTGTGCTGGCTAATAAAACATAATAGTCACTTAGTTCTACTGTCACTTCAAAATGTTTAATAAATGTCACGTTATGTGATTTTATTATGACTGACCAATTTTTAAGACTTATAAGTTTTATTTTCAATACTTACTTTTGTCAGCTAGAGGGGTGCCTATCACGGGGAAGTTTTTGCATTCCTTCGTCAATCCACTTGGTCTCCAACCAATAGCTGAAAACAGTCACACATTAATAAAACGCTTCCATATATAAGAGTTGTTGCCATATTGTAGATATGTTGGTATATTGTAGATGGAACAGTTAGGCAAAGAGGGTCAAATTGCTTTAAGTTTATTTTTATCTTTAAAAGGGGGCTCCGTCGCTACTAAGTGATCGCATCGCACTAAGGCAAAATTACACAATCACTTGTTTCTGTAACTACATGCATGTGCATGATACTGACCCGCGTATGAGGTCCCGTTGACGACCATGACGACTTCCAGCTCGTGTTCGTGCGGGACGATGCGCCAGTACAGGTTGAACTCAGGCGACAGCTCCCGGCGGCTGTACATGGCCAGGTTCACGTTCTTGTCCTTCCACGGAGACTCTGGAAAACATACAAGGTTTAATGTAATACTCCGTAGATCTTTCAGTACACGTTGAGACAGTCCGTGATTAAAATGTGGGTCAGTAATGGAAGTAAGGAACTTATAGTTTGTATAACGACATTTCTTATCCGCCTAGTACCGTTACTAAAAATGTGAGGAGGAAAGGAGGTTGGAAGACTTGGAAGTCTTAGAAAAGACTGATAAAATAGATCGAGAAAATGGGACGAACCAACAAAGTCATCGACTTGACACCCAACATGGCAAATTTTATTAACCACTAGTTATTTGTGGGATTGTCACAGTTTTGACCTCAACCCGCCACAATAGGATTGAACGTGCTTAAAATATTTAGAAGAAAGAGTGCTGATAATTGGATTTTATATCCTACACATCTTGTGAGGCTGCTCAGTAGCTATGTTCCCCTTGGTATCGCGCTGACACACTGGTCTGGCGTCACCACTTCAACTTACACTTGTCAGCCCTTGCCGTAAAAGAAAGGCCCCTCAGTAGCCACGGTATCTACACACTACCCCCTCATCCCGCAGTCGTTGTCCTCGGCACACTCGTCGCTTTGCTGGCAGCGAGCCCTGAAGTAGATCTTGTTACATTATTCTTCTACTTACTCTTGTTGCAGCCCTTGCCGTAGAAGCCATGCGGACAGTAGCACATCTTTGACGGCGCCTCAGTAGCCATGGTGTCGATGCACTGCCCCCTCAGGCCGCAGTCGTTGTCCTCGGCGCACTCGTCGCTGAACTGGCAGCGAGACCCGGTGTACATTTTGTTGCACTTGCAGCGCCCGAGGATGTGGAAGCCGTGGCCGGAACATGTCTCGTGGTATTCTTTGCCTGGAAGAAAATTTATTTAAGTGGGTCACAATTAATAGTATAATATTTTTTCCCGCCAGTATACTATCCGCTCTCGTACAATCACGCATACTCAAGTTCTTCGGACACGTGTCGAGGCGGAATAGTGACTCCATTGAGCGCCTAGTTGTTCAAGGGAGAGTGGAGGGCACGAGACCACGTGGTGGATCACCAATGCGATGGACTGGCCAGATAAAATCTGCTCTGGGCAAACCATTGCATGAATGTACCAGAAGTGCTGCGAACCGGGCGAGATGGCGAGACATCGTTAGGCGGGCGACAGCAGCCCCCAAGCCCTGCCTCATGATGACCACGACCGCTCTGACAAGAGCGAAACGAAGAAGAAGAAGATACTTTATTTGGAGTCAGAATCTACGATTTGTTTATTTTTACATCGTATAGTTTTTAGACACATGATTATTTTTTAACAAAAAATAATTAGACACTATACCTACCCTTTCAGTTATATATTCCCTACTCTTTGACCTACCCTCGCGGTTTATACACATAATTCACACAAATTATATCGTTAGATTATGAAGGTTTAATTAGAATTGCGATAGACCCGTTATCATTTATGTTAATTAAAAATGAATTTGTGTACAATCCACGACAAAGCTGTCAACCCTAACGCTGAACTCATTTGTAAATCACAAACTTATGCACTTATTTCCCAACACATTGTCTCATTGCAAGGCTAAATTTCCGCATAGATTAATAGCATTATCATTATATTACGGTATCGGCGTTCGCTGGTGTTATTCAAATCCAGCACAAACAATGCCAGCTGTCAAAACATTAGCCCACGAAATGCAGCCCGCCAACATTCTAGCAGCCTTGGTGGTTATTATTATGCAACTATTTATAATCTTTACTCATTAACATAATTCCTCATCAAATATGTGGCCCGTCAAACATGTTTCTTTTGCGAATTAAAAGTATAAATAATGTATCTATTATTCGAACCTGTTTCAGTAGTTTGAATTGGTTTAACGACTTATTTTGACGACTATGTATAGATTGCGGCAATCGGAATCAGAGCATTTTAATATCAAACTAGTTTATCTCGATAAATGCCGCGAGGAATTCGGATTTATTTCCAAATTTTACGATATTATTTATGAACTATAAAATAAGCTGGTCATTTTTCCTAGTGAGCTCCGACGTTTACGACGTTTAGATATTCCACCAGACACTGGTGCTGTCTGTCGTATCGTATCGTATTCACAAAATGTGAGTAGCGGGAACGTCGCGTCGTCACTATATTGTGACGACTGGACACGTATCAAATGTTCGTATCTGGGGGCACGGTAGTGCCCCCGCCAAGACGAACAAAAAAGAAGGGGGCACTACCTACCTTTTCTCGAACCGTTTCGTCTCATATTCAAACCCTCATAGTTTCGTCCCAGTTAACACTAGAGCGCCCAAATTTTCAGGTTAAGATGCAGTTAGCAAACATATAAAATGTACAAAATTTAATTGATCTAGCTTTTATACTTTAGGTTTTATAGGTACCTAAAATACGCCGATTTTGCCACTCACTCACTGACGTATCAAAACCTCTGGGGTACTTCCCGATGACCTAGAAAGCTGAAATTTGGTATGTAAGCTAGTATTAGTACACAAACAACAAAATAATTCTAAAACTTGGAACTTTTACCCCCCAACCCCTTAAACTAGGGGATGGAAGTTTGTATGAAACTTCCGCAAATTTTGATACTAGAGGTCTGAAAATTGAAACCTATAGGGACTCATTGTTATAAATCAAATACATATTATAGGACTTTTAAAAAATCACCCCCCACCCTTTAAATAAGGGGATGGAAGTTTGTATGGGTTTCCCATAATAGGGGATAAAAGTGTATATATATATGGGGCTAAACTTAAGTATTTCTTAAATACACAATTGTCTACTTCAGCCCAAAAAAATTAAAAAAACTAAAGCACCTTACAAAAAGAAATGAGATCCCACCAAAAACATTTCATGTAAAATTGACGGCCAAGACTCACATTCTCATAACGCTTTCGCTGTAAAAAAGTTATCAGATCCCAGGAAAAGCCAAGCCCCTAAGCCCCGACTTTACTAACCCCACCACCTTGGTTTAAAAAGTATGGCATCAACTGGCTTCAAGCCCCTAAACCCGGAGTTTACTAACCCTACAGCTTTGTTTCAAAAGTATGGCTTGGCCGTTTCATAGACTACCGTAAATAAGTCTAGCGGACTGTCCGGCCTATATCGTAAGGAATTAAGTTTATAAGTATATATTATCAAAAACATAAACTTAGTTTCTTGATACCATATGGGCCAGACGGTCCGTTGGACTTATTTACGGTACTCTATGAAACGGCCAAGCCATACTTTTGAAACAAAGGTGTAGGGTTAGTAAACTCCGGGTTTAGGGGCTTGAAGCCAGTTGATGCCATACTTTTTAAACCAAGGTGGTGGGGTTAGTAAAGTCGGGGCTTAGGGGCTTGGCTTTTCCTGGGATCTGATAACTTTTTTACAGCGAAAGCGTTATGAGATTACTTATAGTCTATCCGGAATTCTAAGATCAAGTAATGCCAAACTGGTGCAAGTGAAAGACAGACTATACATATCTTTCCCTCTTGGTAGTTTACTTTGCTGGTCGCTCTGGCAAGCGAATTTGCTGTCCAATCTCTAGTACTCTTTGAACTAGTCGCGAATAGGTGTGCAATACAGACACGCTGTGGCCTATAACAAGGCCGGTTGAAGCCATCAACGCACTTGTGACTCCTCTTTCCATCAGGCGATCCGTTTGCTCGTTTGCCCCCTATGACATAAAAAAGCCAGGATAGGCGGGTGTGTCTGGTACTCACGCTGCACGATGTCGATGTCGGCGCAGGACCAGAACCGGTAGTTGGCGCCCCACTCGCCGGCCTCTCGCTGCAGCTGCAGGGTGCAGTTCTCGCAGGTGAAGTCGCTCGGCAGCCGCACCTCGTACTTCTGGGCGCTGGAACCGTTTACTATTAGGTATGACTTGGATATCTTCTTGGAGAAGCGTGCGGTCGACGTCAATAGGGATGACGTTTTATTTTTGAGGATGTTAAACGATTCTATTTTTTATTGAGATCAAATGTCTATTTTGGACTAACTACACTTAGGGCCGATTTTTCAATCACCAGATAAATTTATCCGCCAGTTAAAATTATTGCTATCCTTTTCTCCCGTCATATAAAAGAAAAGTGACAGCCAACATTTATCTGACAGATATGTTTTATCTGGTGATTGAACAATCGGCCCTTAGACTGCTTTAAAAGTCTGAAATTTCCGTCAAAGTTCATCATTCCTACGGAGCGCTAAAAACGCTCCATACAATGACCACCTAACCGTGACGTCATTATATTATGTTATGGGTACCAACATTTGTATGGAGACAATAAGTGATTTGCCATTTTCACCGTGCAAAACTGCGTATAAGTTCATGGTTGTCATACAATTATTGTCTTGGTAAATTATGAGGATTCCGAAAACAATTTATTTATTTTTTATTAAGAAGAAAAACATACAGTTTGCGTAGGTACCATTGAAGAATATTAAAAAAAAATGTTGTAAATAGTTTAATATATAATAAAAATTGTGGTGTAGGTACCTTCAATAAAAAAAAACAAACATAACATGTTTCATTTTATCTAATCTAGTTTAGTTTATATAAATTCAACCGGGCCTAAGATAAATGTTCCAATGCTCGACATTGTCGCAACAGTTGGCAAATTCAACCTTAATTGCAAAGTACCAAAGATGAGAGTGGATTAATTACTTATTATTGGTATTCATATGTCAAACATTTGGTTGTTTACCATATTATCAATTTTACTATATGTATAGTGGTACTCACGTGACGTCATCTCGAACAAATTCCGATCCGCCCGCGCGCGGAGTCAGGTCCAACACCGGCCTCTCGAGGTAGTCCAAAATTCGCAAACTGAATCCTCCCTAAAAAAAGATATTTATAAAAAAAAATACAAAAGTTTTTACTGACGACTGCATTGACGTCAGACATCGAGATGTTCAAACGAGCCCAAATTATATGGGGTGGTGGTATGGTATGTGGGTGCGTTATTTTAGTACAGTTCCCATGGTAACCATTCGATCGATCATGAAATAAAATGAAATGAAATAATTTATCCAGTTAATTTGTCCATCAGTCCATAATTTAGTCATTGTAATCCACATTAAAAAATAATCGTACAAATTGCAGCGTAATTGGAAATAAATGAATACTTTATTTAACATAGATTTTATTACAGTCAAACACCGGGTCATGTGAAAGTGGTGAAACTGAACATGTATAAAAGCTTGAAATGAAAAAAAGAACAAAAAGATTGCGCGCCCAACGTGGGGCTCGAACCCACGACCCTGAGATTAAGAGTCTCATGCTCTACCGACTGAGCTAGCCGGGCTTGTGTTAATAGATGCTAAAATATGAATCACTTACTCTATGGGCGTATGCTAAGTGCCAATGTACTGTAAACGTTGAGCCAGCTAAAAACGACGTCTTCGAGGTGCCTGAAACAACGAAAACAAAACATAAGTTGATACCAACCTTTTGACCGTCTCGAGTATAATCTCTAAACACCTCGATAGGGGTATACAAGTCGACGTTCTCTACTTCGATTTCAAAAAAGCCTTTGATCAAGTAGACAACGATGTGCTATTGAGTAAGCTGTGTTATGTGGGCTTCTCACCGCGACTTCTAAAATTGTTCGCAAGTTACATGCGAGATAGGAAACAATATGTGAAGCATGGTTGTTTCATATCATCGGATTACCCAACTCGTTCTGGTGTTAGTCAAGGCTCTATTCTCGGTCCAATTTTATTTGGGATCATGATCAACGACTTAGAGTCTGTGCTAAAGCATGCCAGATGCCTTCTTTATGCGGACGATCTGAAACTTATTTATAAAGTAGAGCGTCTAGCGGACTGTGAGGCACTGCAAGAGGACATAAACTCTGTGTTACGTTGGAGCATCATAAACAAACTACACTTTAATGTTTCCAAATGTTTTGTTATGTCCTATAGCCGTTCTTTAAAGCCGCTACATGCTCAATACTTGCTCGGATCTGAAGTCATAGCTAGAGTAACAACTGTAAAAGATCTTGGTGTTCTTTTCGACACGCGTCTTACTTTTCATGATCACATTAAGACACTTGCTACAGATTGTTACAAAAGGCTCGGATTTATAATGAGAAATGCACGTGACTTTGACGATTCGAGAGCAATCAAAATCCTCTATATGGCTCTCGTCCGAAGTAAGCTTGAGGTTGCTTGCATTGTTTGGAATCCGTTTGAAAGTACTTATATCTTGCTACTTGAAAAAGTACAAAAAGCGTTCCTCAGATTTCTATACAAGAAGTTGTTCCATCAATACCCATTCATGTATCCAACAAAGTTTTTACTGGGTACACTAGGATTTAACTCTCTTCAAGTGAGACGTAACCACAAGCTGCTTTTAACGACTTGCAATACTTTGCGTGGCCACTCAGATTGCCCCGAACTGGTAGAACAGACTGTCAGACTTGTTGTTCCATTTGTTCCCAAAATTGCTCTCAGACCCCGAAACTGTAATCTCCTCGCTGTCCCGCTAACACGCACAGTAGCACACAGAAATTCCCCCATCGTTTTTGCTCTCAAACTTCTAAACGCGCTGCTGTCATCTGTACCAGAGATTGATTTGTTTGCGAGTCGATGGACGGATGTGTGTCGAATGCTCCTGAGGTATTGTGAGGCGATGGATGATTGTGGGATTTCCTGACTTTTAAGTTTTATTTATATTCTTTTGAATGTTTATAAATTGTACAGTGTATTGGTAATAACTGTAATGCTGTATAAATTTTGTTTGTAAATAAATAAATAAATAAATAAATAAATAAGAATTAAAACAAAACACAAATTAACCATTAACGCATCCATTGAAGTACTTTTCTTAGTATACTAGCTCCATCTGCCGTTGAGTAATAAAAACGGAATAGCATGTAAATGACGACATGCTTCGGCAACTCGCGTATAGATGTCGCAACGTGTCGCAAAACAATTTAATTTGATACGTGAGAACTTAGCATATTGCTACCGTACCGGCAATACAATTTCCTTACATAATAAAATTATTCCCACGGTAGATTAGTAATTCGTTCTGTTAAATAATTAAGTTAGTGGCCGTATTCCCCTCTGTCTAACAGTGACATAATCTTTCATTTTGGGGACAAAAGTATGAATGATGGTTGGTTAGTAATTGTCAGTATGGTTTGTGTCAGGGCGTTGGAAATAATAAATTCAAATAGCATTCTCGGGTACATTATTATGGAATACTATCTTTAAAGTAGCTGCCCGACTAGATGGCGTTACTATCGACATCAGCTAGTCGCAGGCCGTCCAAATCACAGTCCAAATCGTCCTATGTAACCATATGTAACGTAGACGCCATACGCCACTTTTCTTGGCAATGTATCACATATCATCCATTCAATTTAATCATCTGTTTGTATTTTATTCTTTACTTCTTAATTCTTATTGTTTTAATTACTTAAGAGGCCTTATTCCTTTTAAAATGCTGATTGTTTTAGACATTTTTATCTGTGATCAAACATGTTTCTTAACATATTATTGATGTTACTACCTACAACAGGGATATTGAGATTTATTGGTATATATTTGAAACCTACAGTTTGAATTTTTCATTGATAATTTTTTGTTTCAAAAACTACTCGAAATTGACAAAATTCACGCAGAAAACTGATTTTTAGGGTTCCGTACCCAAAGGGTAAAAACGGGACCCTATTACTGAGACTTCGCTGTCCGTCCGTCTGTCACCAGGCTGTATACATCTGAAGAACGGTGATAGCTAGACAGTAGAAATTTTCACAAATGATGTATTTCTATTGCCGCTATAACAACAAATACTAAAAATAAAATAAAATAAATATTTACGGGGGGCTCCTATAGGTACAACAAACTTGTTATAGAACCTAACTACCGAATTAACTTTTTAACCTAATTTCGATTGCACGCAATGAAAGCATAAAATAGCTATGTAACTAACTACCTAGAACTCGGGGAAAAGTATTATTCACTTCAAAAATATTTTTCAAAAGGAAATAAGGCCTCTTAATTAATTACGCTATTTAAGATTGTTCCTGAAATCCAACTTTAGAATTTTTAATAGTAACAGATAATATTGGGTGAGTGTATGTAATTTTCTCTTTCATAACCGTAAATAAAATTGTACAAAGAAATATATTTGTGAAAATAAAAAATGTATTCAGTTCCAATTCCAATATTATTCAGTTACGGAATCTGAATAATATTGAATACCAGCTAAAATATCAAAAAGGATTGTTTCGACCGTGACAGGACTCGAACCTGCAATCTTCGGATCCGAAGTCCGACGCCTTATCCATTAGGCCACACGGTCCCATTACGTGGCTGCCTCCGGAGCTCATCACTTGCTGCGAGCACATTGCGCGCGCAGATTTTAAAATCAATAATGGTCTTTTTCACGAAAATCCTTTTATGAAAGAGTCCTTTGCAGTCAATTTGTAAAATTAAAAGAGTACAGCAAAAATACCATTCGGTGACTTTTTATCGACTCAGGCCTTTGAGAGTAGGGTATTTGACTGATTTTGGACATCATGTCTGAATTCTGATGTCATATGTGTATAATAATATTATATTTTGACAGGTTGCCAGTGCAATGTAAGGTTCGTGAATGTTTCGCTTCATTACACACTTTCCTAGACAATGGTATAAGTAATATCAATTTATCTGATTAGTCTGCGGAATCATTAACATCAATCGCGATCGTACGGATGTAAGTGGCAAATCATTCAAATGGCGTGGTCAGAGCTTTATTTTTGCGCCTGATTAGATCATTTGGTTAACCTGTACATTATTAAGATATATAATTAAGTATAAAACAAGCGCTGAGTCACCGACCGACCGCAGCGGCGCCGACCGCAGAATCCGCCGACTAGTTTAGCTAATAATTACCTAATTTATTTCTATGAATACTATATCCAAGGTCATTCGGAAAAGGAATTTGCGAACATCTTTGTTTATTTGCTATATAGATCTTCTTTTGCTGTTGTAGATATGTATGAATAATATATATATATTTACTTTAGACACAGGAAGTGTATCCTATCCTACTTGTATAAGACAATTGAGACATTTTTTAAGTTCATAGGCTACATGTTCATAACGTTTGAAATATTTACAAAAATATGAATACCTAGTATACTTATGTAAAAAAAATATACATTAGGTATGTGACCGCTCTGAACTAGTACCTAGGTAGTTTTTTCGCAATCAATACCAATCATTTAGAAACTCTGTAAATTAGTAAAGCGTATATAGTGCTTAACATAACTGAATATAAGTCAACTACCTTAGTGGGCTCTCAAAAACAAGTCACTATTTGCAGCAATCATCCTTTTATTAATTATTAAAAAAGAGAACTGCGTGATTTTTGTGGCATGTCTGTTCAAAAGGAGTTTCACTGTTTTTAACTTATTTGTTTAGTTCTTTTTTAATTAACCGGGTATGCTCTTTAGCGATAAGACCGCCCGTTGTTTACCTCTAATAAAATTGTAATTCCTTGCATTGTATTTCTCCTGTATGTTTTATGAGGTGTGCAATAAATAGTACTTGTATTGTATTGTATTGTATTGTATCGTATTGTATTGTATTGTATTGTATATTGTATGTTTCGTTGATGCATTGCACATGCACAGCCCCGATCAGTAAAACGTTTTAGGAATGTTTTATCATTGTAACTTCGTTATAAACTTGTCTCTCACACAGTAGATCTGCTTTTATTAAATATATGTACAATACAATAATATTTTATAGCACACAAAAACAGTGCAAAAAAAACATAATTCAAAACTAAATGTTTTATAGATTTGATTTTGTACTTATGTTTTTTCTAATCTTCGAACTACTTGTATTTCAAGTAAGTAACATATAAATATACTATTTGAGTTGTTTAAAAATTATATCAATAGCCCAACGCTATTATTTAATAAATTAGCAAAATAACATCAAAATAATTCGCAGCCGGTAGGATTCGAACCTACGCTCCCAGAGGGAATCTGATTTCGAGTCAGACGCCTTAACCACTCGGCCACGACTGCTTGCAAATAAAGTGCGAAAATTGGGGTCCCCAGCCACGGCGTGCTTATTTGAATAACTTAAGGCGCAGTTGGACTTAAATGACAAGATTCAACATTCCTGAGTGACAAAGGGGCGGCTTTAACATCGTTGATGACTTGTTACAGTTAGAAAGAGAAAGAGGCTTGGGCACAAATCATGCGAGGTTTTTCGGCTTCTTTTTGACCCCCACCCAGGTGATAATTGGTGAGGTTCTTTTCTTACCCCCCCTCTCCCTCTTGGCGTCACGTGTATTTTTTTATCGCCAGATTTCGTAAAATAGACTGGCTATTATTTTTAACAAGAATGCAGCTAATGCAATAAGTCCATTTAATTTTTCATCAGTATTGTAATATTTGTAATCTATGCATAAGTACTTAGTTTCATATTATTATAAATTAAACAAAGATCTAGTACTTACACTACAAATTACTACAGATTTATCGTAATCGGAGATATTTCATTACAGGAATAACTGGAGATACAAGGGAGAACCTACTCAAATAATTCGATTTTGTGGGCGATCCATAGGTTTTGCGAAATTTTCTATACAGTATGTACTATATATTAATTGGAGCGGAGCGAGCGAAGCGAGCGAAGCTCCCATGGATCGACTCGAATGGACTTCGTAACAATGCGCAGATCTCAGCGAGTTCTCAACCGATTTTAGAAATGTTTGTTTTAAAATGCACAAATTAAATTTCGCTCGGTCGTGACGAAGAGAAAATTTCGAAAAAAAAAAAAACTCCGCTCCAATCTATGGTGCAAGCTTAGCCGGTGGCTGACTCTGCATCGACCTAGTTAATAATACTGTTATAGTCACCACAGCAGCATAGCATAGGACCACGCTGAGAGTACACCGTAATGTTTAGAAGACGTTTTGCGAAACAATTAAAAGCAACCCATGACACTCTCCATCCCTTTCTCTAAGTTGTTACATTATAGCAAGATAAACGAACACACTTACGCATACATTTTAATGTGATGGATGACTGATGGTAATGATTTATGTTCGAAATCTATAAAAAAAACGTTAAGCAATTCAAGTGAATTCAATAATTTATTCATATGAAACAAAAGCCAGCTCAAGTGGCGGCATACTTATGACATTCACCTCCTGTCAACCATAAGGCCAAATAAATAGAAGATGAAAACCAATGACATGAATATGAATCAGCCTTTTTCTAGTTAATCTAGGTTAATCTCCACAACTGCCTATCTCTAAGCACTAGCCCGCTATAGTCTAGTAAGTAATGTGAGCGTACTGTTAGATCATCCCGAGGTCGTTGCCCCCTGAGTCAGCGCCTCTGCAGCCATTATCTGCACTAATACCTGCCTGTATGTTTACTTACTGTTTACCTGCGTTGTTTACCTACTGGTGTAAATTTGTTAGAACGCGCGATTGCACCAAAAAAGTGCCTGTTTCATAGTTTAAATCACATTTTTATGTTGCTGCATTCGACCATTTTATTACGAAAATAACACTTACAAACTCTCGATTAGTAATGTCTAACTAATATGGGATTTATGACTTTGCCATCCCAGGGTAAGTCAAATCCAGCCTTATATTAAAAACAACAATAATTTTAAATAAATAATGTATTTAACGTTACATTATTTATATAAAGGTTAAAAATTTGATTGAAAGTTAACTTTTATGTGCAAGATTATTTAAAACCTATGCGATGTCCATTGCGATTAAATCAATTCCTCATCTGCGATTAACACAAAGGATGGTTAAGTACAGACAACTGCAGAGAAACGTCACACTCGTCGGCGCGTCACTGCCATACAGCCAAATATCTAATAGACAGCTTTTTGTAGTAGGAATGTGCCGTCCTCGAGAAAGTTTCCCGATGTGTAAGTAGGGAAAGATCGTTCTCGAGAACATTTCCCCATTCAAATCGGGAAATGTGCTCGAGAAGGCCACATCTCTATTTTGTAGTGTTTGTATTGTATAAGTCTGAGATTTTCTGATGTATTTGCAGTAAAGGAAACTAAAATGCGTAGGTACATTTTTAAGCCTTATTGTTATTAAGACAAAAGAGAAAAGGTACGACTTACAAGTTCCTTGACTGTTCATAATAAATAAACAATATATCTTTTCTATCAATCAAATTAATAGCTTACCTTTAGGCATCCCACACGGAGGCTTCGTCCGGGAATTATCCAGGAAGTCCAGGTCATATCTCCGCGCCGGCGGGAACGTCAGTGCCACGTGCGCGAGCGCAGTCGCCGCACAACACAACACGCACAACAATGTCACTGCACGAGACGCCATCTTTATTATTATTCTACTTTTTAAATTATCGACTTTGGCTGCTTCCACTCATTTTTGTTCAATACAAGCTATATTTTACGTCATTTTGGTTATTATTTGGTTTCGTTGACAGGGTTTCGTAACGCGTCCGGATCTGTAACAAAATAGACATCTAATTAATTAAACAATATGATAGTCTGAAGCTAAAAACTAATATACATATTAGGTCATGGGCCAAACACAGAATTAAATTCTAAATAATACATATGTGAAAATCGTTAACGTTTAATTAAATCAATCATAAGAGATCAAATATTCCACAATCCAATTCAATTCTCAACTATATAATTAACCATCTTTTCGGAATCTGAAGTAACAACATTGTAAAATTGAATACATATCCTAAGGGTCTCCAGATCATTAACTTGTATCCACTATCCGCCAGCAAACTTTCTAAGAAAGTCCAAACAATTTGCCACATAGTTATTGTTGTTCGAGAAATTGGACCAATTTTCCTCTATGCCGTGGCGGGCAAATGACAGCTTGTTAGACCAACCTGCCAATCTCAACCAATCACCGTCGTTAATTCGTAGTTAATGTTGAAGAATAAAAATAAAAGGAAACGGAAGTCACTCGAGTTGAGAATGCCGCATTCGAGCAGGGTTAGCTATGAGTGCGCTCGAGCACGTCCGAAAGGAAGGATGAAAGGAAAAGGTGCGAAGACGTCATCTGCCGAGTAATTTATTGTAAGATAATTGTTTAAGAGTATAATAAAATGTTCATTATTAGAGTCTGGATAATAACGTAACGTTTCATGGGCTAGGATTTTGCTCTGTCCTTACCATTAGTCTACTACAGTGGCCGCACTCGCTAGCGACTGCGATAACAATTTTAATGGAGAATTGTAGTTCTACAAAGTAACCGCTATAGGGGCGTTGTACTACTCTCCATATACATGTATATATTTTAAACTCATGGTAAGGGTACCTAGTAGAACGCGCACGATGTATTTTCTGGATAGAGATAGACGTAACATGATTGGATAGTCTGCAACTACGACTGGTACCTGATCAACCGGACCGTAATGGGTGGAAGATGTGAAAGGACCAGCAACAGATCCCATAGGTACCTGCCGACATAATCAACTGAATGGCATAAAGGACTTAAATCTTCCAGTCCAGATATACAAGTCCATTGTTTCTAAAGACATTGGCATTGTACTCGTATCAGCAATTCCTATGTTTTGTCTAGTCAGGCATTGTATTACTGTAGATGGCTGTAAGTAAGAAGGTGTAGATTTAAACACCTCCCAAGCCGCAGGCTATAATAATATAATATAGTAATAACATAATGGAGATGGCGCTATCAAGGTAATGGGCTGATTATCCGTCCGGCCATCACCTCGCTTTCATTACTTTCACCTAACAATGGATGTTTGTACGTACCTATAATTATAACTTATCTTATTGTTGTCAATTATACTCTCAAGTGAGCTTACTCAATGAATCGGTAGAATCTCGTTGCACGTAATTACAATCCCATCAAAAACATAAATGTAAAATGAGAGCCAAGTTCAATATCGCGTGCACTTCGCCGACAAAAGAATTGAGATCTGCAAGGGCGCCAAGTTCTTTGCCCTAAAATTTTTAGATACAAGGACATGCGACATACTCAATGCATTTATTTTACTTGGGGTGTAATTCAATATCAAGATTTGACTTGGCTAGTTTTCACAAACTAACTAAATTTTATAAAAGTAACACAGTCATAGTTCATTATCAAGCTAACAGTATAAGTAACAAACCGTACACTAACTTGCGTACTTACCTTTACGAAAATAGGTTAATGATTTGATTGATTTTGATTTATAATATAAATTTATATTTTAAAACTAGCCAAGTCAAGTCTTGATATTGAATTACACCTCAAGTAAAATAAATGCATTGAGTATGTCGCATGTCCTTGTATCTAAAAATTTTAGGGCAAAGAACTTGGCGCCCTTGCAGATCTCAATTCTTTTGTCGGCGAAGTGCACGCGATATTGAACTTGGCTCTCATTTTACATTTATGTTTTTGATGGGATATCATTACTTTTTGTACAGAAATTATTATGATGTGTAAATTACTTAATTATTATTTGTTAATTAGTTCTGTGTGCTATTCTAGTACATCTTTTGAAAGTTTTGAACAAACAAAGAATTTTCCAAAACGGTTAGTACGTATTGGATTTTTATGTGCATGTATGTGTAAGTGTGTGCGTGTGAGTGTATATGTTATTCTAGTATATCTTTCAAACAAAAAAAGAATTTTCCAAATCGGTTTATAAATGACAGAGTTCTGAGGCAACAACCATCAATAATAATAATAATAATAATAAAAAAACAAAAAAATCACTGTTTTCGATTTTTATATGTATACACACACAATTACTAAGCTGCATGCCAAATTTCACCTTTCTAGGTCACCTGGAAGTGGGTTAGGTTTTTGATTACTAGTCAGTCAGTCAGTCAGTCAGTCAGTGATAAAAATACCGTTTTTTGGACTTTAATATCTCAATAACTATTTAACCTATATTAATGAAATTTGGGGATCTACTTGTTCTAAAGGATCTTAATACATAAGCCAAATTTCATTTTTTTATGTTAAATAGATTTGGAGTTATTGGGGGGTCAAAAGTGGCTCCAAACGGTTCGTGTAATATAACACACGGCTGCTGCTCGCCAGTTCCTGCGGTGAACTTGGCTGGACACGCTGCCGCGTGTCTAGATATTTATACGTACAGAATATATTTCATGAGCAATTTCTTGTTTTGCGAATTAAAATACGAGTGCATTCCTAAGAAAAAACAGCTTGAATACTTAATATTACCAAGAACCATATAAGCACATTACCAATTCATATTAAGAACTATTGAGACGCTGGGGGTTCAATTCAAACATTGATTACTCGAGTCCGTGGGAAGAGTTCCTTAGGATCCCTCCACGTCCCCTGTGGCGCTAAAGAGTACAACTTTGGCTGCTGCACTGCTCAACACCTTTGCAGAGCAAGAAACCAGAACTCGAATAAACACTACCTTATCAAATGTCATACTATAGCTATCGTTTTGTTATTTCATTTGTTGAGGGAGCTGTTCTACCCATTAAGCACAACTTTAACGTGCTTCGTGACTGTTGTCGTGCGACCTAGCGTCACCCGTCACTCTCTCACAGTACTGTACAGAAAGGGATAGGTCGTATATCTCGCGCGAGAAAGAGCACAACTGTGACAACAGTTGTGCTAGAGGTGCTAGAATGCGGTACATAAAAGGTATAACATACCTACGGTAAGACAATACGGAAATGATCATGGGAAGGATACCTAATACATGATGAGAGCCAGTTTCCTGTTCCTGTTAAAGCAAACGTACTTATAGTGGTAATAGTTCATGCCATTAGAAACTTCGAATTGAACACCTGAGCTAAGTCTTATTAACGTGCATTTTTCATGTGTCGAAAAAGTATAACTATAACCATAACTATAGGGTAAATTTTATGCTAAAAATGTAAACAAAAGTGGGCCTTGCGAAAACGTGAGCAAAACATAATATGAGTGAGTTGATAATTTCCGCGCGTGATCCCAGCGCCGGGGTCCGATGACCGCTCGCGTGCGCGCGCGCCGCGCAGGTGGACAACTGGACACTTTCCCCGCATACCACGCGGCGCGTGCCGACTGAGTCTGCCGGCTGCGAGGACTGCCGCATGTAACAGAACCTGTGACGACACTCGCTGATGCAACGTTTTTATTTTATGACACTTGAACCCAGCCCTCACTACCAGTAGTCGGACTTAGTGTGGGAGTGTAACCCGCTAATGGGATTGTCTCCGCGCCATCAGGCGCCGCTGCTGCACCTTTACCCGGGCCACACACAGTCTGAAATATCTGAATTACAATCCGGTTTCCGAACGGAATGATGACATCAGTAAGTGTCTCATTCTCTGTCTCTGTCTGTCATATGGTGATGTCTCGATTGCTGACGTCATTTCTTTCTGGATCCGGACCGGAATTCAGATTGTGTGGCTGGCCTTACCATGAGTTTACGTGACCGCTAGCCGCTGCGAGAATTGTAGTTGTACTAAGTAACCGCTAAGGCATTTAAAAAAAAAAAACGAAAAATTGACGATAAAATTCTATATATCTACTTATCGAACCTACTCACAAAATTTCAATAGAATCAGGCGAGGACAGCTGGAAATCCGGAAATCCGGACATACGTAAGAAATTTTGGCCAAGCTGAAACGGAGACACTTTGATCCCAACCTTGATCCCCTATCAATAGATAGGTTAGGATAGCGGATCAATCAAGCGGCTCATGATATGTCTCGTAACATAACACTATATCCACATGGGCGAAGCCACGGCCCACGGGCAATCTAAAATGATCTTGGAATTGTAGTATAGTTAAATGTTGTAGGTATACTTGTATTGTCGTGAACATGTCGTACTCGTACAGCCTAACAATAACAATGTGTCGACAACAATACATTTTCTTCGGGGAATACGGAACTTTGCTTTGACCTTTGACGTGACGTACGATTAACGCCCACTTAAATAATCAATTACAAACAACTTTTATCTAAATCATTAAGTATTTCGCACGTATAATCAACATCCGATATGGTCTAGTGGCTAGGATACCTGGCTCTCACCCAGGAGGCTCGGGTTCGATTCCCGGTATCGGAATAACTTTTAGCATTTTTTATGTTTATTTTGCATCTAACTACGCTACGGCCAATAATATACTCGTTTTTTTATATATATAAAAGGCATCGCCATCGCGGTAGAACAGAAATGTTTTTTACCATAATTTGTAACGGTATCATGTTCTTGCACCCTGACATAACCACTCGATTACAAGAATTGATCCAACCGATTATTAAACATTATTCAATCAAGTCCTCCACGCTCCACGAGCACAATTAAATGGCTGCGGCTTAATTAGCCGAGGAAGGACGCCATCTAGCGGATCAACTTCCCAACCAGCCCCCTTGATTAAAATGCCAACCTCTTTAAGTTTGCCTTTTTTTTCGTTTATTTAAATGTTGGTTTTGTAATCTGCTGAAATCGGAAAGCTTAACATCCTAAACAAAGAAAACAACGAAATTAAATTAAAACAAGAAATAATAATCATCATAATCAACAATATCAAATCACCAACCGTCAGACCAGTTAAGAATATAACTTACCACGTCATTGTAAAATCAACCTAATTAAGATTTAAGTACAACGCCAAATCAATGAGCACATTGACATTACGCCACCTAGCGCGGAGTAGCGGCACTTAATTGGGGCTTATCGAACTAAATCAGTTTATCGGGATTGCAATGCCTGGGAATCTGCAATGCAACAGTTTATTGTTCACCTCAATGGCATTTTCTGTTGAAACGGTAGTGGCATTGTTTTAGGTTTTTCTTACGCGTGTAGAATCAAGCTTTGAGCAATTTACGTTATGCAAAACGAGTCGTTTCTACAATGTCTATGGACATAGACAATGAAATACCTATGGACTGCCCATGGTTTGTTCCTGTGGGAATTTCTAAAGGAAAGACCCGTTTTATTCATTGTTTATCAACTTATTCACACGTAAAAGAAACCTGTTTATGAAAGTCTAGGAGGTTTAGCTGGGCGGCAAGCCAGTTCGGTAAAAAATATGGGAGAAATAAATCATAATTTAAAATTATATTGTTATTTGACTTTACTAATCATAATATACTTACCTTATATTTATATATTTATGTACTGGTTGCTGCGTTGGTCAAGATTAGCCAATGTTCGACGTATTTTTTCCGAAACAACGCTTTTCCAAGACCTCACAAATCACCGATAACATCTATTTCCTACTAATTAAATTCCGTAAACCAAGACAATGACGGAAGCTATGCCTATTTCCTGCTCGCATTGAACAAAACGACATAAAAATATCCAAACAGCAACTTTATTCCCATGACTTTAAGACAACATGAAACGCTGACGCCAATATTGTGTGCAGTTTGCCTGCAATGTATTGAATTGATTTAACATTCTTTTAAAATTTGGTCCTTAATATCAAACAACTAAGATAATAAAAACTGCATTTTTATATTGGTGTACTGTAAATAGTTCGAGGAAGCTCATTGGAGCTATTATTAGAAATTAGAAGTAAGCCCTTATAGTGAAGGCAGTAGCGATGACAGGACGGCAGTTGTAAGGTTGCGGCAGTAACAGCCATGAAGCCGACCTACCCGATGACGAATCGGTTGGATACGACGTTTCACAGCTGTTACGGCCAATTTTATGCAATTTCCAACCACCATTATCCGAGCGTCTTCGCATTGTTATTTGTTCACTTCAGCTATTCCTGCTTCTTTGCTGGAATCTGCGTAAAGTTTAAAATATTATACAATTGGACAACAGCGCACCTTATATACAGTACTGAGTTTTCAATTAGTCAAGCAAATCAGAACGTCTTATTTTGATTGCAGTTAGTTAGAAGTCAACTGATCAAATCAGATGATCATGATTTACCTACTTTCATAACAATTTAACAAGTCAACAATTTCAATATTCACGCGAATTCGAACGCATTTTGGCCTTTGATAAGAGAGCAAAACGTTTTTGCGGCCCTTTTAATGGTTGAATACGGCTGCATTAAACAGTAGCAGTGGCTTGTCTCGCAACTAGACTGTCTGGTACCTAACCTATAGATGACTAATAAGATCAAAGACTTTTGAGTTCGATCTGTTTGTCTGAAATTACAGTCCATGTTGTTATAGGCATCATCATCTAATCTAACTGATTCTATTAAAAAAAGAAAACACATACTGACAGTCTTCAATCTACTCGTGGTCCATAAAACATTAATCATTCCCAGAACAATTGATAGAATCACATTGTAGTTACAGAAAAATAATCATAGAAAGTATAAACTGGCAAAAAACAGTCGTTATGTAACTGTCATTGTGCGTAGGGCCACGAGCCGCTGCGGCCGTGGAAGACAAGCTCCATTAATGGAACAGTTATTGCAATAGGTCGCTAACCGGAGTTTTTGTGGACACCAATCCACTAATCTTAACCGACGTAAGTGTGGTTGTAATCTGAGGGACAATAAACCGTTTTACAATGATGCTGGTGACGGCCAACTTGTGGTCGGGGCCGTTACTGTGGTGCCTCGGTTTGGTGCTGAGACAAAAGCTGCAATAAAAGAATACCGCGAGCGAGCAAAAAATCTGTATTTGTTTTGGATAACGAGGATCGTGTTACCGATTAATAGTTCTGGCAGTGCCAGGAATATATCTGCAACTACAAAAAGAATATTATATCTGCAACTAAATAAAAAATAAGGGAAACCATTCCACTGTGCTAATCTTTAACGCTCGTGCTATTGGATGGTCGCCAAACCAAATTTGCATTTTACAAGGCATTGAATAACAGTTGTTACAAAATATTTCAATTATTATAGTCAATTAATAATAGACAACAGACACGCACTTCCGGAATATCGAGGAAACTGTCGAGCTATCGCAACCGAAATGAGGACATCTTGCTCTTGTGCGGCAACCGTCCGGGCCGAAACTTATCGATTACCAATTTGCATATACACGTAATCTATTGGCCAACAGAATTGTAAAGTTTTTTTCTCGTTTATAACATCATCATCCTCCTAGCCTTTGTCCCATATTGTAGAGAATGAATTCTCAATCGGGGTCGGCTACCTAAATCCCGTTTATAACATCGTTTTTATTATATATTCTTCGTTTTTAAGAATCCCAAGTGCCCGGAAGGGACTCTCCCCTTCTAAAGACGTAGTAAACACAGTTTAAGTTGTCTTGTAAACTGACTTACCTGCTATGCAATCAACGAACATTATCACGAACTGCATCTTGAATCATTAATCAATTGTCGTGGTCTTAATTAATTAAGTAAGAAGCGGACTGACAAAATTAATACATCAGATTACAGAATCTAATGAGAAGTACTTTGATGAAATACGAGTTTAAGAGCATTACATTTCATCAGTAACTTGGTGATCATGAAGAGAATACTGATTAATGATGTTAATTTCTTGATCATTCAGTGAATGATAGATACTACTCAGCTTATTTTGCATTCGAAAGAAAGCGCTCCAAATTCAGCATGAAGCAAATATTTAGCTATGAGAATGAGAATGAGAATGAGAATGAGAATATTTATTTGTCGAAAGTGGGTATACATATAAATGATCTTAACTATGACTAGTTTCTCCACTTTCTGTCTATAAGTCAGACGTACAAATTAAATTAAATTATAGATTATCATACATTATTTATCATTACTTATGTTACATTAAATCACATCACTCACATTACATTACATTGCTTCACATGATAATATTATTTGTATAAATTAGATTAATGAAAATTATGTTCATATGTCAAAGTGTTCTGAATTAGTATAGTACATATTATCCTTACACCAACTGAATAGTTTGCTTTTAAATTGTTGTAAATCTAATTCCTTTATATCGTTGGGCAGGTAATTATAATTTTTTATACACATGAATACAGCATTCTTATTAACCAAAGCAGAAGTCGTCCCCGGATAATGCAAATGTAACCCTTGCCGAGTGTTGTGTCTTGAGGTGGACGCATGACTGGTAAAAGAACTTAAATTTTGTTTAGTGAAGAGACATGTCTCGTATACATAAAGAGAGGGCAGGGTTAAAATATTGAGCTCTCTGAATATTGGTCGACATGAGTCTGTTTGCTCGGCACCATAGATTGCACGAATACATTTTTTTTGCAGTCGAAATACTTTAGGAGCGTATGGGCTGTTGCCCCATAAAATAAGACCGTATCTTAGATTTGACATTACATAGCCGTGGAATGCCATAAGTGCTGTCTTTTGAGATGTCATATCCTTTAGTCGTCTGAGAGCAAACACGAAACGACTAAGTCTATCTATAAGATTTTCGATATGTTCTTTCCAATTATTATATGAGAATCGACAATAACCCCTAAGAATCGAAAAGAAGAAACACGTTCTATTTCTATTTCTTGATAACCATTGCCGTTATAGGTTAATTGTACATTTTTAGGCTTACCCTGAGGTGCATAGAATTCCATGAATTTGGTTTTCGATAAGTTAATCTGTAAGTTATTGTTTTCTAACCATGTAATAGTATCCCTAAGTAATGTATTTGCTTCTGATTCATATGTTAATGGATCATCACCTCTTATGACTAGAGAACAATCATCAGCAAAAAGAATAATTTTGTGTTTAGTTATATTAGGCAGGTCATTAATATATACTAAGAAGAGAAGAGGTCCCAGGACGCTTCCCTGCGGTACACCATATTTTACACAGCGAAAACTTGATTTATAAGTTAGGACAGTTTTGGTTTTAGAACAAAAATTTGTTATCTCAGTACGTTGTAACCTATTTTGTAAATAAGATTTAAGCCATTCATATGCATTGCCTCGAATCCCTACACTATACAATTTGGATAGCAGCAGATCATGTGATACTCGATCAAATGCTTTAGACATATCCATAAAAATTGTCATGACTGGTACACTTTTGTCTCTACAAGCCATAATCTCTTTTAAAACTTCATAAATTGCCATAATTGTACTTTTATTCTTACTAAACCCAAATTGATTCTTTGATAAGATGTTAAATTTTGTAAAGAAAGAGATCATTCTATTGTAGAGGACTTTTTCAAATATCTTGGCAAATATTGGTATCAAAGCTATCGGTCTATATTGCTCAGAATCCTGTCGGTCACCTTTTTTGAATACTGGTTTAGTAATTGTAATTTTTAGCTGCTCAGGATAAACACCTTCATCCATAGATTTATTTATTATGCACGTTAAGGGTGGAGCTAGAGCATTACAATTCTCTTTAATAATAGAGGTTGACAGTTCATCGAATCCTGTTGAAAGCGTATTTTTTAACGACATTACTATTTTTACTATTTCGCTCGTCTGAGCAGGATACAGGAAAATTGAGGTTTGAACATTCGGTAGTGTTACGAGATTTGGACTTGGGTCATCATCTTTGACTACTTGTGTGAACTGCTTATTAAATTTATTAGCTATTTCAAGTGGATCCTCAACTAGCTCATTACTAAATTTTACTTTACTAAGTGTGCAGTTCGGTTGTTTATTACCAAGGGATTGATTGATGAGACCCCAAGTGGCTTTCGCTACATTATTAGCATTTTCAACGTATTGTTTATTAATGTTCCTCTGGCTTTTCCTAATAATTTTTTTCAAAATCACAGAGTAACTCTTGTAATTATATTTATTTTGTTTGGTTGGTTGAAAAGTGTAACGTTGATGCAGCCTGCGCTTGGTTTTAGAGGCTGCTTTGATACCAGGTGTTATCCAAGATTTCCTCACATTCGCATTCATTTTAACCTTGTTCCGGGGAAAACAGAGATTAAAAAACAACATTACTAATTCGTGATATACCTGGAATGCGCTATTTGTACTTACACACTCATACATTTCGCTAAAGGTTAAAGCTTTTAAACAATCGTGAAACTTTTTCCTATTGATTTTTGACATGTTTCGTTTCCATATAAACCAATATTTATGATGAACTATCTAGACACGCGGCAGCGTGTCCAGCCAAGTTCACCGCAGGAACTGGCGAGCAGCAGCCGTGTGTTATATTACACGAACCGTTTGGAGCCACTTTTGACCCCCCAATAACTCCAAATCTATTTAACATAAAAAATTGAAATTTGGCTTATGTATTAAGATCCCTTAGAACAAGTAGAACCCCAAATTTCATTAATATAGGTTAAATAGTTATTGAGATATTAAAGTCCAAAAAACGGTATTTTTGTCACTGACTGACTGACTGACTGACTGACTGACTGACTGACTAGTAATCAAAAACCTAACCCACTTCCAGGTGACCTAGAAAGGTGAAATTTGGCATCCAGCTTAGTAATTGTGTGTGTATACATATAAAAATCTAAAACAGTGATTTTTTTATGTTTTTTTATTATTATTATTATTGATGGTTGTTGCCTCAGAACTCTGTCATTTATAAACCGATTTGGAAAATTCTTTTTTTGTTTGAAAGATATACTAGAATAGCATATACACTCACACGCACACACTTACACATACATGCACATAAAAATCCAATACGTACTAACCGTTTTGGAAAATTCTTTGTTTGTTCAAAACTTTCAAAAGATGTACTAGAATAGCACACAGAACTAATTAACAAATAATAATTAAGTAATTTACACATCATAATAATTTCTGTACAAAAAGTAATGATATCCCATCAAAAACATAAATGTAAAATGAGAGCCAAGTTCAATATCGCGTGTACTTTGCCGACAAAAGAATTGAGATCTGCAAGGGCGCCAAGTTCTTTGCCCTAAAATTTTTAGATACAAGGACATGCGACATACTCAATGCATTTATTTTACTTGGGGAGTAATTCAATATCAAGATTTGACTTGGCTAGTTTTCACAAACTAACTAAAGTTTATAAAAGTAACATAGTCATAGTCATAGTTCATTATCAAGCTAACAGTACAAGTAACAAGACGTACACTAACTTGCGTACTTACCTTTACGAAAATAGGTTAATGATTTGATTGATTTTGATTTATAATTTAAATTTATATTTTGAAACTAGCCAAGTCAAGTCTTGATATTGAATTACTCCCCAAGTAAAATAAATGCATTGAGTATGTCGCATGTCCTTGTATCTAAAAATTTTAGGGCAAAGAACTTGGCGCCCTTGCAGATCTCAATTCTTTTGTCGGCAAAGTACACGCGATATTGAACTTGGCTCTCATTTTACATTTATGTTTTTGATGGGATGGGTTTTACAGAAATATCCAGAGTCTGAGCGGAGTGATCTGAAATCTGCAAATGGTGAACTAACGCCTGTTTTTTCCCAGTAAAGTTTGTTGCAAAGTTATCTATACACGTTTTAGATCGTGCTGTTATTCTTGTGGGCTCATTAACATGTAGTTTGAAATTAAAACATTTCAGCAACCTTTCAAACTCTTTGCCAATCTCTAAATTTTCTTTCAACCTATCGATATTAAAATCACCGCATATTATAATTCTTTTTCTGTGTTTTAATATGATTTTCATCAGGAGAAGCTCTAGTTTTCTAAAAAACAGATCTATGTCAGCACCTGGTATTCTATAAATGCATAATACTCGTATTAGTACATTATAACCTACTACATCCACCCCACAACATTCAAACACATTTTCCTGGCATAGATCATTTATCCAGTACAATGTGTCAAATTCATAATCATCCCGCAGTAATATGCAGGTACCACCTCTTTCAATTTTTTTCCGAGAGTACATTGCTGCCAATGTATAACCATTTAGCACTAAATTTGCCCCATTGCCTTGTTTTATAAAGTGCTCAGATAAGCAGATAGCGTCAATGGATGTATTGTTTCCTTCAAATTCTTTGATAATTAAGTTAAGTGTATCTAATTTGTGCAGTGCACCTGCAATATTTTGATGCAAGACTATGAAGCTATTGCCGACGAAAGGAATGATCGATTATTTTGTTATTGCATTGCTTTGGAGCTTTGTTAAAGTAGTAAGTGATCTTACCCTTGTCTCCTCTTTTATCGGCAATGTCTTCATTTACAACCACTTGCTCGATTTTTTTCTGAGCTGCTAGCACATTAATGTTCCCATCAAAACTAACTAAACGAAGTGGAACATTTTCTGTTTTTTCTCGGTTTATATAACCCTTTGTTTTATTTGACATTAGGAATTTCCTGTAATATTCAAGTTTGTTAATCTCGTGTATTATACATTGTGCAACATCAGTATTTGTGTCCACAAATACGCAATTCCCAAATTTTTTTACTAGGAGTTTTAGATTAACATTAAGTTTGTATTCATTAAGATGATTATTGTACATTACATTAACAACAAAAACATTACAATTACTTAACATTTTCAGCGTTGCACTTAACTCGGTTAAAATTTTGTATGGATTTGTGTCATTGCTGCCAATCATAAGAATTACATGATCTTCATGAGTTAAGTCTTTACACATATTTACACACGATTTTAATACTTCTTCTGTAGATGCATCCGTCTTCCTAATCGCTTGAACATCATAGGCTTCTTTTACTGAAAACTTTTTTTTGTTTTTAATCAACCTTTGTACTACGCCTTTGCCCTGATTGTCTGCAAATATCAAGATTCTGCTATTTTTTGATTCATCCAGGCACTGGGTATTATTTTTTTCCTTAAACGCTGCTGGTACAACTTGACTTGTCGCTGGTTTACTTGGGCTGGTAGTAGCGGCTCGAGTCATGATGTTATTTTTTTTTGTAAATTCTACGGTTTTTTCTTTGCTATTATAATTTGGAGTTTGGCTTAATTCGTGTGTTTCACCATCTCGCTTTTCTTTAGAAATTTTCTTTACAGGCGTGTTTTTTTTCGGAGTGCCAGTTTCTGAGAGGAGACTTCTGTATAAATCCACTTTTTTTTGTTTTTCGCTTAAAACTTTCTTTAAACCGGTTACCTCCAAGTTCAGACGAGCTATTTCATCATGTGCACTCTGTAATTGCAATGCCAATTTGGATATTTCTATGTTCAAATCTTCAAAAGTTTGTGTATCTATCATGGAGATATTTGGGAGACTGCGGCATGTATCATTAAGTAATGAATTTTCGTTTTCTGATTCAGAAATGGATAGGTCACCTGATAAACAACGACGGATTGATGTTGGCTTTTTTGTGGTGGTGTCGCCTTTAGGAAAGATAGTGTCAGCAGTTGCAGGGCCGCTTGAAGTACTGGGTTGCATAGTGGTTATGTTCGTAGTTTTTTGCTTATTACGACAGCATGGGGGGCACTTCCACGTGTCCTTCTTATCAGTACATCCCATTAGGTCAAAACGCCGCTGGCCCACACTAACACAGGCAGCGTGAAAATAGTCGAAGCATTTACTACACTTTAAAATGCAGTCTTTTTCTTGAAGTACTTTGTTACACTTAAAGCAGAAATTATCCTTGGACTTGGCTTTTTCTTGCCTAGGCTGAGGTTGTTTCTTCGACATTTTGTATTAGGTCAATTAAAATAATAAGATCAGAAAAATATACAACAAAGAAAAAAAACAAAAAAAAAATGCAAAAAGTTCCCAGGTTTCGAACCCACGAGACTAGTGCAATGAATTTGCTTGCAAGCTCAACCTACTGAGCCATTCGATCATTTGGGGTATTGACGAAAAATCCTTTCAATTGTACAATAATGCAGGATGACGTTTTCGAGTCATTGACCGGAATGCCGATGCAGCGCCGAACGTTAGCCGAAGTGCACCCGAAACGCGTGAACGACACTCGCGCGCTTCATGTATACGAAGATTTTAAACCAAATAACGTTCCACACCAAATAATTATAGGAATTGTCAGGTTTCTTTCTTATTTTAAGTAACTTTTCTTCCACAATAATATTCCTCGATCACAGTAACACACTAAGTAATGTTTTAATCTCACTTAAAGTTATTTTTTAGGCACTTTTCGAATTATTTTCGTGGATTCACTTGACAGCACGTCTGCCTTGCGCTAGCGGTATCGGGCGAGCGAAGAGAACAATACAGACAAAAATAACCTGTCGAATACTGATTGGTTCTGCTGTTGAGCAAGGGATGATATCATTACGAAACGAAGCTAAACCAAGACTAAAAGATCTGCAGCGACCAATATAAAATAATTGCACTTTGATAGTATTTGTTAATCTTCCAATTAGCAAGAACCTTCTTGACTTGAATTGCATTGATTCTATAATGATGGTATCATAGTGTTTTATGGTTTGATATAGGTTTGCTGCCAAATGATGATTTACTATTCGCTATATTAGGTACTCAGTTATTCAACAATAACGGCTTGGGGTGAGGCAAAAACTGAAGAAACAGACGATAATATCTCACTCGCTACATGCATCCCTATATTTGATTTGAATTCAGTTGCAACAAGATTGCCGACACGTAATAGAGTTGGTCAACACCGAATCGGTAATGACCGGTATTAATAACCATTTCACGGTAATTTATTCTCGCGAGCAACGAGCTAATGTATTGGGTAACGGATTATGAAATTGATATATAGATTGATAAATCAAAGAAGCTGTGAAAATGAAGTGAGACAACCTGTACAATTTGCTCCGAGCATTATTTACGCGCTGAGTAATTTGTACCACAAATTGGGTAAAATTATGATTAGTATGATCATCATTCTCTTTCCTTTACGTTATTATGGTATTTGTACCAAATAATCTAACTTCCACTCAATATATTTACATTAGATTACATATATCATTACAATGCCTGCATACCAATATCAAGACGAGTGATGAGATTGTGGACGATATCAGTTGTCGTATATCACTATTTCAGGTTAAAAGAGATCGAGAGCGATTCAAGATCGTTTCGACTGTCAGATTTTGCTCTCTCAATTGAAGTAAATGAATAAATTGGAAATCATTAAACATGACAACATGCATCTCGATTGAAAATTTGGAACTTATTAAAAACAAATGAGACTTTTTCGTCCCATATTGAATGTGGTTTTTGAATCTCTGGTAGAATCAGACATGTAAATGAGCCTTTAACGCCTGCTTAAAAGTTTGAGTTCTAAAGCTTGACACATTGTCGAAAATTAAAGTCAAATGTTATACACATTACCACAGATCATCTCGATCCAGAGACTCTCTACCATCAAAATTCCTTCACGTGACTTTACGCTAGCGGCAATTGCTCAAACTAAATCTTTAATAATCCCCTTCCTACCGAATCTAATTCAGCAGCACACATTCTTCATAAGGCAGTAACTTGCACTTGCAAAAAGTAAAAGTGGTCATCTCGCGTCACGCTCGCGAGAGCAAGTGAATGCCCGCAGATGTTTGTTTATGGATTACTGACGGCTATTAGCGAAGTGAGCGATCTCAGATATACCTCGAAAAAATGTGAAGAAATAAGGCGTTGCGCTTGTAAAAAGTGTGTTGAAGTGTATAATGCACGTATCATATTTTTTTGTCTTTGACGCCGTGTTTATTGTAATTACAGTGCGCTAACTATGTAAAACGCAATAGGTTTTTAATGGTAATATGTGCTAATAGCAAATCTCTGAAACCAGGAACGACACCCAGTTAATTAAGAAAATTCAAAATTAATTACTTATTCATAACTAAAAAGTGATATGATAAAGATGGAGCTACCATTTGCGCCGCCTCCTCAACGCAAGGATAATATTGAAAATCGTTAAACGAGGAATAAAGTATCATTATCATAACTTATGTAAAGGGAAGGGGGACTGATAGAATAAAAAAGGTGGTGAGCACTCGGCAGAAAGCTAATGCTGTTGAGATCATTGAAACATGACAAGAGCAATGATCTGCTAGCTCGATGCGAGCAGAGATACTTGTTTAAGAACAAGCGGCAAAGATTTATGATAATTACCTAATAAGTCCTAAAGAATTCAGAAATTGAGGAGCAAGTAGCCACTCCCAATATCATTGGCAAAATTAAAACCCACCGTCTCCGCTGGCTCGGCCACGTGGAAAGAATGGGCGAAAATCGTGGCGTTAAGGGTTAATATTTGGGACGACGAATGGGACGAAAGCCGGTTGGCTGCCCCAGGTATCGCTGGATTGATGTCTTCGAGCCAGATCTGCGTGAACTCCAGGCCGGCAACTGGCGGGAAACGGTGCTAGATCGAGACAAATTCGTGTCGAAGGCTAAGACTCGCTTTAGGTCGCTAAGCTATTAAGTAAGTGGCTATATAAGTGATTATTTCTAATCTCATATTATGCAATATGTTCGTATTTAAGAATACATTGATATTTTCGTTTAGATTTATCCGTTAATAGGAGGGGCGTCCCACTTCTGGACAAAGGCCTCTCCGTTTATAGGTAGTATAACCTAATACATCGCTTGTTTACTTGTGGTTTAAGTATGACGAATCTCGTTTGTGCGTGAATAACAGGGACCTTCTAAACCATTAACGATCTAGATAAAAGACTACGCGTTTAAACTAAGTCACGCATCTGAGTCTACCACTAGTATGTAGCGGCTCTTTACCTTTATTTTATTGATATCACAAAACCAGAGATAAGATAAGACCAGTGTGCCAAATTTCACTGTAAAAATTGCAGAATTGCACATTTGACCTCACACTAAAGCGCTAATTTGCGGCACTAGAACTACTTTATCGTCCGATCTTTCTAGGACAAGTGAAGCTGTTTCTATGTAAGTGTTTTTATGAGACCAGTTTTCAAGTTAACTCACTGCCTAAACTGTTTATTACTTAACAATTTTGTTATTGTAACTATTAGTTAAATAATGTTTTTTTGAAGGTTAATCGCTAGTTTAAAATGTTTAAATCGTAGCAGAGGCCGTAAGTGCGTGTAATTGGGCTCGAACCAGTTAACATTCCTGTTGAAAAACATTAATGTGAGTTGTTTTGCCGCTCGCTATAAATAAGAGTAGACTTGTGTGTAAAAAGTCACGGGCCAAAGGATCGAAGGAATCTGCCCGTGAAGCCACCTTTTTTACTAGATAATTACTGGAAAATTGACGTACAATTTGCAAATAATTTTGCATATAAATAACGCGTTAAAAGTACGAATTTTCATATCGTATAAGTTTTCAGTTGAAACAAACAGTCTTTTATATTTTTGCGATGAAGAAAACGATACGAATGATTGTGCATTTTTGTTTATGAGTAGGTAGGTCGCAACACTAAAGGCGGAGTCGTGGGTAAAACATAGTTCTTGGGTTTATTAAAACGGTGCCAAGAGGTTAAACATTGGAACTCTTCACACAACAGGTAACTCGGACAGTTAAGAACACGGAGAGTACTACGCCGCCCACGGTCACCTACATGTCAGGGTTGTCAATCGCTTAATAGAAGATATTCGAATGAAAGGAAAAGGATTTACTTATGATAACATAAATAATTATAAAATACACAAATCGATCAAGTCCTATGCTAATAACATCCTTGACCCAAGTACAAATATTCGAGTTCATCACACAAGTATTTGCCCTGGTCGGGTTTTGAACCCAGGATCCCCGGCTCAATAGGCAGGTGCACTACAATCTGCACCAACGCGTCGTCGAAAAAACATGTTCTCCATTTTTGTCTTATAAATTATAAAGATATGTAGACCTTTCTAATACAGCTACGAGGGTCATGCCAAAAGAAATTAGATACTCAAAAATCATAATGTTTATTATTCATTAAAGTTGTCTATTTTTTCGAAGTATTCACCGTGGACACGTATACACTTTTCCATCCGTCTAAACCACTTGGAAAATACTAATGACCACTCTTCTTTAGACACTTCAGAAATTTCATAGTTATAAGCTGCCAGGGCATCTTCTTTGCTTTCAAATCGCCTTCCTTTTAATTTGTCTTTGATTTTTGGAAACAGATAAAAATCACATGGTGCTAGGTCCGGTGAATATGGAGGATGAGGCAAGATAGTGACGTGTTTGGTACTAAAATAGTCCAGTGTTCTAGCAGAAGTGTGCGGGGCTGCGTTGTCATGGTGCCAAAGCAGTTGCTGGGTTCCTGACTTTGGCCGCTTATCACACCAAGCTGACAATACTTTTGGGGCACAAACTGTCACGTACCATTCCGAATCGACTGTTTTTTGATCTTCTAGTACCACAGTAGCAATATGTCCCGTTTTGCAGAAAAACGAGGCAACCATTTGTTTCTGTGTGCTTCGCGTTCGGCGACATTTTGTTGGTGTCGGTTCATCTTCAAAGCACCATACTGTTGACTGTCGCTTTGTTTCAGGATCATAGTTATATAGCCATGTTTCGTCACCTGTGAGTATATCATAAACATTTTTTTTTTCACCGCCATTAAATTTATTTATCATAAATTTGCACCAATCCACGCGACGTTCCTTTTGCAAATCATTGAGCTTGTGCGGCACCCACCTTGAACAACGCTTGTGGGGGGATAATTGTCCGTGAATTATAGTTTGCAACGCTGCTGATCCAATACCCAGTTCTCGCTCTAGCTCTACGTATGTGATTCGTCGGTTTCCACGAATCATTTTTTCCACAGCTTGCACATTTTCTTGAGTAACTGCGGTTGGCGGCCTACCTGACTTCGGATCATCTTCAAAACTCGCCCGTCCTCTTTTAAATTCAGCAAACCAGTTAAAAACTGTTGCACGTGAACATGCAGACTCACCAAAAGTCGTGACTAAAAGTTCAAAACATTCTTGAGGCTTCAAACCTTTTATAAAGTCATAATACATCATAACCCGAAAATCACGTCGTGTCAGCTCCATGGTCGTAGAAAATTCCCGCCAGATTTAATCAGAAAAAAAATCATAAAAAAAAATATACGTAGTTTTGCCGAGTGTTCCATTTTTAAATTTATAAGTAAATAGCCAGCCTTTGTGGTGATGTATTACTGGCCAGTATCAATTAAATGAGCAAGGAGTATCTAATTTCTTTTGGCATGCCCCTTGTACGATCATTTCTGTAACAAAAATTGCAAATATGTACCCCATTCCAAAAATCCAAACTACTAACACGTTTATCAAAACAATTTCGTAGCCTACACTATAATTTGAGGCTGCATACAAATTGGAGAGCCTCTGCCTGGATAGATCAACATTCAACTACGACATGAGCAGTCACACTAGGTAAATGTGAAAATCACAGTATCAATGCAGGTGGCAACCCTGCGTGCGTAGATCGTGACTTGCGCAAGCGCGTAATCACAATAATTGGCGCCGCCTGTACATCGATCTGTCATTGCATTCCTGCCGCTCGTGAGATCTTCGTTAGCCAGCGCTTCTGCCGGGAGCAGAGGGTACTGACTGATGTCGTAAAAATATTATGCCATTATTGTTATGTTGTTTAAGGGCCTGAATTCCGCTAGTAATTTGATTGGTTTTAATTTTTGCATAGCAACATTAGCAACCCTTAATACGGATGGAATTTGATGGATGGAATATCATAAGCAAAGGCAACATTAAACAATCATGTTCAATTCAATTCAAAAGCGACCGGTCGTTATTCGAAAATGTACTGCTAATGCTAATTTACCGCAGGAACATGTAACTATAGGAATATGTAACTATAAATTGAGTTGAATTTACCCATTATAAATTATATTTGTCTAATCAAATTCATCGTCTTTGGGCCGATATAGACGGATAGTATTTCAACTGCTGCAAAATGGCAGGTCTGATGCAGTTGATGTAACTGTATTCTGACTGCAGCTGGCGTGCAGCTTTGTCGACCATGTGTATATACGTCATCTGCAAGTGGACTGCGCAGTTGGTTTTCAGTTTGGATGCAGTTACGCCAACTGCATCAGAACTGCTTTCGTTCAAACTGCGATTTTGCAGCTGAATTTGCAGTTCAAATGTTGTCCGCCTGTATCGGCCCTTAAGGTAAGATACGCTACCCAAAAATCGATTCCTTGGTTCGTCCCGTAGAAATAGAATACTATTTTAGCTTACCGAGTTCACGCGAACGCTTCGGGTAAAAAAAATACTTCTGCCACTAGACTACTCAATAATAGATGGCGCTGAAATCAATTTCCATTCTGTTCAATATTCGCATTGGAAAGCGTCTCAGCCGAACTAGGACGTACGTGAGTTTAGCCCGCGGGGAAACTGCTCATAGATTCTAACGAAAGTGTTTGCCAGTTTTTGTTTGCGAGAAATGTATCGAAAGTGTTATTCTGTGTGCCTTTCGCAACAGTGGGCAAAAAGGTGAAGGTGAAAACTGTTGAAAAAGGGTTACATTAAATTTATTATAATGAAATACGATGCGCCCTATAGATGTAAAGAAAAAACTACTAATTGCCTCGCACCTCGCAATAAAATGCTTGTCGTTGATTTTCAGGCATTTAAGTTTCTCTATTTAGGTATAGGTACACGTGGAGAGTAAAACTTGTGTAAACTTTGGGTGTTACGTATCATTCTGTACCCAGTATATATAAGGTGTTAAAGGCTACTGGCACTTCGACCTACTATTTACCTGATTGTTAACAAATATATTTTTGTTTTTGAACTTTATGTTGCCTTTTTTTATTGCTTTACATATTTCGTTCAGGAAGCCAGTAATGTCATACCATGACCAGTAATTTATTTTATTCCTTATGATATGTCCTCCACAGGGACGGAACTAGAAAAGGAAAGTAACCCATGTCAGTGGGCGTTCGCATGCGTATAGCGACATTCTACCATGTCACTCCCAGAAGGTCGAATGTACACACATGCTTCAATGACTTTTTGGCTTGTTATTACGTATTACGAGTAACTATGACTTGATAAAATCTTATGTCCAAGTTTAACCACATACGCCATTCCTGCTTGTGTCACGTCAACGTCACTGACGCATTCGAGAATCGAGACGTGTCGAGATTCTGCAAGGTAAAACGCTTGACATGGAATTTTGTCAATTTAGTTATGTCAGACGTACGATATATGAGATTGAAATCCTATTATAAAATGTTACGGTGACCCAATTAATCTGAGGAAATATAAACACATAATATATAACTAATAGAGAAACTTTTTCATTTTATTTAATTGAAAATATTAAATTAAATACGTTCCATCTTAAAATACCGTCGCCAATCCAATATAAAAGTGAAAGATTCTCATTTACTTAGACATGGCAAAGATCGATTCCAAGTAAAACCATAAAATGCTTTCTACAGATCACAGATTAAGAGACAATAGAGGTCGATAACATCGTGTTTTGTAATTAAAATGGCATTGTTTGCTGGCAACGGAATGGCAGGATATGGATCGAGAAAAAAAAAACACTTGTTAGATTCTAAAACAAGCGGGCACATGTAAAACATCAAGATTTTTATCGATCTCGTATACTTATATTATATTGTTCTTGGTAATTTGTTTTTTTTAACCGAAATTAGGTATAATTTATATGTTAAAACAATCTTCCAGCTTTATAATTTAAGTACCTACGTAAAACACATGAGTTCGAAGTCGCAAACACGGAAGGGTTACCAAACAAACACTTTAGAGCTAAACCACAGTACGACCTTACAGTTAACCGCTTGATTGATTGAAAATACTTCAATAATCACAGTAAAGCTCGCTTTTGGGGACAACTATAGCACTACTACTACACATTGTATACAGTGATTTAAAGAAATTTTTAGGCACACGAACAAGAAAATGTTACCATTAAAACCTTAATTTGGAAATGGTAGACAATAAATATTAAATGCTTTTTTCCTAGTGCCCAGGCTTTTGTATTTACCTACTGATAACTGATTTGATTTAGATTAAATCAGAAGTGGTGTTTTTTTTGCATTACATACGCTTTAAATACTTGCATAGTATGGACGGACACTATGTAAAGCGAATAGGCTCGGCAATGAAAGTGCTAACTTTCGTATAAATCACATTACGTTGATGCAAGTAAATATTGTTTAACGAGCATTAGAAATTCACTTTTACCTCTCAAAGCAAGCGCAATAAATTAACTGATTATTCACGTTTTCTATAAATTACAAATTAGAGAGAATTTTGACATTTATTAATACGGTAGGCCTATTTACTAGACGGTGTCGCTTTGTCAGAATTAATGCGCAGTTTATTAGGTACTTGACATATAAATTGAAGCACATCTATTTCTGTGATCTATGACGATGATGGCAAATTAACATATACATACGATTGTATATAATAAGACATACGACTGTAATAAGACTTAATAAAGGGATAATTAATGCTATGTCAACTTAAATTTCAAGCATTAGGTAATGCAATCAACAATAAAAGTGCAATGTATAAATTCTATAATAATAATTTGACGTAAAATATTATTTTCTGAGTAAAAATAAATGATTGAATTGAATTCAATAAGCACTTGCTGTGAAGTGCCGTTATTTGTTTGATTATCGAAGTTAACTTAGTTATCGAAATTGTATAACAAAACATAAATAATGATCTAATTAACTCTACATCATACTAGATATGAGCGCCGCGCCGGCGCGCCGCCGTCGCCGCGGATTCGAGTCGGCGCGCCGGCGCAACAAATTGCGATTTGCTTTCTCGCTCGCACTCGTAACGTATCCCACCTGCGTCCGCGTTCGGTCGCACGATGGCTTCAATCGAGTCAAGTATTTTGCCGAGTGAACGCGTGTTGTTTTTTTTTGAGCCGTGTCATAATATGAGTCTAACACGATGATGAGTTCTTAAAATGTGTTTAACGTACCTGGCTGGCGCCAGGTACGCTAGGTGGCCCTAGCTTTTGAAATTGATTGTGTTGCTACTAAGAGATTGTGATTAAAATTTTTGTGATGTTAAAAAATATGCTTGTTAAGTTTTAATATTTAAATAAAACAATTCAAACGGATTAGATCGCGCATATTATTTATTCAGTACCTTTACAGATACCGTTGTCAATTGTTGACTGAGAAAAACATAATTTTTCTCTGTCAAAGTTACATTTGTGCAAACTACCCATTTTATAAATATTAATTTAAAAAATAAAGGTGTTCATACATGCCAAATGGGCCTAATGTGTAAAGACAGTTACACATGTGCCAGAAGGGTATTTATTATTTTATTTAAAATATCTACCAGCGGTTCACTATAAGGCTTACTGAGGAGAAAGAACCGCTATTAAGCTCCGAAAATAAATCACATCGTCATAGACAACAATTTATCAGTAGAACGAGGTTGTCGACAGAAACTGCCGTCGTATTGTGTATGATTAATTTAATGGAGTATTTAATAAACTTAAATTACCGCAACAATTGACAACAGAGGAGAAAAAGATAACATGGCATGAAGTAACATTTTTCTGAACTTAGGGTGCTTAAGTACTAAAGTAAAACGTAAAAATTTACATACTTCGTTACAAAACTAATTACCTTCTCAGTTTACATATTAGGATAACTAGTCATTTAATATAAAAAGTGGCTTCGGCAAGTACATAGTATCAAACTTAAAAGTAATATAAGAATGTAACACTTTTAAAAACAGCTACGAGTTGTTTCGTCTGTTTTCCAATTTCGAATTAAGAACAAAATCGAGAAAAAATACTAGTTACTTCGGTTATATTTATTTTATCACTATTTTTTTGCCCCTAAACTCTATCAATCTAAATCTTTTCTTCCAAACAAAACAATAAAATAGCTTTTCGTTGAACCGTACCAATTGTGTAACGGATGAAAGTGCCGCGCCCTGTGAGAGCCGCGGATCACAATTGAATGAAGAATCGACTCGCATTGACAGTTCATGTCCGTGATCGGTTTACAAGTGATTTAGCACACGGCGAACAAGTTGATTCATGAATTTCATAATTCACGTTACATCGGAATCGCGTGGCGTGAATTATGTGTATATTAAAATTCCAATGAGTTATCGAGGTCCTGTTTACAATGAAAGTTCCGCTTCAAAATCACGTCAATATAGAGAAAGATACAGTCGCAATCAGATATATCGCAGCATATAAGGCGTTCATAAATATCTGAACATGTACTGTAACGCCCAGTCAATAAGAGTCGTGTTCAGATATTTATAAACGCCTTATATGCTGCGATATATGGCGACTGTACATCATCTGAAAGTAGTACGAGCTTTGTATACCTGCATGGCTTTTCTCGCAAATAGTGCACTACGCGCCTAGATTTCTTATACTTAGACATACTTACCTTATAAGTAGCTAAAATAGACTTTTAATTCCCAAAAATTGATGTAGGGGGTTACGTGTTTAAAGGAATGATCTGACTGAACAGATGCAAAATATCACCAATGGGTGTTTCTAACTCATGCGATAACTAATTACTATTCTTGTGTTAGCCATGTGCGAAATGGGGGCGTATAGAATAATTACCAACAAGATGCGACCTACGCTAAGCTGTCAAGGTCGCGTTTCGCAAATGCAAGCGAAGCCGTGATGCAACGCTAGTCTTAACCGTGTTAACGATGCGTCGCAAATCGTTCAATATTTGGAAGACTACACTACTATTAGTTTCGAAATGTTATTTAGAACTTAGGCATCGCATAGTTAAGTAAACAGTACGAAATGTTTTACAGAAAATACATTTCTAAGACCTACAACACTTTGCGATTTAAAAGCAGGTTTTCATTTCCATTTCATCACTTTATTTATGGTTTGATGGTTCAGCTCCGTGTCACCGGTTCCATATAAAGGCGGTGGATGAGATATTCAAGCCAAACGCGTAAAGAAATTATAATTGCATTGCAACCCACTTGACTGGTAACAGTGAAAAGGCGATTTCGCCAAAATACCGGGTGGTCCCAGAATGTATTTATTCGTGCCGTTGGAAGCTGATACAGGCTTCCACAAGACAAGGATTGTACAGTCGCTTTGTGTTTAGCTAGATCGTGTTGTTAGTATATTTATACGTTTAGAAAGTTTTGCATAAGCATAAGTATATCATGAATGATTGTTTTCCGCCAGTTGTTCATGATGTAATGTTTAAGTTTCCTGTAATTCACTGCAGATGAATGCGAAAGTAACAGAATTTTCTTTACGGGCAGTCAACCGCAATTGGGCGTGTTTTTTAAATTTGTACTGAAAGTACGATAATTTGTCAAAATTGTTAATTCACTGGTGCAGCGATGGTGATAATTGGTTAAAGCAACTTGTGGTCTACTTCATACTACAAGGGAAAGTTGTAAATTAAGTGTGGGCAGAATTCACTTATTTTACTTAAAACAGAGAAGGTGGTAGGTACCTACTTAAAAAATAAAATCACAGTTATTTAAACAAGCGTAACCGAATACTAAATATTTCAATAAAACAATTTAAACGGATTATAATGCGTATATTCATTATTTGAGCCCTGCGCCCTATAATCCGTTTAAACTATTTTATTTAAATGTGTGACAATCACGGAAACAGACGAAAATATTACGAATATTGATTAGCTTCATGTAATGAGCTGAATGCTACTAAACAAAAAAGGCCAATTTAATGATTGTAAGAGGTTTCTTCTCAGCTAATGGAAATATTCCAATGTTCTCATTCTCAAAAGTTCAAACATATATTATCGAAAACATGCGAGCAGACATAATGGGACGAAGCAGATCAAAGCCGGCTCTACCTTTAGTCACGCACTTGTCATTCGACGCCGAATTTGTCAATAGTTTGCAGTCACTTTGCATTCTATTAAAGCTTCATACTATATTTAGATTGTTTACTTCAATTTAAAGGGTTTAGCATGCTAAGGAAGGACGTGTGGCCCCTGTCAGGAATATTCGAATTGGTAAATGTCAATTGTTGGTGGCCTCATAACTAGTAATCACTCCAACTTTTAGCCCTCTATCTTGAACTGTCACAGAGATAATGTCAAAAATGTATTTTTATCCCATTTTTTTTCAAACTCATGTATCTTCTAATCCAAACCAGCTAGAGCATTGATACAAAATCACAGCTATGTAAGTTTAGTGGGAGTATACCCTATAATTTTATTAATATTTTATACGTGAGCAATAAAAGAAATAAATGTCAATTTATTTTTTGACAGCTCTTATCAACAAGTTTTTTTGAAAGTACAACTACAAAAAAAAAACATATGTATTGCTTCTAGTATTAACTACTAGCATACGCAAAATCAATTAATTATATTTGGTGGAACATATTAAAAAAAAAATAACGAAGTAGTCAAGTCTTTTGAAAATTCGTTTTAAGATTTTGTTTGTTGCTTAGCAACTAAGGGTGTATTATCTTAAACGTATAGCTGTCTATCGTGGAGGTTTATTGTTTTAGGTACACGGGAATATGATAAAAAATCAAAAGAAAAGACTCCTTATATTACTTGAATACTTTCGTTATTTTTTTTTAGTATGTTCCACCAAATATAATTAATTGATTTTGCGTATGCTAGTAGCTAATACTAGAAGCAATACATATGATTTTTTTTATAGTTGTACTTTCAAAAAAACTTGTTGTTAAGAGCTGTCGAAAAATAAATTGACATTTATTTCTTTTATTGCTCACGTATAAAATATTAATAAAATTATAGGGTATACTCCCACTAAACTTACATAGCTGTGATTTTGTATCAATGCTCTAGCTGGTTTGGATTAGAGGATACATGAGTTTGAAAAAAAATTGGATAAAAATACATTTTTGACATTATCTCTGTGACAGTTCAAGATAGAGGGCTAAAAGTTGGAGTGATTACTAGTTATGAGGCCACCAACAATTGATATTTACCAATTCGAATATTCCTGACAGGGGCCACACGTCCTTCCTTAGCCTGGTGTTGTTTATAAATAATTGTACTCCAGGTATCTTTCGGATCGTTCAAATGGAAAGTTTGTTGTCTAGTCATAATTTTAATTTAATCCTGTAGGTATAATAGGTATTTACTCGTATAATCGGTATCTTGACATAACGACTAACGCCTTTTTGCTGTTAACAACGGCAGTAAACCATCTGGTTAACCATAACCACGAACTTTCCTCGGGAAACAAAAATGCAAACTTCGGCGTTATGCAATAATTACAATAATATAAATATAAATAACCTAACAACGGCTATTATATTACACAATACAAAAAAGATGACCATTAATTGTATTTTCTGCTTTTTATTATTTATACACGTCTCGTAACAATTACAACAGTACTTTCACGTTGTCCTCATGTTTAATTGTAAACTGTTAATCATTCTATTAGGTAAGTACTTTAAAAAATATTTACATCAGTGTAGTATTATTTATGTATTTATTTGAATATAAAATCTACCAACATTAAACGGTGTAACATGTAACTGTGGGTATGACAAACGTAGAAAACACTACATAAACTACCTAGTTATCTCATATTCACCGAACAAAGAAAGTTTTTCATAATCGCGGATCTCTAAAAACGAATCAGGTATCCAAAGCACAATCTGCACGGCCTTACGATGACCTTAAGCAGTTTACATAATGCCGTCATTGTTTGTTCGCCCCGCCATCTTGTGCTGCACCTGTCTTACAGAAATTAACCCGTTTTGACCACTAAGCGTATACAAATAAGACTCAAAGATTATACTATTTACAGAAATGTTGTGCCGGCAACGATTTATTACCAAACATGTAAGTACACCATCCGTTTAAAAATTTCATTGAAGATGGCCTATCGATAACACGAATGACGATTACTTACAGGAAAAAAAAACTATTTTATTGAGGTGCAAAAATAAATTTCACTTACGCCGTTACGAATGTCTCTCGTCAATTTGAACCTGAAACGAAAATAAGTCATTAGAAATAGTACATCTATCCGTCAACAGGTGGCGCGGTTATCAATCAGGACACTCCTTTCACTAAAGACTGCGTTCTCATTACTGTTGTGCTTAGCAATTACACGCGTTTAGCTTGAAATGTGGGCTGACTGGAATAGCAGGTACGCATTGTTTAGAAGACGACAGATTAACATATTGCGTGTGGTTTCATAATAAACGCCTAGTGCGTATAGATTGATAGTTGCGACAGGCTGTGCTTTGGAACTAGTTCTGTGACCTTGTTTTATTGTCAAATCATAAAGATAAGTAACTACAAACAAATGTATAGAGACATACTAGATACCACTATAGAGATCACAGAGGGGGTGGTTTGTGATAGCGATAGACTGCATAATTTCTGTTTAACCCAGTGGTTGACTGGTAGATAATGCCATGAACATTAAGTCATTTGTACTTATAACTATGTTATATTGTGCAATAAAGTTTATATAAATGCAACTAATAATAATAATAATCATTTCCTTACTACTAAAGATATAGCTAGGTAAATAATTAACTACGTTCCTAATAGCAAGTTATTTCTAATGAACTTTTAATAGGTCAATATTTATTTATTTATAATATGAGCATAGTAACATCAAACTCAGTATAAACACATAGGAGGGCGTTCGTCTTAAATTCTAATACCGTTCTTGAATACTTGAAATCGCGTTAACTCGGGTACCTAAATACAGAATAACAAAAAAAGGTAAACTTAGAGCTTTGTATTTTATTGGAACTGCATTAATGGATTTAAAAAGTTCCAATAAAATACAAAAAGATATGCCCCGGGTGAGGATCGAACTCACGACCTTAAGATTATGAGACTTACGCGCTGCCTACTGCGCTACCGAGGCTGGTGATTCATAGTGCGAAATAGGTCACAAGTATAAACCAACAACATGAATGAAAAACATAATTATGTTTCGACAATGATTCTCTGACAAATATTTTTCTTAAGGAATATACAGAAACGTATCTATCTAATGATATATATCTCCAAGAGGCCACGTATTTTTTTTAACGTTTTTCGAACTTTGAATGTTACGTACTTTCAAATACATGCAGATACATTTGCCACTACCACTACCATTTCTTATATGGGATTGAATGGTTTAATTGGGACTGTCACGTAAGCATCTCCATAATGAAATGTCATAGTAATCGGTAGCTCACTAAATATTCAAACCTGTCTAGCACTCCCAGAATGCCAATAGTTTCTGAGTTACCTCAGAGAGCAAGACAAACACACGCGTAACTACTTTCACTTAATTACCTCGCAGTTATCGCCGTGTGAGAAGCTGCGACATACATACAAACAATATGAAATTATACTTCTATGTGGGTCGCAGTTTGGCAAAAAAATATCGTTACCTACCTACTTTAATTCCCAGACGAAGACTGGCACAGTGAACTAGTCTAGAACCTAGATAACTTATAATAATTATCCATTTTAACCGACCAGGTGTTAAAAGTTTCCTAATTTTATTGTTTTTATATAATTTTTGCTATAGTGCAATGAATGAGCTACATTTTTATTTTATGGGTCAAGAACATGTTCAGTAAAATTCGTAGAGAAATAGGTATGCTGGTTTTTTTTTTACAGGTATTTACTGTTTACTGTTCTTTACTGATTGGGATCCTGACCAATTTCAATATTTTAGACTGAATAGGTAGGTTTGAATAGGTACCCATAAAGATTTAAACACCGCAGAAGCACAGCAGAAGTTATAATTAGGCTTGGGCTTGATTGAAGTCTGTTGGAATTTGTTAGAATCTTTCAAACTAGTAGACACTATAATAAACTAATCATTTTTTGCGGCTAAAGTCTTAGAGTGCAAACAGACCTTATTCCATCAGCTTTTTGGTACTCTCTATGTACAGTAAGTATTTAACCACTTTTCACACATTTCTTGACGTAACAGACACACATTACTCTACTAGTCATGTAAAGAAAAGCAAAAGTGACGGCGGGCATTGCTAATTTCCAAAATATTAGCGTATTCGTAATGTTTTCTCCGCATGAAAGCATGAAATCGATGACTCACGCGCATGGTCCATCGTCTACGGTATTTTTAGTTAATAGGTACTTATTGAAATATGCGGATATTGTTTAGAGGCATGTGGCGAACCATTTCTTCCTGATTCCTGGGAAGTTAGCACTGGCACTACTCTTTTACCCTAGTACAGTCCGACCGAGTAGCGATACTGTAGTGTCGTCCCTTTCTAAACAATCTATGAAAACGGGGACGACACTATTGCCACTTTTTAATTTCTACTCTTTTTGGTCAGTCTGTACTACACTACTCGCGAAGTTGGCCGACGTATGGGTTTCGCAACAAAGTGTCTCTCCACACTATCATATTCGCCCAACTTCGGTCAACCTCGCGAGATGTGTGGAGTCGCAATAATATGCAGAAAGGTGACAAAAAGCATCACAGCACCGTCCAACAGAAGTAGAACAAACAACTAAATATCATTCGTCCCATTACAGATAAAAAAATAGCTAAATTGGGATCATCCCCCCTTATGGATGGCACAGACAAGGAAACAGGGTTGCCAAAATGGTTCTAAGACATACGAATACGTTCAGCTGTAAATGTCCGCCTTTTTGTACGATAAGTTATTTTTTTGTGTAAGATGTCTCCTGATTGAATAGGTTGATAATAATGCTTATTGTATTAAGCGGTTTACACTCACGTGAAATTGTCAGGAAGGATAATAATGCTGTGTTATGTAAACGTAAAGTCAATATAAACCAGTGAGATGGAATCCTCTGTGTTCTCCATTGGTATTTTCTCATGATTAAGGGTCTGCCTCTATGTTTATTAGTAGAATAAATAGCATGTGCTAGATAAATTGTTAATGCTAAATAAATCAGATTGGAATCGCATTCGCCTGGTGACAGTCAAAACTCACTAAAATCTCTGTCACTGTTCTTCAAAACCTCATATCTAGTACCTAAGTAGATTGACACTGACATAACGAGCTTTGTTTTAAGTAGGTATTTGTTACTTAATCAACCAACAGACGATTATCATCTCGAGCAATTATGAGCATGTGGACCAAGTCTAAAGAAAAGGTCTAAAACCACCTACAATTTTGAGCAAGGAAAGTTTTTATAACAGTCCCAAGTGATGGCAATTATCATCAGTTTTAGCACCCGAGTGTACTAAATGTGGTGTCTTGATGATTTAATGACATATCTCTTTGTGTTTGGCGTCATTACAGTGAAGAAAATCCCATTATTTCCTACACATTGCTCGGTTTCTAATCTGATCGTCATTACAGCACCCACAAGATATTTACGGCTTGATGACCGGCAGGTGTACGAATTATTTTGATTCGCAAGTCCACAAGTTACCTCTAACTCTGAATGCGCGGTATTGCTATAATGCCGGTTGTACACACTCGCCGAGACTGGGCGAGACCAGCATGCCGTCACTTTGGAACTCTGAGTAAATGAAGGACGGCATGCTTGTCTCGCCCTGTCTCGGCGAGTGTGTGCAACCGTCGTCATGTGATGTGAGGTCTGCCATCCGTCCAGGTTTCCCCGGATTCGTCCTAAGTTTGGAAGCCGTCCGGGGAAGTTTTCAACAAGTTTTTATGTGAATGAAAAATAAAGCTATTTTTGTTTTAATAATATTATTTTCGGACACGTCCGGGGAAAAAATACAATTTACGCCAAATGTCCGGGTTTTTTTTAAAGTTATTGTCCGGGCTCAGCGAATTTAGAAATAGCAGCCCTAGATGTGACCTAGTCACACATTGGTGTGGTTGTGGTACCTAAAATGGCCGAGTAGTTACATAAGAAATTCCTCTGCCTCGATGCGGTCGTGGAATGAGCTCTCTGCAGCCTCTAACATGTTATATTAATTATGATGACCCCTTATATAAATAAGACTAAATACTGCAATAAATACCACGGTATTTATCATTAAAAATAATAAATACCGTCGTATTTATTGCAGTGTAGTCTAATTGATAGCCGGATGTCAGTATTTATCAAGACCTGTCATTTAATATGGAGTTCAGAATTCTACATAAATATATTTAATAGTATTTAATTCTATGAAAAATACTAATCCGATGTACACATTAAGCAACTGATCAGTAAAATCATGGTACCTGTTCGATAAATATCTACCGAGGGACAGTAGGTAGGTACTGTATAAAATTATGTTTTTATATCTTGTACCTAATATCCGCATACACCAACCAATGGGGCGATCCCCAGGGTAGTATACGATGTATTTTACCTTCATTTAGTGTAATCACGTTTCTTTTATCCAGTTCCACAAAAAAATGATGAATCTCCGAACCCACGCGCGTTTTTGCGCGATGCCATCATCGGAAGGTCGGGACGATTGCAGACATGATACTATACTTATACTTATACTGATACACGCATTATAGTTAATGGGAACCGAGTAGATGTTCAGCCTAAGGCGTGTTCTCACTGGAGAAGCCTTAGAAACCTTGAGCCTGATTAAATGGTGTTTCTTTTCATGCTCCTCACGAAGAAAGTCGACACATTAAGTGTTGAAATTTGCAATTTAGGGCCAAATTAACTAATCCGAGTTATTGAAGGATGACATTAATTTTTCCTTGTGCATTTGGATTTTGGATTGAAGGTCAAAATTGAGATTATTTAAGAAATTGGCTTTTGCGGGACTATACATTTTACGGGAGCACACACAGTCCAAAATTTCTCATCACCACGCTCTTGCAGTATAAACTTAAAAAGCCGTAAAGGTATGTGTATGTTAAATTCAAAATAAAATGATTCCATGTACCATTAATGTTGACAAGCAACATCAGCTCTGCGTCATCTGCGTAAGGTTAAAATAATACCTTTTTATCAGGTTACATAGCCGGTGACCATGACCAGATACGCAAGGGACCTCACTGCATTAAGAAGGGTAATTATATTAATTTTATTCTTGACTTGACCCCTGAGGGGTCTCTTACGTAACCCACCTATGTAGCATATCAAGAATAAGACTGTATCAGAATCAGACATTTATTTGCTCAAACATAAGAACTTAGAATAATAACGCCTAGAAGGATAGTTTCAACCGGCCGACGCGCCACACGTGAGGCATAAAATGGATTCATGTAGTTGTGAACAACTCGTATTTACACGCGCCGATACGCACACAAACACAGCAATAATGTTGCTAGCGCAATCACATTCTCCCGAAATTGGGGGTACACCTACTCTTGTCAGTGGCGATTGGTTAATTTTTTTTTAATTATAGAACTATTGTTGACTTCAAAAACTATTACACATTAAAAAAAGTTTTTTTTTTTCTTAATATTATTAATCTGCAATGTTACTTATATAAATCTTGCAAGTCAAAAACCAACTTCTCAGAGTCCAGTCGAGTTGAAATTTTGTACACTGAATTAAGTTAGATAATAATGATATATTATGGTACCATCAAGCTGGTCTGATGATGGAAACGACACGTGACCATAGGCAATCCTATATAACAAAATGATAAACACGAAAGTGTTAGGTCTTGCCGAGTAGTTGATAAATATACAAGAAAAATACAGTCAGCAATAAAAGCTATCCCAAAAATATTTATTTTGACAGAAATTTATTTTTAATTTTATCTTACATACATACAAGGGTTCCTAAATGAAGAAGAACAAAAACATTTAAACATTCAATATATACATAGTTATATTTAACAGCCCTGAAATTGGAGCTGTTTTCTAAATAACTGCCGTTTTGAGGAGACGATTTTTGATATATTTGTTTTTTTAGCTTCGTAGAAAAAACGGATTCTTAAGTAACGCTTAATTAAAAGGCGCGCTAAATTTATTTCATGGTGTTGAGCATTTATATGCGCTTCTCTTGTTGGGAAGAGAGTTCGGCCAATCAATTTCTTCAAAACCAGGAGACATAATTCTTTCTCTGCATTGCTCCCTGGATTTTCCTTCAAATGATTTCGCAGACATGTTTCAGACACGCTACATATTTTATACACATCTTCCGATGCGTAAATCAAGCCGCCTTGGTCCCTCGCATGTACCAAACTATGGAACCATGGTGTTGGAGAGGTACCCGAAAAAAGTTTTTTTTTTACTTTTTATTTTACCGTTTTGTCGGCGTCATACATACACATACTCATACCAAATTTCAGCTTTCTAGTACTAATGGTCACGGAGCTAAGCCGCGGACGGACGGACGGACGGACAGACGGACATGGCGAAACTATAAGGGTTCCTAGTCGACTACGGAACCCTAAATGTAAACCCTGTATTTTAAATAATAGGCTGCCACTAAATAAGTCAGTATATTATCATGGCAGAATTATGGGTAAAAAAATTATTTACGCTGGTAACACTACGTTGTCATGCCGCTTATAGGAAATAAGAAATTTTGATTACTGTTTTACGTAAAAATACGAGTTAAAGATGAATACTTACAAGTGAAATGCTATTTTAGCATGTTTATCATTTTTATCCGATGCATTGTGGCACCCTTTCACTGCACGTGACTGCACAAACCGTCATAATTATTAAAAATGTGAGAGCTCTTTACGGCTGTCACGCGTCCTTGTAACTGACAAGCCGATCGGCACTTTAAGCCATTTCTGGCTTACTTTTAGTGGCCTCACCGTTGCGCGTGAACTGGGTTTCTAGGCGTTATTATTCTAAGCATAAGAATACAGGTGGTTGAGGTGATCTTAAATCTATTTAAAGAACTACATGTTTCGTCACAGAGACATGCAAATAGTATCAAGACATTGAAGAGGATAATAATGAAAATGATTCTCGAAATTCAGTCCACTGGCAAGATGCTACGGCGTGGCATCCCAGGAGACTGACGGGTCCCATGTGCCTTTAGCCATGATCTGACAATTTGTGGAACCACCTATCTACTAGGGTCTTTCTGGAGCGCTATATATAAGTACATATATTTATTTTTGACATGACTTGAACTGTATCAGGGCTGTTTAGCCCTCATTACCATACCATGCAGTTAGTCGAACTTTGTGTGGGACTATAACCCGCTAATGAGATTATAAATGTGCGCAAAAAAATAAATGTGCGTCATTACAGTTTGCTTTGTTTTTGGCTGAAAGAATTGGTGCCTTCGAAACCCAATAGATTATAAGTACCTACCTACTAGCTGAAAAATATTATTTGATTAATTTTGATTCCAAAAACTGTACCTAGCCTATGGCTTATTTTAAACTAGAGTGGCACAAGTGGCACAACTACCAGTAGACGGAGGAGTCAAACATAAATACATGCACGAATCTCAGGCTTCAGTAGGTACCTACTGAACCGGAGACGAAAACTAAAGACCGGTTGCATGGCGAGCCAGAATCCGAAATGCTCATAATTCTGGGCAAGACGTAGGTATGTACAAAGGCCCTCGTATGTGCTAATATGCACATTTACACGTGCCCGTGTCATTCGTGCACGTTGCGACACGTCCCGGCACGCGCTGCCGTAACTCCTAATGGTGTTAAACACGGCGTTTAGAATGTCGACACCACAACGTTTGCTGAAAACTACTAAACTTAATACTTCTCGTTAGGAACATACACCACCTAGTTTACCGCAACCTAGTTACCAAACAATTTGAAGATATGCAGTGTTATCCATCTACTATTTCTTCAAAAAATTTCAATGTAACCACAATGTAACATTTTTAACATGCAGGTAACATAATTGCTATACATATAGATACAAAGATCAACACGCAAATGACGTGTGGTCCACGTCCACACCTGAACACGAACTCGGTATCTTTGGATTACCGCCTTTCGACCAGACAGAGAGTCAGAGACACACGGTACTGTACGAGGGCTTTCAATTTTCCAATTCAAAGTCGGCATTTTACTGTCTTACTCGCACGGTACTGAAAGGAAAGTAACAGGTAATATTCGCGCCATAAAAAGTCGCGTGTCAATCAAAGTTATGCTAGACGTACAGCATGGCTCTCCGAAGAGTCCGAAGACGCCTCAAAGTACAAGTTACATTACGTTACGTTCCACGCCGAATCGTGCGCAGGGCAGAAGGTCGAGTAATTACCGGCTAATAAACGCACACCTGGCCCTAGTGTCGCAACTGACCTTGCATCTTCTCGTGTGAGCTTCTAAGGCTTTTATTTACTTTTGATTATGCTGAATAAAAACCTTACCTAATGAGCTCTACGGTTTCACTTAACTACTAACTTACCACTGGTACAAGTAAATCTGAATGGAACTCATGAGATTGCAAGATAATTGGATTCGAATATGTGTACGCACTGTATCATGGACGTAAAAGTAAACACGACCTAGCCCTTTTTGCTTTTGCTTTTTGACACCACGTTATAAATAACATTAGATATCATCTAAATAAAGCAAAAGGTACCTTAAGTACACCTATACCGTAACGTAACACGGTAAAGCATTAAATTCTCATCCCTACCCTATACCATATTTTAAAATACAAAAGAATGTTTGATTCGAATTAGAAGGCTCTGCGTGTCTTATTTTTATATAATTTACCTGGTATAAATTTCATCCTCGAAATGCACGATTCCCGAAGATTACTGATCAATAGGGTGACCATGTATTTTATTTCTTTTTAAATTTAGGACATTCCAATTTTCAAAGTAAACTGCGAATGATTTTATTTTGCAGCTAATTAGATTTAAATGCGAATGTTACTGTGATTGGCATAATTATCGTATAAAATGCAAAAATTCTAACTTAATTGGCTCTAACTTAGTTTTTTCATGTTAATCAGTTAACCTGCATATTTCGATTTATATTTATGTGTCAGTGCCCAACATAGCAGCGAAGGTCACCTCTAATAGACCGCATGTCCTCAATCCAGTATTTTAATGTGAACAAATAACATATATGGCAGTTTAATGCCATTTGTACACACCTTTAATACGAGTGTGTTAAGTAACAAATCAGTTTAAACCGATTTGAATCTAATTGCACTGAACATTGGTTTTAAATTATTGTACTCGTTACAGTTAAGTCTTTTTTATTTAAAGTTCTTGCATGTTAACTTATAAATCTCAGATGTGTATGGTTGTAAGAGTAATTAATATAACTCGTTTTTTTCGATGTATCTTTATTGCTATTGCAAATCGGGAATCTAGTTTACGCGGTTAGTTACGTTACTTTTTACGATTTTGTGGTTTTAAGGTGTTCTTGTTACCAAAGTTAGATAATTTCATAAATGGTATTTCTCAAGCTAAACAAATCGGGTGGTGAATAACTAATAAATTTATTTTTAATAGAGTGTAACTATCTGTACTTCGTTACTATCATTAGACAGAAATTACAATATTCTCAGTTGCTTATTGACAGTCAGTTTATAAATACGTTATGACACACTTACAAGGAATTGCATTTTAAAAAAATTGGCGTACATAATCAGGACATTATTAGGCAAACTAAACTACAAATTTAAATTTTATACTTACATATATGTTACCTTGAATAAGTCCGCCAATTTAAAAAATAAATAATAACATCCGCTTTGCAATGAAAATCAATCATTTAACGTTTACCCTAATTATTATACTAATCAACGCCAGCTCTATGTATACGCAAAAAATACAAACTTATGCACGGAGCTGAGGCCAGCGCCACCCACGATTTTCCAACAACTTGTTGTGAGACGGCGTCTCACCTCCGCCTTTGTGCCACCTGCTCATATAACTTTGTCAAATAAAAATATTGGCACAATTCTAGCGCTGCCGTTCACTATATTTCCACACCGATAGAAAAAGTCGATCGATCAAATAAAGACTTTGTTCTCGTGATTTAGAGTATAAATTGACGCAATTTATATGCTGATGTGGTAATGTGTGGAATGCTGCTAAGAACCTAATCATAGAGTTTGATTGAGTACTGAAACGTATGTCGGTCAATTTAAAAGAATTTGTTGCAGTTGGCACAGAAACAACTTAAGCCAGTGCAGCGGCATTCCTTATAATTAATTATGGAAAAGTAAGAACATAAATGTACTTCGATTTCCAGACAGTACAGGTGTGGCAGTACAGTGGGTATAAATATGAAATAAATATATATGTATATGACTGCTTATAAATGGCACAGGACCTGGACTTGAGTTTATTTCTTATATTCACCTCTGTTTACTTTTTATGAAATCACAGGAAAAATTGTATGAACAAAAAATTAGAATACAATTATAACAAAACTGTCTTAATCACTGTTTGCAAACTAAGGATCAGACCATAAAAAACAAAAAATTGCCGCAAGTCCACAATTAGCCAGAGTGACCACGCGGTTAGATTCCGCAAACCGGTCTCTGCGCATAGCTCGCCGCGCCGTTGCGTCATGCGCGCGCAGAATAAGTTATGTACCTTTACTCAGACGGTTCCATAATATTTTAAGGCAACATTTTTTTATATGTACGACGATAAATACAAATTATTATGCACTATCTACTTGAGAAATATTGCTTTTAAACCAAAAATACTGCTCTAATTTCAATCCAATTAAAATTGTTTGATCTTATTCTTATAAGTTTTTTCATCTAAAATCTTTTTTTTTAGATGAGAAATATAAGATTTTTATTTATATCAGTTAGGGGAGATAGGGGAGCATTGGGCACTTTTTTACTTAAGTCTTAATAAAAATTCAATTTTTTAACAAAATCAACTTTTAACTCCTTATATTAGTAGCACATATATTTGGCTTCAATTATTACGAAGAACACTTATACAATAATAATCGGTCTCAAAATTGCAAGAGATTTTCTAAACACTGACAAAAGTGCTCAAACCTCCCAATGGTCGGGTGGTTTGGGCACCTCAATGGGAGGTTTGGACACTATATTAAATACGCCTCTTAAAGCTTACAGTCAATCATTCTACTCGGGCAGCCTTTGGGTTAATTACACGAAACGGGCCTACAGCGCCCTACGAGTCCAATATAATAATGGCTTCAGAATGTTGATGGGTTTGCCTAGGAGGTGTAGTGCCTCAGGAATGTTCACTAAGGCGAACATTGACACTTTTGAGGCCATTATTAGAAAGAAAATTGCATCGTTGCTGAGTCGGGTCAGAGATAGCGCCAACACCATACTGGCGGAGATTGCTAGCAGGTATGATAGTGATATTTTTAGGTTTTGGGTAGGGCAAATAAAGGGCGTAGCCCAATATGTAATATAAGTAGCTTAATTTAATTTAATTTTGTTAATATTACTAATTGTGGCCCCATTCATTTTGTTTTGTTACTAACCTAGATGTAAGAAATACTAATAACTATGGATTTAATATCTGAAATAAAGAATTTATTATTATTATTATTATAATGGTAAATTACTTGAAAATTAAATAATATAATTATAAAAAGTTTCAATAAAATCAACAAACAATCAAATGTTTTAAACTATAAATACTCAAAAAAAAACTAAAGATATAGTACTCAATACTCAGTATTCTTACTTCAGTTATAAATTTTATTTAAGATTTGCAGTCGATTTAATTTTTGCTCCTTTTTTAATTTCGTCAATGGCACGTAATATTACCTATATCTTTAGGGATTTCGCGTCGCTTATTTTTCTTTTTAAATTCAAACGGCATTTTCTAGAAAAAATAATATAATAATTAGTATTACAAATAGTAATGAAACATCAAAAGTATTTAGTATTCAAATTCAATATTTACCTAAACGCAATTTAAACCCTTCGAAATAATTTTCTTTTAACAGAAGCTACTTTTTATGAGTTTTTACCCCCATTGGCGAAACAAACAATAGTGGCGGGAGCATTGGGCATGCCCAAACCTCCCTTTAAAATTAGTGCTCAATGCTCCCCACCCCCTCATTTCACAAATAAATTCAGATAAGTTTTTTGTAGTCTAATGTTTTACCTTAATTTATACGTTAATATTAGCTTTCGTAAATACATAACTAGATGACAATACAGAAACTTACAAATTTTCACAGATCACGTTGTTATTTCCTTCGAAATCACATCAAAATATTTACTTTCGCACGCACGAAACGGTCGAAGGCATGTGATACTGATAACTAATGAAAATGGCAGATGATATTAGCCTGAGTAGTGCTGCCAGTTATTAAGCTAAACTACCACAGTATACAAAATTAAGTAGCTTCCATACGACCCGACTTACAAGGTGGTGCCCGAACCTCCCGACTGCCCAATGCTCCCCTATCTCCCCTATCGAAGATTTTTAAAAACATAATCACATGGAAGTCTTGAGACATGTCGACACAACTCTACTTATTACACTAATTTCTTTCACTAATTTTATTTTGAGTAAATTTTGTGACTTATAACAAGTTTTTTTGTTATTCATTATTTAAGACTTAACAATTATGGAACTCTAAAATTCAGAGGTGTTGAAAGCCTTTAATGGTGTTATTTGTCGCTATGTGTGGCGTTAGGTAATTGCTAAAAGCTCTGCGTATTAAATAGTCGGGTAAGATGCAGCGCAGTAGATATAAGCTTATTTTTGGCACATAATAAATATTCATATGGATCACTTGAGTTCATTAACCGTTTGTTTACAAACAAGCAAATGGTATTTTTTCTGTTCCATGATCGCTTAAGTAACCATAACATAAGTGTTTATTTTCATTTTGGAATTTAGTTTTAGATCTTTATTTCATACTATGCAAGAAAAACAATAATACTCTAAATTTCAGCAGTATATTCTGATCTTCTCGTTTCGGGTTTTAAGATACGATAATAAGCTTTTAGTTTAGACATAAGTACTGGAAATAGGTAGTATGTATATGAATTGTTTAATCATAAACAAGTGTAACGAGTTCCGGCTTACCGCATCCATCTGAGGTCATTACAATTGCAAAGGATGTATCAAGGTCGATATATCATCTAGGTAAAGGTACCTATTACTTGTGCTTCCTATTACTTGTTACTTATTATTTGCATACATACCAAACGTTTTTCTTAGTTTTATAGTTATTAAAAATATCCCTTTTTAACCTTTTTGTGGATGTATATTTATTATTCATTGAGTTCCAAAGAATGAAAATAAATAATCAACATTATTTTTTCAGAAAAAGGAGAAAGGTATTGAAAAGTCGACAGGTAGCCCATTATTTGCTTTGTTGACTTATGGGATCGGACAAAAATTTAACAATAACATTCATAAAGATAAGAAAATTAAACCAAGTTCAAGAATATAATAATTAATAACGCATTCTATTTCATTCAACAGTTTACAACTCTCATTAACGTTCCCCAGCCGAAGCGAATGGTACTCTAACAGCCCTTTAGAAAACAAACTGTAATAGAAATCGTGACAATCATAATCCAGCCCTGCCTATTAAAATGATAACTAGAGAAACTTTATTAAGGAAAACCCTCTTGAACGCGTGAATAGGCATGTTGACTTTTTTTTTTTTGAGGATGTCAATCGATTATATTTTTTATTGTGATCAAATGTCTATATGGGACTGACTACACTTAAACTGCTCTAAAAGTCAAAAATGACCGTCAAAGTTCAACATTCCTACGTAGCGCTAAAAACGCTCCATACAAAACGCGTCAGGCTAGTGACGTCACAGGCCGGTATAGGTACCAATAATTGTATGGAGAAATTAAGAAATTTGCAATTTTCAACGTGAAAAAGTGCGTTTAAGTTCATGGTTGTCATACAATTATTGTTTTGTAAAATTATGAGGATTCTGAAAATATTTTCAAAATTTATTTTGGATTAAAAAAAATATCATTAAATTTGCGTACCTTTGAAGAGTTTGAAGTCACATATTTCCAAAAAAGATTTATTTTTGTTTTTTTTTTGTTTCGTGATTATTTAGCTAATTTTATTCATATAACTAGAGTACACTGTGCACTGTAGAATTCAACATCAGTCAACATGTCAATTGTGCTTACACACCACGTGTGATCCACGACTATTTGAAATGTAACAGCCTAAGACTTTAATCCCACTTTTACTGCCGAACATACATTTTGATGCCGCTAAGTTGTTACACTTGGAGTGAAAAGGGCACATCTTTCTAAATACATGGCGTCACAGGGACCACTAGCACCGTTTTGAAATATTTGAATATAATCGTGGGAGCACGTTTCTCATCGCCCGCACGCTTTTGTATATGCAGTATTTTGTATGGGAATATCTAAATTTCCGCATTTTTCAATAGATAAGTGATGTATACAATGAAGTCACGTTTTGTAATGAGGCTTGTCATACTATGCGTGTTTTTGCGTGTAGATATTTTGTGGTGTCATCATTTGATAATTCTACCGATTATAACAGTGTATATTATTGAAATAAAATACCATACTTATTATTATCAAGATAATTTACTGGTATTAACAGTAAGTCATATAAATATACTATGTTGTCTGTGTCGGCAGCACAAAAATGTGTTTAAAATCTATAAACTTATTATTGAAACTAAAGCAAATCTAGAGTCGAAAATATTTAAGATACTTAATACTGATAAAAACGAAGCCAAGCAAGTACTTGGCACCAAATACGTGGCCACAGCTACCGTTAACGGGTTACATTTCGCCGCGTACCGAACCAAATGCGGCAGGCTGGGCCTACTAGCCATACTTAAGTACTTAACTATGAAACGGAAAGACAACACTTTTTGCTGGCAAAGTCTAGTTTCTATTTAGGTTCTAAAATATGCTGATTTGAAATCAACACTGCCAACTTGGATTATTTTTATCACATGTTATGCGAGTAGGTTTCTTTTATCGACACGGGAAATACAGGTTATAATATAAACTGTAGAAATTTAAACAAAATGTTAATGAGGCCCAAACTCTGAAATACCGACACAAATAAGTTTCACGAATATTTTGCTGTAAAAACAGTACATTTATCTAACACTCTTGGGGCTCTCATCCCAAGCCATAACAAAGCCCCTAAAACCATTTAAACAACCGGCGAAATCACAGGGCACAATGATCAGATCGGATTGTGCAACGAACGATTGTTCTCAAAGTTTCGCTATGAGGCCATAACTCATAGTTACCGTTCCTCGTAAAATGGCGTATGTGGTTACGCCCTATCAACATTTACGTCATTTTTTATGGGAACTACCAAGTCAGCGAACTGACACACAATACTATTTGCAAACACTGCGATTGAAGATAAAAAATGTCTTGTAAATTGAAAATGAAATGAATAATTGAAAAGTTGAATAACTTGAGATTGGTTACCGTAAGAATATGGTGTTATGTGTATGTTTTGCTTTGTATACGAAAAGTATAATGATGTAGCATTAATAAATGCAGCTTACTTTCAGTTTACTATTCGGTAGACAGGTATTTGGCTATCATATCCTACTATTCTTGAAGAAAATATATTCCGAATCTATTTTGGCTTTACCAAACACAGTAACTTATTAACTTTACAATAACAACTGAGACATGCTAGAATACTTCCTTTTCCCACGACAACCCGTGACCCTTACAAAGGGCTTTTAAAAAACAAAAGCACTTTTGGTCTCGCCGCGTAGGCGTAGTCCTTTGACCTCGATGTTACTTAAAAAGCAGAGCAATTGTACCGTGTCAGTTATAAATACCTGGTACTTTTTTCAGAATGAATAGGTATTGTGAAGCTGGGAGCCGACGTGGGAGGCAGAAACAATCGCGTGTAAACATTACAGAGGTATTTAGTGAGCCGCAATCAGCCGTTAACGACGTATTAAAATGTTTTGTGGCAGCTTCTTAATTGTTCTTTGCGCCTTGAAGCCTTGATACAAAATAGAGTAAGTTCTTCGTTTATAGTATGAAATAATTCAAATGATCAGGGGCTGTGATGGTTGCGTTTATAACGCGATAAATAAGTGAAAAATTGGGCAAGTGCGAGTCGGACTCGCGCACCGAGGGTTCCGTACAAACACTTTTCATCCTTAAGTGGTTAAGTTAAGTTTGCACCTGGTATGTATAGCGCTCCATACAAATGAGGTGCAAAGTTAACGCAACCAATCCCTTTGTTGTATGGGAGCCCCCCTTAAATATTTATTTTATTTTATTTTTAGTATTTGTTGTTATAGCGGCAATAGAAATACATCATCTGTGAAAATTTCAACTGTCTAGCTATCACCGTTCTTGAGATACAGCCTGGTGACAGACGGACGGACGGACGGACGGACAGCGAAGTCTCAGTAATAGGGTCCCGTTTTTACCCTTTGGGTACGGAACCCTAAAAAAGCATCTGTCACTCACCTCACACTCGTATTTTGACACTTATTTATCGCGTGATAAAAGCAACCATAAAAGCCTGCAGGACGTGAATTTAAAGTTTTTCTACGCTGACGTGTAAAAATATAGTAAAGTTCGAAATCGTACAATAAAAAATACAGTACTGCGTTATGGTCATCCTACTCTACTGCCAGTAGGGTTACCATTTAGGAATTTGAAAAGTCCTGGCAAAAAGCCGGACAAATCGGAAAAAGTCCGGACTTTTTAGTCACCAAAATAGGTAGGCATGGTAGTAGGTAGGCGCTCGCATTGCGAGATTTGCGAGGGGGTAGGTGCGGGGTGCGGGCGGGGTTTTCTCATTATTCCAACTTATTTGAAAAAAGCCGGACAAATTAAAGGGCCGGACGAAGTCCGGACAAGAGTCGAAAAGTCCGGACATGTCCGGACAAATCCGGACGTATGGTAACCCTAACTGCCAGAAAGGAATCGATATTTTTATATTGTTCTCGCGTTAAATTAACATCATTCATATTATACGATTATTATTTATCATTTTCTTCTCATGTATGGTTATCTGGGGGCACGGTAGTGCCCCCGCCAAGACGAACAAAAAAGAAGGGGGCACTACCTACCTTTTCTCGAACCGTTTCGTCTCATATTCAAACCCTCATAGTTTCGTCCCAGTTAACACTAGAGCGCCCAAATTCTCAGGTTAAGATGCAGTTAGCAAACGTATAAAATGTACTAAATTTAATTGATCTAGCTTGTATACTTTAGGTTTTATAGGTACCTAAAATACGCCGATTTTGCCACTCACTCACTGACGTATCAAAACCTCTGGGGTACTTCCCGATGACCTAGAAAGCTGAAATTTGGTATGTAAGCTAGTATTAGTACACAAACAACAAAATAATTCTAAAACTTGGAACTTTTACCCCCCAACCCCTTAAACTAGGGGATGGAAGTTTGTATGAAACTTCCGCAAATTTTGATACTAGAGGTTTGAAAATTTAAACCTATAGGGACTCATTGTTATAAATCAAATACATATTGTAGGACTTTTAAAAAATCACCCCCCACCCTTTAAATAAGGGGATGGAAGTTTGTATGGGTTTCCCATAATAGGGGATAAAAGTGTATATATATGGGGCTAAACTTAAGTATTTCTTAAATACACAATTGTCTACTTCAATTGACGCCCAAGAAACCCTGCAGCCCAAAAAAATTAAAAATACTAGGGCACCTTACAAAAAGAAATGAGATCCCACCAAAAACATTTCATGTAAAATTGACGGCCAAGACTCACATTCTCATAACGCTTTAGCTGTAAAAAAGTTATCAGATCCCAGGAAAAGCCAAGCCCCTAAGCCCCGACTTTACTAACCCCACCACCTTGGTTTAAAAAGTATGGCATCAACTGGCTTCAAGCCCCTAAACCCGGAGTTTACTAAACCTACACCTTTGTTTCAAAAGTATGGCTTGGCCGTTTCATAGAGTACCGTAAATAAGTCTAGCGGACTGTCCGGCCCCTATGGTAAGGAATTAAGTTTATAAGTATATATTATCAAAGACATAAACTTAATTTCTTGATACCATATGGGCCAGACGGTCCGTTGGACTTATTTACGGTACTCTATGAAACGGCCAAGCCATACTTTTGAAACAAAGGTGTAGGTTTAGTAAACTCCGGGTTTAGGGGCTTGAAGCCAGTTGATGCCATACTTTTTAAACCAAGGTGGTGGGGTTAGTAAAGTCGGGGCTTAGGGGCTTGGCTTTTCCTGGGATCTGATAACTTTTTTACAGCTAAAGCGTTATGAGAATGTGAGTCTTGGCCGTCAATTTTACATGAAATGTTTTTGGTGGGATCAACTTATCATATAGATAGTTTACTTTATATCCATGTCACGATTCATCAATATCGCGATATCGCAAATAATTCATATCAAAATATTAATTGAAAGATTCATAAGAATAAGAATAAGAATAATTTGTATTTTACCAAAAAAAACATTTCTACATTTAACATAATTTAACAGTGACTTCCACACTAGGCATAGCCTGTATCGTGGAAGTCGTATCATACACATCAGGTTCATTAACAATGCGGCTATAGACATGCCTTAAAGAAGAAAATATTAAAACGAACAAATGAACAATACTATGATAAATACATTTAGGGCGTAATAATAAATAATGTTCATAAAAATTTGTTTGATTGTCTGTGAGTGTGAGTGTGAGTGTCAGTGAGTGTAGTGTAATGTGAGCAAGGAGCGAGAAGAACGTGAGCAGAGCTTTAACTCAAAGCTTCTTCAGCTTGATCATACGTCCATGATAGTAAGAGCTCCCGTACTCGCGTTTTAGCCACAAAAATGGCACATCTTTATGTCACATAATTTAATAATGTTGTTATAAATATTAGGGATAAGAAATTTTTAAAACGTTTTGCAAACATAGTTTTGACAGTTGGTACGGATATCTTAAAAACTCTTTTCTTTAACTAGTCAGGATAGGATGGATGTTGTAGAATTGACTTATGAGTGAAAATTATGGCCCGAAACAAAAACAATTTACGGACGCTTAAAACTTCTGCTTCATTATAAAGATCTTCAGTAGGGAACAATCGTGGCTTCGTAAAAGCTACCTTCAATACCGCCCTTTGCGCTCTTTCCAGACATATCAAAGAATATTTAGCACAACCCATGATTGCACCGATGAATTAACCATTAACACGCATCAGCGTTAACAACATAATTCTTCTTTTAACAAGTTATTTTTTAAATCTACTTAGCGATTACTCGACAGACGCAAAATGATGTAAAATGTTTAAAATTGTTGTCACTATTACGACCTTTTATAGTAAAGAGTAGAATTTGGGAGCGGCGAAGATGAGCCGAGATAAACCAGCACCAGCAGATTAGCATATGTACGAGAACTTATTTAAAGAGTTATGTAAGGGAAAGTTGTTTGAGTTAAGCGAGAAAAAGGTGTACGCACCTTGCAAAATAATATTATTGTTTAACGTTGCGTGCCATCGTGACTATTTTGTGAAGGTTTTCTTATTTTATTACCGTTGTGTAAGTGTTAGCTAGTGTTATGAATGACTAACGTCTGACTAAACTGAATATTAATCAAAAAAGTAATATCATATGCCCGTTCGGTGAAGCCAACCTCACTTGTTCTATATAATATCACTAGCTTTTGCCCGCGACTACGTCCGCGTGGAACTTGGAAGTATGGAAGCAACCTCGTACAAAACGATAGATATCCACCTAATCACCTTAATTAATAAAAGGGGGCGCCTAAGCAAATGTAAGAACAATTGTGCTTTTGGTCTAATCATTATATTTTCTACAGGGTCATCAATGTCATCATGAATTACTTACTCACTTTTCAATCTTTTTAGGGATAATTTCCAGGATGAAAACTATCCTATGTCCTTCCTCGGATCTTAAACTATCTCCATGCCAAATTTCATCAAAATCGATTGAGCGGTTTAAGCGTGAAGAGGTAACAGACAGACAGACAGACAGACACACTTTCGCATTTATAATATTAGTATGGATTAATATCACAATTTAATGTAATTGAGTACAACATTTGCACAAATCAAAAAAATACATGAATAACCATGCACATACACATTGCTATAATTTCTTTAATTATTTTCCTTCGAACATATCAAAACAAAATTAATAAGTTTCCCAATACATCTAAGGCAAGTGCAATGCAACCTACAAAAGTTTCAATGGATATTTAATTATTTATCAATTACTTCGCAAATTCCAAGACAAGACAGTTTCAATACAAACTCCATTGAAAATGTAATGACACCTGACATTTAATGGGAAGCTGACGCAACGTCAACCTTAATCTGCCGGCTGTGGGGGATCGATCTTGAAGAACAGGTGTTTCCATTGATAAACAGATTACTCATGTATGCTGTTTTTAATTGGCAATTGTTTTCAAATATTGAAACGTGTTTTCACGAGTGCCTGATGTATTATTATAATAAAACTGGAATTAGTCGTGTTCAAAAAGTGTTCGTTTAATTACTTCGACTCGAGGCGGGCATCAACGTCTTCTTGTCACGCGAGTATCAAACTACCCCCACTTAGTCTTTATTGTGAGTTTGCTCACTGGGGTTGCCACTGATCTAGAACTATTTATATTATAAGTTACGATTATTAATGATCAAAGTCCATATGAAATATATGGAACACCTTGCTAAGGTGGTGTTATTCACAATAGAAATATACAGATAAATGATTAATACTATTAACAGAATATAGAGTTAAGATTATAGTTCTTTAAGTTTTTAAATAATACCTACAACTATTGGAATCGATTATGGTGGTCATGAATTGATGAAGACATTGTTATTATAGATAAATTAGATAATATCCCTTTTTGTAGCAACCCGCTAATAGTACCTACGAGAAGTAGATAGTAATGTCAGAGTCATGTAATTAGTTACAGATCAGCTGTTTTATAGTATCAAGCTTGCCCTTCATTCATGTTTGTCGGCCGTAGACAGACAGACGCGTAATAATTACATTTTGTAAATTTTGACAAGATTGAGAGAGCGGATATCAGATTTCCATTTCCAATTGTGTAAATTTTTGTATTTACCGGATGTAATACATGTAATGTGATATTCTCAGAGATTCTACGTTCTATGCATTGAGCTATACATAATGTTCAAGCCTATTTGCAAAAAATTACAACTGGTGTGCCGAATTTAAAATTGATTGCTCTTCATGAGTGGTTCACCGAAGCTGAGCTGGTTCAAATGTGCGTCTCAGTCAGCTGACTGGCCGTCTCGTCACGTCGTCTGGCGAGGGCTGTCACGATTGTCCGGGCACGTAGTCGAGGAACAGAGATAACTCACGCTCACGCCGCCTTGACACATAGACCGACATTACCAGGGTACTACCAACTGTCACCCCACGCATGTTCAGTCTAGGTACTGTCAACAAACAATTTTGTGGCCAAGGATGAAGTATTGTGTCTACCTAGACGTACTTTTCAGTAGGTATCTACGAACGTACAACAGTAGGTACATAACTACATGTGACTGCCGTCCTTACGGTATATACACATATAAGGCTATACTCGTATATCAAAATTATTAACAGTGGCGGCTGTAGGGTGGGCCATCCGGGGGCGGGGCGTTGGCTCTTAAAAGGCGTTTTTTTATAGCCAGGTCTAGGGCGCCTGAAGCGCCACAATGAATGACTTTCTCAGAACGCCTATATGTCTATGGCCGGCTTTGTATATCAATAATTGAAAAATGCACTTCTTAATCGCATAAAGCTAGTTTTACGGCTCACATATTCTCTTATCATCATTACTTATAAGTACGTGAAAGTCAGTGATAAACTATTAACTTGTTTTTTTAAGTTTTATTGTTTACTTTCCTATATCGTTATAATTATCAACGGTACCTAACTACAATGTCTCATGATCTGCCTAATTAACATCCATTAAGAAACTCCGGAGCAAGCTTGCGAGCTGCTATTTTGTAAAGCATTTTCATTTTGAAATCACGTCAATTTATTATTCCATAATTTCAATTTTGAGGATTTCATTATGTAGAAATAAATTACAAACAAAAAAATTGCAATAATGTTTCTTTAGTATACTTACTATGTATAAAATGAAAATCCGTGTTCTGCTACTCGTCAGTATGGTCACCCTATACAAAATTTTACAGATCGTTTCCCATTCGATTCGATTTCCACGTTCCATAAATATGTCCTATTCAAATTTTAATATTAGTTTGCATGGAATGAAACTACAGGAAATACTTGAATTCAGCTAGTAGGTATGTCCGTAGTCCGTACTTATTGTTTTCTTATTTGCAAGATTAAATATTGAAGGAACCATTGAAAGAGGTACCTAACTTATATGTGTACTAGCGACCCGCTCCGGCTTCGCACGGGTGCAATGCTGATAAATTATGCATGTATTATACATATAAACCTTCCTCTTGAATCACTCTATCTATAAAAAAAAACCGCATCAAAATCCGTTGCGTAGTTTTAAAGATTTAAGCATACAAAGGGACATAGGGACAGAGAAAACTTTGACTTTGTTTTATACTATGTAGTGATAAGTAGGTACGTTAAATTTGAAGTAATATAATACTTACCGATCCAATAGGAATCCATGCAATACGACACGTTCAAAACTGTTTCGGCTTTATAACTCACTAGACCAGTTCCTAATGCAGGTAAACAATAATCATAAAATTATGCAAGTTACAAAATATCCAGTCGATGGGGCCGAAACCCGTTTACGAACCTACGTGGTAAATTCCGATACACTTGGCATAACAGCAACAGAACAACACAACAATGTTCTTTAAAAAGTTAATTTAAAAACTTAAGTTTTCAAAGTTTTCAACTGTTCACATAAAAACACCGTTCTTTTTTCAAAAAATCCACTATATGGCGTCCGGCTGCAGGCATGCGCAGGGCGTTCGCGCCTTTCGTCGGCAAAGGAACGACTGTCGAGAACCAATCGGTGCGTTGCATTCTCCGAAGATCGGCGCAAGACAGCAAAAGTTTATTTTTCTATTTAAGATTATACCACCAAGGAAAATTGAGATCTATTTCTATGCGTATAAAGCTGTAAGGTGGGTTGACGAATGGCAAAGTAGTATTAGTCTTAAAGTACTACACAAACAAGTTTGAATGGTCGTTCACTAACTTAAATAAGTATACTCGACCGTACATTCTCGTAAAACCGGCTTATACTTACCTTTGTTATTGTCACGCTATTTTCACTTCAATTTATAACGCAATAAATATGATATTGGCGTGAATTACATTGTTGTTTTAGGAAGGCTTCTACTTGACTTTTAAGTTACCTTATTGCGTTCAGGTTAGGGTGGGTTTTTGCGTAATTATTGGCTAAGTGAATGGGGGATGAATTTATGAGAATATGCAGTGTATTTGGTCGCGATAAAGTTTATAGTTGTGTGTAGTTCGGCCGAGAAGTTGATCACCTCAGAAGAAATGCTTTGGCCTCGGCTGGTATGCGCGGGCTGGGTCGAGTCGAATGCAGAATTTAAATAGCTACAGGTACCTTATTTTCGAATGACGTAACGTAATGGCTGTTTTCTTTCACACACCAAGAACAATGTTGCCGACACAGACACAGACATGGGCTTGTTCCCGGCTGTACATACTCTGCCTGTCTAAGGTCGGCTAAGGCTGTGTAGGTACCGATATTGCCGTGATTCTTTGCAAGGCAGCCTTCTGCCCACAGAGTTCATATACCTTCGGATAAAATTTCAGTAAATCCAGGGCACTAGGCTAAACCTTAAATGACAGGTATTTACTACAAAAACTAGACCAAAAAAAATATGGCTGCTTCAGTTTTGGGCAAGTTTATGGTAATAATTATTATAGGTAGGTGCTGTCCTAGTGCCTAGCCTTTCGCATAGTAATATATTGGCGGCTAAAATAGTAAAATAGGTACAACGAGCTGCAGAATTGCATGGCCCATTTATGAATGAATTCATTCATAAATGGGCCATGCAATTCTGCAGCCCATAGTACATCAATGAAACTGTTGTAAACTTTATTTTGGCACTAGAAATAAGGATCTGCTGAGTCCTGCCAAAATTTTTGGCTCCTACCCCACTTGAGGGTAGGTACCTATGTAATTTCTCACGTTGAATCAAATGAGATGAGATCGACGACAATGCACGTACTTACAGGTTATAAATATACTGGCTTTAAAAAACTTTGTAATAGATAAAGCAATCCTACCGAACTTGAGATCTTTAGAATCATCACAGTAAACAATTGATAAATGTTCACAGAAAAGTGCAATCGGCTGTAATGCTTGTCACAAAAATTCAATTTCTGACAGAAACTTATTGACCTGTATGCCTAATACGGCTTACCGCGACTTTGTTTTTAATTTGACCTATAACGTTGTGCTTTCGGCCACAAATATAATTTGACCACGACAGTTCCTACCGCTTCCGTCAACAGAAACCGCTCCCAACTTTAACACTGCTAGTGGAAAATTACAAAACTACCGTATCCCTGTACTAAAACTACGACGCTCTGCGACAGTGGCGCTACAGTTGGGTGAATGTTTAACTTAGTCGGACATAACGTGACTTCCCATCACGTATTAGGTGCGTAAAAATTAAATGTCGCGAGAATGATGGCTGAATGATAATGAGGTGAAAGGGTGTTAGAGAACTTAAAGTGACGCCATTGATTGTAGACTGTAGTCTTTAGTTCTGCGTGCTTCAAAATCAAAAAGTTTATTCTGTAGGCTACAAGGGCACTTTTACAAGTCTGACCTAGTAATCTTTGGTGCCGTTTGGTAACCAAGTTTTTTAATGGCTACAAAATGAGAATCTGAAATTCCCTGTTTGTAGCCGGTTACGTAATGGGCCTGCGTAGTGCCGTTTCGAAACTGGTTATCACCCGCGGTTACTAATCGGTAGTAAAGGTCCCGTTTTGTAACCAGTTACAACAAGGGATTTTTTCCCCATTTGGAAGCTACCAACCGCGGTTACGAAACGGTAATGGGAAAAGTCCCATTTTGAAGCCAATTACCGAAGATGGTTACGAACTTTTTGTTACCAAACGATACCAAAGCTTACCGCCCTGAATCTACATTTCAGAACACCTGCCAAGGCGAAAAAAATAACACCGCGGTTAGGTTACCGTACGACGCCCGTACAATGCGGCAAAATAAAAAAATCATCTTATAATTTCATAATTCATAAGCTACAGAAGAAAATGCATTTTTTTCTAGGAATGAGGGGGGTTATTTCTACCTATAAACAAAAACTCAAGTTATTATTTTTTTAATTTTATCCATTACCTACCCATTTTTGCAAATGTGACTTAGTCAATTCTTCCTCACAGCCCTTCATATTTTCTTATTTAGGTAAGTAAAGTTTAAACGTGCAGTTAGGATCGGGGTTAGGCAGCTCATAGAATAAAACCATTTTTTGCGTCTCATGATATATATAATTCATCCAAAATGCAAAACTAATATAAGCGCCTACTTTTCAAGATGCCATGGTATAAGAAAACACGGTATGCTACTCTGATACGACAGGCGGAACTTTCTTTTTCATTGGTTGGTTGGTTCTGTCAATCGGTTTCTGTGTTGCCAGTGGTGTATCTTAATGCTCCCCTCGCCTAATGTATGAATCTCATAAAATCGTGTGTATTACGACGAAATAAAATTAAAATTTAATTTTTAAGAACATGACAAATGTAACGCATAGTTATTATGTTTTTGATTGGCGGCAAACATTTTTTTCCTTACAATTATTTTGTTACCATAAAACGGCAACTAATCAGTGACGCAGAAAGTCTCAATAGCCGGAGTGCCATACCTCGTTTTCTTATACCATGCAAGGTGCAAACAAATTGAGATCAAGCCAATAAATAAACCTATCGACACATCGTTTAAGTTACATTATAATAAACATATAAAAACACTAGGTATGATTTGTACTAAAACTAGTCAATAAATACATTTCTATGATAATACTTTTCAAGTTACAATTAGGATTGCGATACCAATTTAATTAAGGAGTCTGTCCACTGTCAATAGAATTTCAAGAATAATCTGCAATCACAAATTCTTGTCATATGTTTTTAATACATTCAGTGGACAGTCGTCTTTGGAAACTATTAGGATCTAAGCTCTTAAGTAACGTTCACAAAACAGCGCAATAAAGTCGATTGAAGTTGACATTTTTCACATACCCATGCCGAATCACAAGGTCAACTTTGCCTTTTTTTCAGCCAATCGCTAGAAGTGCCATCTTTTTCTCTCGGCCCGTGCCGCTCTTAACCGCTCTAACCGGCAAAGATGCTCCGTACCATACACTGGGTGATTTTAGACAACATCTGGTGCTGAAACATTGCATTTATCATTGACAACAAATTTTATTTCGCTTTAAAAATTACGAAATTAGTGCACTGTCAGATAAATCACCATGTATATGTAGAAAAGGCGGACTTATGTCCGAATGACTATTTACCTGTCTACCTAACCTGAGACAGGTAATAGTCATATACGAAAATTACATAGCTACTCGTCGACAACTCAGCCTGAACGACTAATCAATCTAACCACTAATAAATTCATCCCATCAGAACTGTGCGGCTGCTCGCGACGGAACAAAAGTAAATACAAGATTTCTAAATCATCTACGTGTCCTTATCGACATGAGACAAAAACGTATAGTATTGAACATAGGTCTCTCAAAAACGCTGCGCTGCCGCATCAGTGGATTCCTACGAACTTGTTTCTCATTGTTTTGGACCATTAGTTTTGCTGGACCTGTATAGCTTTTATTTAACTTGCAATGTATGTATGTAACTTATTTTTGTTCGAGTGGAATCTTGCAACTCAGTTTTGAAGCTCATCAGCAGATCTTCAACCGATTGAGCTAAAATGTTGCATATCTACTTGAATGACAATAATATGGTACCATGGAGTTGGTCTGGCCTAGGCACTCTGTAATAAATTAAAGCAATCCTATCGAGTTTGGGCTCTTTAGAATCGTATTAGTGAGCAGTCGGCTATAAAAGCTTGTCAGAAATAAATTATTTTTTACAGAAAATTATCTATGTCTATTCTTCAAATGTACATATATTCTAATGGGAATGTAAGCTCTCTATAAATGACTAGTACCTAAAAACTTCAGTCTGTATGAAATGGCCGTTTTCGCCGGTGAATTTAATACAACGCATTTCTCAAATCGCTTTACGAAATCGATAAATAAAAAATTATGATCAAATACTGAGATTCTTATCGTACGAAGTCAATATTAAATCAACCATATATTTTAGCCTCTTCAGATATCAAGTTAGAACAGTATCTAGGGTGGTGGCATCAATCATGGATAAGCACAGTAGGTACTTAGTACCCAGTAATGGACAGCAAAGGTAAATAGTGCCTTATATTATAGCCCACCATTTATGATCTTTACTAGTTATGACCATCAGTTATCTGAACAAAGTGTTGGTTATCTGAACAAAGTGTTGTTAGTTTAAAAATGTCTTGTGTCTGTTTCTTAAAATTTGAGTATACGGAAAATAAATGACCATAAATAGTTATTGTCCACTACTGGTCCCGTCACCCTACTATTTGTAATTTGGATTGTCCACACACGGGCAGCTCGGCGCGACTTCGTTTGTCGCGCGAGAAAGCGTCCGCTGTCTCCTTCACACTGGACTAAAACAATGAGATAGACAAGACAACCATATCTCGCGCGATACGAGTTGCGTTTCACAGTCGTGCTAGAGGTACTGCTTCCCCGTAGAACCGTGCAACGTGAATCTTGTTTTACAAATCTTTGATGATTGCGACAAGGCAAGTCAGGAGTGGATGGGGAAAACCGGTTACACACATAAATTGTTCTTTGTAAATCTGATATCTGCCGTTTATATTTTTTCCTATTTATGGTAATTGTAAAACGTGAAACCCAAGGCCAAGCATTACAACTTCATGGAAAAGTTTAGTGTCCCCGATATTGTGTCATTCTTGAGTGTAATTTTAACTGGAGTGGAGAATAGGACAGGAGAGGTGGAGAAGCGGGACAGTCCTCGGAGCTTGGGGGTTTGGGAGTTGTACTTTGACGACAATTATGCAGCGCCAACAAAAGCGCCAACGTTTTTTTTGTCAAAGTGACTAAGTTTTAATCAATGAATACATTTGGTCACTTTTTGCATTGATAAAAACAAAACCTCTAGTCGGTTTCTTAACTACTACTTTAGGCAAAAGTTCGCCGGTACGTTCTTAGAACTGCTCGGGTGTGTATAGTTGTCGGTTCAGGCGGGCACTCGGCGTGTCCCTGACGAAGTGCCTCGCGCTGTCCCTCTCATAGTATCCAGGAGGAACAGAGAGGACGCCACGTGTCGCCGCATCACCCGGGAACTGTGCCGGCGAGTCGCAGCGCGCGCCAGTCCACGTGTCGGAAGTAGGGGTGGCGCTGCACCTCGCCCGCGCCGCCGCGGCCCAGCCGCGCCGCCGGCGACCACGTCAGCAGCTGCCACACGAGCCGAATCATGAACACACATTCGTTACTTACGGGCGGTAATTCGTGAAACCCCAGACCGCATATATATGGCCCTCACCTTCGGTTCGGGCCACAAACACCTGTCGTCTGGGGCATTCACGAATTCGCCGCCCTTAGGTTAGTTAGCTACATATCCATGAGTCGAAGTGACGCTGATACTAGACAGACTGGCATAACTGATCTTTTTGGAGCGACCACGTAGAGCAACAATCTATATGAATATATCAGAACACGTCGACGCTGGCTCCACCGCCGATTGAACGAAAATGTGAAATTTCGAACCAAAGATCTTTAAGATGGCCAGCCTATTTCTTACACTGGGCTCGCGTATTAGACTACTCGATTTATTTATTAATCCGCTAGTCAAAGATTGTCTGTAAGCCTATTGTTTATAATCAAACCCCGGATGACGGGAGCAAAAATGCGTTGACAGCTTTATAGTGCGAGGACACACATTTTATATCATATAAATCGATGTCGATAAAAAGCACGATGTACCTACTGGACTACCGCTATGATATGCAGAAGTATTAATTATTGTTGAAAATAAAATTAAAACGAAATGTTTGTATTATTTCAGTATTTTATATAGTTTTCGTAATATACAATTATCATTTTTTCTACATTTTCTGATTTTAAACTCCTTCGCCTTGGCGATAAAATCCATTTCATCCAACTAAAGGACCGTTCTAAATCTACTGTAGTAATCGGAGCAAAATTAAATAATTCATAGTGGTTATGGATTTCTTCTGTACAACGTACTTCCACTTCTTTACCAGATATCAACTTATTTAAGATGTTTAAAGTTAAAAAGCCAACGTTTTTCTTCAACACATCCTGATACTTGTTGTGAATAACTTTACCTTGAGGATGTAACCGTAATCTTGACAAGTGCGCTTTCAACTTGTGTACTATATTTAAACTGGCTTCCAGGCTTAAATTTTGATTTTGTAATTGTTTTATTGTACTAGGTAATTGACAAATTACTGTTTATCCATTTTAGATCATTCAAAATATTTAAATCGTTCATTGCACGTTTGACTTTCAAAATATACATTGAATCCCTATTAGGGAATGTCTGTATGACTCGCTTGATTTCAGGCAAATATTTATGATAGTAGCAGGCCGCGTTTATCCATGTTCCCCATCTTATTATAGTTGGCTGCGGTGGTAAAGGAACAGTTGGTAACATTTCACGAAATGTTCTTATTCTTTTAGGCGATTTTCGGAACACCTTTTTTGTGTATGCGATTAAATTATTCACAGTGGGAAAAAGTAATCGAACTTTTTCAGCCACCCTATTTACGTCATGAGCTAGACATGTAACATGAACTAAATTAGGAAATAGTTTTTTCAAGTTTTTTCCTGCCTTTAACATATAGGCTACGCCATCCGTAAGGAGTAACAAGACTCTGTCGTGTTTATTATGGTCTTTCCCCCATAGTTTCTCCAAGGCAATTCTAATGAGTGTTGATATAGTAACATTATTAACTTCGTCTAACCAAAAACTCGATATAATGTGTGGGGTACTCATCTGTTTTTTTAATAAAGCTCCAACCATTACATTACCGATTTGACGTCCGTTTGCATCTGAGGATTCGTCTACGCTTACGTAAATTCTAGCATTTGCAAGTTCAGTCCTGATTTGGTGCATTTTCTCTTTATATGCAATGTCCAAAGTAGTTTTTCTCAGAAAAGATTCATCGGGAATACGTACTTTACAAAATTTTCCGGATATGCAATTGCAAATGAAATTAGTGAAAATGGGGTTCTTAACCTGGGTCCAGGGGATGTTGCAAGCCAAAATAAACTTTAACAGTTCCAGATTGAATAAATTTTGTGTTTTTGTTGAAACACCGCTGTGCCTTTTGCTTCTGATGTGTCTTTGTACGGAAAATTTGGAATTTGACATTGTGATTTCACATTTTTTACAAAATAAATGTTCACCTCGATCTTCTATATATTTCGCGTAATCGGCTATCCAAGTACGCTGTTTCTTATTGCGTGGCATGGTGGCGGCTCGATAGTATTAATGATAATGAATCAAATAAATGATAGTAAATTAGTTCGTCTCAATGTAATTTCTAAGATTGACACCGATTGACTTGAGTCAATGTCAGATAGCGGTTGTTTATAATTGCGATATGCAAATATCTATGATATGAAAGAGGTCTGTAAGTTATGTGAAAAGTATCTATTTATAACTGTCATTCACTTTATCTATTTTACGATCATTCCCGTGAGTATGATATAATTATAGTACCAATGTAATTAGTTGACTGAAATGGTATCTATACTTACCTGATGTACCTAATATTGTGTAACAACCTGACATGTAAGATAATAAGTTTGATCTATAAATTTCTGATTCAATAATTTGTTCGTATGGATGTCGATAGAATAGTCGATATTTAACTAAGCACTAGTGACAAGTGCATTTTTGCTCCCGTGGTCCGGGGTTTGTTTATAATGCTAAGTCTTATCTGTATTCGTATTTCTTTCTTGTTGAAGTGTGCAAAAAACAGTATTCTATTCTATTCCTTTGGACTGTTTGGTAACTAAATGTTCGTAACCAGCAACAGGGAACAAAATCCCATTCGGTAACTGGCTTCAAAATGGGACTTTTTCATTGCCGATTCGTAACCGCGGTTGGTAACCAGTTTCGAAACGGGAAAAAATGCCGTGTTGTGACTGGTTACAAAATGGGACTTCCCCATTGCCGATTCGTAATCGCAGTTGGTAACCAGCTTCGAAACGGGAAAATAATTCCATTCGGTAACTGGCTTACAAAATTTGAACAGGGAATTTCGGATTCCCATTTTGTAGCCAGTTAAAAAAATTGGTTACCAAACGGAACCAAAGGATTCTATTCTAGATGTAAGGCAGAGGGTGAACGGTAGAAGAGGCGTTGGTTAAAAACAATGTTTTCGAAATGCTCTACAAATGGATTAGTTACCTGCGTGAGCAGAGACTCCTCCTCCACGGACAGCTCGGGCGGCAGCTGCAGCGGCGTGTGCGACGTGAACACGCTCGCGTGCCAGTGCGACAGCGGCTGCAATACCATTCTAATAAATCTTCATCACATTTATAATAAAGCAGTATTTTTAATCTGTCTCCACAAGGTAGACTCATTATCCGGTCATGTACAAGAGGGCTTCATTGGAGAAAGCCTATGTATGTCTACTTGTTCAGCAAAAAAAAAACGAACAACATCGCGCATAGTTACGTCGGGTAGGTATAAGGTCACGAGTATAACTCGCGCACTAAGCATGAGTATACCGAACACTTCGCACAGCATATTTGATTATTGGTTTCGTTACATTTCGGGTGCCGTGACCAGGATTTTTGTCATCACGACGAGAGTGACGTGTAAGTATTTTGGAGTAGTAGGGCCTCGTGCAGGGTCCGTCCGGGTTGTTACCTACCGTCTTGTCTACTAACCCACCGCCAAACAGCAATGTTCGCATTGTTGTTCCGGTGTGGGGGTAAGATAGCCGGTGAAATTACTAGCATAGAGGCATTCTATCTTCCGTCTTCCGGGTAGGCAAACAGTTGTGACTCCTCTGGTGTTGCAGGTGTTTATGGGCGACGGTAATCGCTTTCCATCCGGCGATACGTTTGCTCGTTTGCCCCCTATGACATAAAAAAAAAAAAAAAAAAAAAATGAGTGTACTGACCACCCCGCACAGCAGCTCGTACATGATGGCGCCGAAGCTCCAGTAGTCCGCCACCCGGTCATCTTCTTCATCGTCCCCACACACGTGTCGGTACAGCTCGGGCGCCACGTACAGGTCGGGCTGGCCGGCGGCCGCGCGCCGCGCGATCCGCGCCAGCGTGACGTCGCGCGTGTAGCCGGCGCAGTACGTCAGCACCACCTGCCCGCCGTCGCCCAGGAGGATGTTCGACGAGTTCAGGTCTCTGGAATTGTACACAAATGTTACGTTAGCGTCGAAACGTTCATAGTTTACACTTTCATTCATATATCCATAAAAATTACAAACTAGTAGAGATATATTTAGGGTTCCGTACCCAAAGGGTAAAAACGGGACCCTATTACTGACACTTCGCTGTCCGTCCGTCCGTCCGTCTGTCACCAGGCTGTATCTCAAGAACGGTGGTAGCTAGACAGTTGAAATTTTCACAGATGATGTATTTCTATTGCCGCTATAACAACAAATACTAAAAATAAAATAAAATAAATATTCAAGGGGAGCTCCCATACAACAAACGGGATTGGTTGCGTTAATTTTGTACCTCATTTGCATGGGGCGCTAAACATACCAGGTGCAAACTTAACCACTTAAGGATGGAGTGTTTGTACGGAACCCTCGGTGCGCGAGTCCGACTCGCACTTGTCCATTTTTTTTTGGGTTACGCGATAGATGTCGAACGGAATTTCATAAACCTGAACGTGACACCTTTGCCTACGTGTATGTAATATGAATAACCGAATCTGCCGTCTGGTGCATTGATTATATTAGTTATTTTATTTAAATTAGTTCTATTACACTTAGTTTGTAGTCACAGGTAGTTGCGATGTTGTGCATTGTGCGAGCACTTTATTTTTGTATAAAATGTCACTACCGGTGGGAACCTCTAATTGGCTTTCCATTAACTATTTCTAAGAGCAATGTATTGTATGTAGCTGTCGGTTCTCCTAATATATAATAAATAAATAAGTGGACACAGACCTGCAGACGACGCCGGCGTTGTGCAGGCTCTCGATGGCGGTGAGCACCTGCGCGCCCCACGCGCGCCGCGCCGCCGCGGGCAGCGCGCGCCGCGCCGGACAAGGCTGCAGCGACACATACTAAGTGGACACAGACCTGCAGACGACGCCGGCGTTGTGCAGGCTCTCGAGGGCGGTGAGCACCTGCGCGCCCCACGCGCGCCGCGCCGCCGCGGGCAGCGCGCGCCGCGCCGGACAAGGCTGCAGCGACACATACTAAGTGGACACAGACCTGCAGACGACGCCGGCGTTGTGCAGGCTCTCGAGGGCGGTGAGCACCTGCGCGCCCCACGCGCGCCGCGCCGCCGCGGGCAGCGCGCGCCGCGCCGGACAAGGCTGCAGCGACACATACTAAGTGGACACAGACCTGCAGACGACGCCGGCGTTGTGCAGGCTCTCGAGGGCGGTGAGCACCTGCGCGCCCCACGCGCGCCGCGCCGCCGCGGGCAGCGCGCGCCGCGCCGGACAAGGCTGCAGCGACACATACTAAGTGGACACAGACCTGCAGACGACGCCGGCGTTGTGCAGGCTCTCGAGGGCGGTGAGCACCTGCGCGCCCCACGCGCGCCGCGCCGCCGCGGGCAGCGCGCGCCGCGCCGGACAAGGCTGCAGCGACACATACTAAATCAATCCATACTATCCATACTATAAATCCATACTAATCCATACTAATATTATAAATGCGAAAGTGTGTCTGTCTGTCTGTCTGTTACCTCTTCACGCTTAAACCGCTGAACCGATTTAGATGAAATTTGGTATATAGATAGTTTCAGTCCCGGGGAAGGACATAGGATACTTTTCATCCCGAATAAATTTAGTGTTCCCGTGGGATGGCGGGTAACACCGCGGGGCACAGCTAGTATTATAAATGCGAAAGTGTGTCTGTCTGTCTGTTACCTCTTCACTCTTAAACCGCTGAATAGATTTTGATGAAATTTGGCATGAAGATAGTTTAAAATCCGAGGAAGGACATAGGATAGTTTTCATCCTGGAAATTATCCCTAAAAAGATTGAAAAGTGAGTAAGTAATTCATGATGACATTGATGACCCTGTAGAAAATATAATGATTAGACCAAAAGCACAATTGCTCTTACATTTGCTTAGGCGCCCCTTTTTATTAATTGAGGTGATTAGGTGGATATCTATCGTGTTGTACGAGGTTGCTTCCATACTTCCAAGTTCCACGCGGACGTAGTCGCGGGCAAAAGCTAATCAATACTAAACCAACACTCACACGACCAGGTATAAAAAAAAAACAACCCCAGAAAGCGACAGAACCCGCCAGATGGGCACTTGTATATAGTACAGTCCCCGGAGAGCTGGGCCGACGGCTGAACCAAAGTTACGAGCGCGTTGATGGTCGTGAAAGTGTTAAGAGGCCTTATTCCTTTTAAGTGCTGATTGTATTAGACATTTTTATCTATGATCAAAAACCTACAGTTTGAATTTTTCATTGATAATTTTTGTTTCAAAAACTACTCGAAATTGACAAAATTCACGCTGGAAATTCGTTTTTTCAACTCATTTTCGACTACACGCAATGACCTATGAAATAGCTGTGTCAATACCTAGAACTTGGGGAAAAGTATTATTCACTTCAAAAAGTTCGTTGAAATGATCAATATATTTATCATAATATGAAAAAAATGTTTTTTAAAAGGAATAAGGCCTCTTAATAGCAGTCAAACATTCTAAAACTATGCCAGCAATTAATTACAATTGGAAACTTTGTTTCGAAAAGATGCAACAAAAAGAGAATTCATACTCACTCTGAAATGAGCGGGCGACTCTTCCCCGCTCCTATCGTTCTCTCCTGCCTGTTCTCGTTTCCCTCCCTCCTCCCTCGCATCACTCTTCCCCACGTTGAGCACTCGGTCCACGTTCCGCAGCAACTTCTGCGAATTCTTCACCAGCTCCTGCACCTCATCGCCCTCGTTCTCGCTCTCCACATCGTTGGCAACATTGACATTGTTTTCGCTGTCATTGCCATCCTTTTTCATCGGTTCACTGAACACGTTCTCGAGATTAACCTTGGCGGGCGTGGCGGGCGCAGATTTGACGTAATTTTTGATATAGTCCATTAGTTTCTCGCCCGGCGCGTACGCCAGTATGAGGAAGATGAGGTGGCTGGTCTCGACGTACGCGTGTAAAGGCACCATGTAGGGGATGCTGGTGGGCAGCACGGGCTGGCGGGTCTCGTTGGTTCGCTGGAGGAAGTACTCGTCGAACTCCGTCAGGTTGTTGGGTATTTTTTGGATCACCTGAAAATCGATCTTCATGAATCTCGTTTTCTAGGTTTTTGGGATTCTGTAAACGACTTGCATTCTGGTGGACCAAAATAGAGGAGAGCACGGTATAAAAAAAAATTGGGCAAGTGCGAGCCCGACTCCCGGCCCGGCATGAAGGGTTCCGTACCTATACATATATATAATCTATAACAAGTTTGTTGTATGGGAGCCCCCCTTAAATATTTATTTTATTTTATTTTTAGTATTTGTTGTTATAGCGGCAATAGAAATACATCATCTGTGAAAATTTCAACTGTCTAGCTATCACCGTTGTTGAGATACAGCCTGGTGACAGACGGACGGACGGACGGACGGACGGACGGACAGCGAAGCCTCAGTAATAGGGTCCCGTTTTTACCCTTTGGGTACGGAACCCTAAAAACTAAATGGCTACCTGAAAGTATACTCGTACATTCGCAAACGCCCTTCTTACTATCAAAACTGCATGTTTCTAGAAGCACCTATAATGTATAACGTTAGATCCTTCTAGAAACATACCTGAATATAATATTCATTAAAATAAGAATATGAACATAGCTATAAGTACATTCTAACCATAAGTATGAGTCTGTAAAAGTTAGTGGAAATAAATGAATTATTTAAACTACCGGAAACGATTTCTCAAGGAATAATAGGGTCTTGGTAGTGGATTATCTTCAACTAACATGATGTATAATATTCCTAACTCAACGGCTGGCTCTATATCATTTCAAGACCAGCAAAGGACTAGGAGGAAGAGCAAGGAATGTTGTCATGTTGTATTTAACGAGTGTTAGGGTACCTTCATGGCTAGGCAGGCCTGGTCGGGGTTGTGCAGCACGAGCATGATGCAGTCGGCGAGCACGCACAGCACGCGGTACTGCGCCAGCTCCTCGTAGGGCCGCCGCAGCATGCTGAGCGGCACGGGGCCTAGGGCTAGTGTTAGGGTACCTTCATGGCTAGGCAGGCCTGGTCGGGGTTGTGCAGCACGAGCATGATGCAGTCGGCGAGCACGCACAGCACGCGGTACTGCGCCAGCTCCTCGTAGGGCCGCCGCAGCATGCTGAGCGGCACGGGGCCTAGGGCTAGTGTTAGGGTACCTTCATGGCTAGGCAGGCCTGGTCGGGGTTGTGCAGCACGAGCATGATGCAGTCGGCGAGCACGCACAGCACGCGGTACTGCGCCAGCTCCTCGTAGGGCCGCCGCAGCATGCTGAGCGGCACGGGGCCTAGGGCTAGTGTTAGGGTACCTTCATGGCTAGGCAGGCCTGGTCGGGGTTGTGCAGCACGAGCATGATGCAGTCGGCGAGCACGCACAGCACGCGGTACTGCGCCAGCTCCTCGTAGGGCCGCCGCAGCATGCTGAGCGGCACGGGGCCTAGGGCTAGTGTTAGGGTACCTTCATGGCTAGGCAGGCCTGGTCGGGGTTGTGCAGCACGAGCATGATGCAGTCGGCGAGCACGCACAGCACGCGGTACTGCGCCAGCTCCTCGTAGGGCCGCCGCAGCATGCTGAGCGGCACGGGGCCTAGGGCTAGTGTTAGGGTACCTTCATGGCTAGGCAGGCCTGGTCGGGGTTGTGCAGCACGAGCATGATGCAGTCGGCGAGCACGCACAGCACGCGGTACTGCGCCAGCTCCTCGTAGGGCCGCCGCAGCATGCTGAGCGGCACGGGGCCCGGCGGCGCGCAGGCCGCAGCCGGCGCAGGCTCAGGCTGCGGAAACATACACAGAAACTCTCATCATGTCCATAAATCAGACCACCAGAAACCATCGCAATCTTACAATTTCAAATATTTTTTTTACAAATGATTTAACTTTATTTAACGTTAACCAAATTGTACTGAGCGCCTGGTGGTTCAGGGCGAAGTAGACGCCAGTCGGAACTCGTCCACGCGGAGGGCTGGCACGAGCGTAGCGACAACAAGAAGAAGAAGAGATTATACTATCAAGTCGCTGCATATAGTACGAGTAGCAATCCTTTTTTGAGGCCGAATACACTTCTGCAGTAATAAACTGCTACTTTGAAATAAAAGCTGACATAAGTGTAGTTTGTGGCCGCAGTTCATAATGCACGCTATATTATATCCTAGCTCCATTATTTGTTTGAACAAAGCGATGTGGATTCGGCATCAAAAAAGGATTCCTCCCAAGCAGCACATTAGTGAATTTTGCAGCTTATCTTATAGCTTTAAGTTCTAAATGAGTGGTTTAACAGTGTTTGATACAACTTATAGCTTTAAACACCACTCAAAACTGTATATGAGTTCATCCTATCACTTGTAGTTGCATAGGAACGTTTTTTGTTTCTACTTTATTACTTATGGTGGGATAAAGTCGATTTTGCTACTTAAAGTTGCATGCAGGTTCAAATTGTCACTCAATAAGAAGCAATAGTGCTATATAAGGCCTTAAAATCACTTATAAGCAACTTTTACATATAAGTGGGAACATACCCTTATTTGGAACTAAAAGTTCCAAATGACTAGTACAATAGCGAATTATATCACCAATAGTGGCTAAAGGGATAATTTTACGGCTCTTTTGGAACCAAAAAATATTGCAACTTTAAGGCCTAAGAAGTACCTTATTGCCACTCCAACGCATAAATAGGTGTCAGTAGGAGGTTCTTGGAACCAAAAGCAGTTATTTTCACTTATTTCGAACCACTAACGAACTAAAAGTTCTATTATTGTTCCTATTTGCGCCTTGTCAAAATATATTTAATAGTCTTGCTTGTTTAATAGTCTACAAAAGAGCAAATAATTACTATTGGTAATATCATTCACTGCTTTGCCACTCGCAAGATACAAATAAGTGATTATTAGACTTGATAGTTCCAAATAAGGAACAAATAAGTGAAAATAAACACTGTAGGATCTTTTTTAGGGTTCCGTAGTCAACTAGGAACCCTTATAGTTTCGCCATGTCCGTCTGTCCGTCTGTCCGTCCGCGGCTTAGCTCCGTGATCATAAGTGCTAGAAAGCTGAAATTTGGTATGTGTATGTATCACGCCGACATAACGGTAAAATAAAAACTAAAAAAATAACTTTTTTTCGGGTACCTCCCATACACCTAAAGTGGGGGTGATTATTTTTTTTCGTTCTAACACTAGCGTGTGGGGTGTCGTTGAATAGGTATTTTAAAAACAATAGGGGCCTTCAAAGATCATTTTTTGATAAAGTCAGCAGTTTTGTAAATATTCGCTCGGTAAATCCAAAAAATAGTGTCCCCCCCCTCTAACTTCTCAACCACGGGTCAAAAAATTATGGAAAAATTCATGAAAATAAGGCCCTATTAGTACTTTCAATGAAAACTATATTGAATAAAATCGGTCGAGCCGTTTTTGAGTTATCGCAAAAATTCATAATTTTCTTTTAAATGACGTAAGTGCCCCGCGGTGTTCTTATACTTCGAACGTTACACATATTAGTTAAGTGCCATACTGCATTAAAACATTTCGCTCAATCTGGTGCGTATAATCGATAACTTCTAGAAGGTAATAAGTAATTACAGTTACTTTGGCGTTTACGACCTTTTATAGAGCTTGAAATCTTTCTCGTAATTTAAATTCGATTTTATTGTCTATTGTGAAGGATGGCCAACTACGGAACCCTACACTGAGCGTGGCCCGACATGCTCTTGGACGGTTTTTGTTTCGCCATGTTTACAAATGGAAGCCTATGAAAATTGATTATTTTAACCAGAATTTTATCACACTGACGCATAATCACAGACTTTTGATAGTTGTGACGATGTTACTTTAACATTGTACGTAACCTACAATCATTAGGTCAGGTTTTTAACAGTTTTATTTCTTATCAGTATCTATTCCTTATTTAATTTAGCACTCTCTTTTTTAATATTCCTGATCAAATGAAGGGCGCGTCGAAATTTACAAAGAAAACATACTATAGTTTCACATTAAAAAAAAATTCGCAAGAATTTCGTGCTTATTTCGATGCTTGTATAACGTAAAGTTTTAATCACTCATCAAACAGACATATAAATCCAAAATGAATATGGCAGATCACGTATTACTTCAATTTGACAGTTGCCTCGCCACTCAAAGATAATTTTGGCGACTCATTTATCACTCATTGACCGAACTGAAATGTTTTCATTCGTTCACTGCGCATAACTTTTACCCTTAGTTCTAATTGCCACTTAAGGTTATTGTGAGATCTCTTATGGACGCATAACTTTCACCCATAGTTCTAATTTCCACTTAAGGTTATTGTGAGATCTCTTATGGATTCTATTTAGCACCAAAAATAGGCTGCAATTTTTCTCCTTTTGGTTCTATACTGGTGGCATAAGGGTTCTTGCCACCTATATAGCACTTAGTCATGGTGGTAAATTTCACTTAAGCATCTAATTAGATATGATATACGAGCTATTTAGACCCAATTGTGCTACTTGGGCTCCTATATGCAGAGACATGTTGATATTATAATTTGGTTAAAGTAAAATCAATGACAAAAAAATATTTGAAATTGTAAGATTTTCTGGTCAGTTAGTCAGTTAAAGGAAAAGACAACGTTGTTGAAAAACATTGAGAACAGAAGGGGAAAGGGGACACCGGTTACGACACAACTATAACATGAAAATCATCATGAAAGGAAAGATAGAGGGAAGAGAGGAAGATCTAGGCGATCTTATATAGACCAAGTCAAGGAGAAGGTTAACAGCGTGTCGTATCAGGTCATCGAGAAAGCTGAAGATAGAGAAACATGGAAGTGGCTCCACCGACAAGTTTATGGTGATGAGAGAGTCAGTTATTGATGACCACTGAGAAGGATCTTGGCAGTTGGCAGTAGGCCAGCAGTAAGCAGTACTCACGCCGTCGGCGGCGTCGCAGAGGTGCTTCTTGTAGATCTGCTCCGCGTACGACAGGTACTTGTTGGTCTTCTCATTGATCAGCGCCCTTCGCTGCGGGTCGGTGTCGGCTGCGCGACGAGACAAAACATAAACATGTCGTCAAATTGTACCATCCCGTGATGGTTATTATTGTTACTAAGGACCAATGTTGGCTGTCAATATCGATTATTTCGTTTAGGTTCACTTCGTTCACATTCCCATTTCGTTCACATTTCTACTTTGTCCAAAATCCCACTTCGTCCACAATCAATTCCCATTTCGTCCACAATCAATTTCCATTTCGTCCACTTCCCATATTGTCAGCATTCCCATTTCGTCCACTTCCCATATTGTCAAAAATCCCATTTCTTCCATATTCCTACTTCGTCCAAAATTGGTTGCGGACGAAATGGGATTTTGGACGAAATGGGAAGAGGACGAAGTGGGAATATGGACGAAATGGCAATGTTGACTAAGTGGGATTTTGGACGAAGTAGAAATGTGAACGAAATGGGAATGTGGACGAAGTGAACCTAAACGGATTATTTAACAGGTCATCTGCACATTTAGGATAACTGTGCTACGCGACTCTTTGACGCGCGACAAATATTACCCATCACTTTCCTATCCATACCGTGTGAGCAAGACAGGTGGCGCTGATTCGCGCGACAAGTGAACTCGTGGAAAGATATGCTAGCCCCGCTGGTGACAACCAAAACTCACTAAAATGTATGTCACTGTTCTTCAAAACCTCGTATCTAGTAAGAAGATTGAACATGAGATACGAGCTTTGTTGTAAGTAGGTATTTGTTACTTATCGAGTTTTGGTTGTCAACAGACGAGATAGGTATACCTAATTAACATTTGACGATTTCATTTAACAACATGATGCAATTTGGCGTAGAGCTAAGAAATAATCATATCGGTTTATTTTTTATTTACGATAGTCAAGCATTTGGCCTTAATTGTACCTGATGTTGTGATGTTAAAGGCCAACGATATGCCTCGAGAATGCATATTCAATCTTGATTTGAGGAAATCCAAGTTATATTTTTCAGGAAAATTGTTATTTTAAAATCAAATTAGGATGTAGAGAAGATCAAGTAAAAAAGTAGATACATGTTTGCCCTGTCATCTGGTTAAATATTTGTTAAATGATAAACCTATTTAAATTGCGGAACTTCCAAGTACTTTAAGTAAGTTTATATGTGGCGTTAAGTGACCTGAGGGCGTGTCATGTTTTATGACTCAAAAATAATACAATAGCAGATTTTCAAATATGAAGTATCCTCTACATGAATTGAGGAGCAGCGGCAAAAAGTAGCACGATAATAAACAATAAAAAAAATATCTTACTTATATCAATCATAGCTACCATCTCACAATCGTAATCCTGCACATATTGACACAGAAACAAGAAATTCATGTTTGCGACTTTTGTCTCACAATCACTAAGTTCGAACCGAACAGTTCGAATAACACTAAACTGGTGAATAACACTAAATTCGTTGAAAAACGCGGTAAGTAGTGTCCAGTCACTGTCCAAGCTAAGACTGTGAGCGCAAATGAAAGGATTATCGATAATGTTATCGGATGCCGGTAAATCGTAAGTGGGCCGAGTCAGCGGAGATAGGCGATACAGGCATGCATATTACGACTGGTAAGAGTACTCGTAATATGCATGCCTGTATACCGCATGCATGCACGCTAAACGATTAAGTATCACTTGTATTTTATTCATACTCAGTCATTTATACTCAGTCAACCTTTGACAACGGTAACAGGAAGCTTACCGAAACGCCAGGGTGGCTCAAATAATTAATATAAGCGATATAATCCGTTTAATTTAAATACTCTTACCCATATTTCAAATACGAACGTGTTTGTGGACTTGTCCTTTCACACAATGTATTTTTCTACATAAATAGAGATGAATTAATAGAAGAGTAACAAAAGCTACTTTTATGTGCTATTCAGAAGGATAAACAAAATATGATTGCACCACTCGTGGAACTCAAAGAAACAACTAAGTAGTAATGTTATAAATAGGACGACTGAGTAATTGAGCGCCGAAAATGGAATAAGTCATTAGTAGATACTGTAATTAGCAGTAGCCATGTTAGTCACCAACTTGATTTGGCTATAATTTACTAAATAGGTCACGATATCTGGTCCTCCGGTAAGCAAGAACCTAAGTATTCTTTAGTATAGTAGTTTAGTGCTTCTCATAGTTTGTTGAAATCAGTAACATATTTGTAAGGAAACCATACAACACATGTACCTAGTATATTAACACTAAAATAAGATGAAATGGTAGTACGCATTCGAAAACTCTTGGCAGGAACATGATCTTCACCGAGACGACTGGCGAGAAAGAGAGGAGGCCTTTGCCCAACAGTGGGAAACACATGTAAGCTAATAAAAAAATAAAAAAGATAAAACGCGAGTCTCCAATGACTTAGACCGCGCCTTATCGCTAATACACAAATAGTCTCAAACCTTCCAAGAATTATGTTGACACGAATACGGAATGCAGAAAAATTAATTGCAACATTTCGATTATCTTTTACAATTTCCATTAAGGGATCACACCCACTATACTAAATTACGTGGGCTTGCTAAAAATTTATCAACACTGAGGTTAAATACATACCTGTATTGATTATTTAAACATGATATGTTTCATGATTTTAAGTGTGTCAAGAAAGAAAACATTAATTGCCACACCAAAAAAATGGAACGTGTAATAAGCAACAACAGATTAAATTATATATAAACTAAACATTTGGTATTAATTCACCTAAATTATTCCGCGTCACAAGAGGAGCGGACGCAGCACATGCTGCGTCTGCGTCAAACAGGTCACCATTTTTATTGAACCATTGATACAAAGATCAAATCATAAATAAACATAAAAAAAAGCGTAACCTGGTGGAAGAGGAGGGTGCCATTCCCGGTCTCTTTCGCCAGGTTGCTTGTACAATGCTTGTACTATGAATCAATGGTTAAATTATATTGAGCTATACCTAACGAATACCAAGAGCATCGATTTAAGCAAGTACTCTGGCACGCAAACTAAACGAGAACAAAATTGAAATACTCACTCTGAACTCCAATAAGCATCTTCTCGATCCCCGACTTGTAGCACTCGAAGGCTCTCCGGTAGTCGCGGGCGTCCTCGCAGCGCGCCGCCAGGCTCAGCAGGTAGCCCGCCTCGAACACGTAGCTGTCCTCCGTCCTCGTCCCCCTCTCCGCGCCAGACAGGGACACCCTGCTGTTGCTGCGGCTCGAGCAGGTCGAGTGGACGGACGACGCGTCCGACCGCCGCGGCATCGTGTGGTAGTCGTCGAAGCGCGAGCCGGACGGCGCGTCGAAGCTGATCAGGTCCGGCAGCGTCCTCTTCACGGCGCTCTTTTTACTCTCAACTGTGAGTTTGTTGAGCTCGTCGTAGAGGTCGTCGTGGAGGCTGTCGAGCGAGTTGAGGGACTCGAGGGAGGCGGCCGGGGAGGCGGGCTTGGCCTCTACGTGGGCGGCCTCGTAGATCGGGATCTGTGGGATCGCGGCTAGATCCGTCTCGTCCCGGCCGGGGTCTGGTGGTTGGGTAGCTGAAACATTTAATCGAGGTCGAAAATTGGAACAATAATGTTACTGTCGTAATTCAATATCAATATGTAGTAGATAATAACTTAATCGCTACTGTCAGAATTACCTGAAGGGCAGCCATATAAGTTTATCAGCGAGGTCCAATAAATCACTTTGTTATCAATGTGCATTGCATGTGAGCCCAATCAATCTGAATTGCCGTTTACAATTAGGTTTTAGTTACACATTAAAAAAATCACAAGTCTCAAATGACGTCAATGGTTTTCTATGATAAATTCTCGCTCACTCGCGGCAGCAGCGAGAGCTGAGCGAGCTAGCGGAGCGGCGCTAGGAAGTTTAGGGTGAGTATCTACCACGAGTAGCGAATGTGAGTGCTTGTGAGCTGAGCGATGTGATGTGCAGCGAAGCTGAGGAATATGTGCAGATGACGCAGGATAAACTCGATGCCGCGCACAGTACTGTAGTCGTGTACCTACTTACGACGGGGGGTGTTGCTGTCGCTGGGGTACTCGAGCGGCGCGGGCCGCTCGGCGGGCAGCTGCAGCGCCGCGCGGATGGACTCGATGCCGCGCACAGTACTGTAGTCGTGTACTTACGACGGGGGGTGTCGCTGTCGCTGGGGTACTCGAGCGGCGCGGGCCGCTCGGCGGGCAGCTGCAGCGCCGCGCGGATGGACTCGATGCCGCGCACAGTACTGTAGTCGTGTACCTACTTACGACGGGGGGTGTTGCTGTCGCTGGGGTACTCGAGCGGCGCGGGCCGCTCGGCGGGCAGCTGCAGCGCCGCGCGGATGGACTCGATGCCGCGCACAGTACTGTAGTCGTGTACTTACGACGGGGGGTGTCGCTGGGGTACTCGAGCGGCGCGGGCCGCTCGGCGGGCAGCTGCAGCGCCGCGCGGATGGACTCGATGCCGCGCACAGTACTGTAGTCGTGTACTTACGACGGGGGGTGTCGCTGTCGCTGGGGTACTCGAGCGGCGCGGGCCGCTCGGCGGGCAGCTGCAGCGCCGCGCGGATGGACTCGATGCCGCGCACAGTACTGTAGTCGTGTACTTACGACGGGGGGTGTCGCTGTCGCTGGGGTACTCGAGCGGCGCGGGCCGCTCGGCGGGCAGCTGCAGCGCCGCGCGGATGGACTCGATGCCGCGCACAGTACTGTAGTCGTGTACTTACGACGGGGGGTGTCGCTGTCGCTGGGGTACTCGAGCGGCGCGGGCCGCTCGGCGGGCAGCTGCAGCGCCGCGCGGATGGACTCGATGCCGCGCACAGTACTGTAGTCGTGTACTTACGACGGGGGGTGTCGCTGTCGCTGGGGTACTCGAGCGGCGCGGGCCGCTCGGCGGGCAGCTGCAGCGCCGCGCGGATGGACTCGATGCCGCGCACAGTACTGTAGTCGTGTACTTACGACGGGGGGTGTCGCTGTCGCTGGGGTACTCGAGCGGCGCGGGCCGCTCGGCGGGCAGCTGCGCCGCGCGGATGGACTCGATGCCGCGCACAGTACTGTAGTCGTGTACTTACGACGGGGGATGTCGCTGTCGCTGGGGTACTCGAGCGGCGCGGGCCGCTCGGCGGGCAGCTGCAGCGCCGCGCGGATGGACTCGATGCCGCGCACAGTACTGTAGTCGTGTACTTACGACGGGGGGTGTCGCTGTCGCTGGGGTACTCGAGCGGCGCGGGCCGCTCGGCGGGCAGCTGCAGCGCCGCGCGGATGGACTCGATGCCGCGCACAGTACTGTAGTCGTGTACTTACGACGGGGGGTGTCGCTGTCGCTGGGGTACTCGAGCGGCGCGGGCCGCTCGGCGGGCAGCTGCAGCGCCGCGCGGATGGACTCGATGCCGCGCACAGTACTGTAGTCGTGTACTTACGACGGGGGGTGTTGCTGTCGCTGGGGTACTCGAGCGGCGCGGGGCGCTCGGCGGGCAGCTGCAGCGCCGCGCGGATGGACTCGATGCCGCGCACAGTACTGTAGTCGTGTACTTACGACGGGGGGTGTCGCTGTAGCTGGGGTACTCGAGCGGCGCGGGCCGCTCGGCGGGCAGCTGCAGCGCCGCGCGGATGGACTCGATGCCGCGCACAGTACTGTAGTCGTGTACTTACGACGGGGGGTGTCGCTGGGGTACTCGAGCGGCGCGGGCCGCTCGGCGGGCAGCTGCAGCGCCGCGCGGATGGACTCGATGCCGCGCACAGTACTGTAGTCGTGTACTTACGACGGGGGGTGTCGCTGTCGCTGGGGTACTCGAGCGGCGCGGGCCGCTCGGCGGGCAGCTGCAGCGCCGCGCGGATGGACTCGATGCCGCGCACAGTACTGTAGTCGTGTACCTACTTACGACGGGGGGTGTCGCTGTCGCTGGGGTACTCGAGCGGCGCGGGCCGCTCGGCGGGCAGCTGCAGCGCCGCGCGGATGGACTCGATGCCGCGCACAGTACTGTAGTCGTGTACTTACGACGGGGGGTGTCGCTGTCGCTGGGGTACTCGAGCGGCGCGGGCCGCTCGGCGGGCAGCTGCAGCGCCGCGCGGATGGACTCGATGCCGCGCACAGTACTGTAGTCGTGTACTTACGACGGGGGGTGTCGCTGTCGCTGGGGTACTCGAGCGGCGCGGGCCGCTCGGCGGGCAGCTGCAGCGCCGCGCGGATGGACTCGATGCCGCGCACAGTACTGTAGTCGTGTACTTACGACGGGGGGTGTCGCTGTCGCTGGGGTACTCGAGCGGCGCGGGCCGCTCGGCGGGCAGCTGCAGCGCCGCGCGGATGGACTCGATGCCGCGCACAGTACTGTAGTCGTGTACTTACGACGGGGGGTGTCGCTGTCGCTGGGGTACTCGAGCGGCGCGGGCCGCTCGGCGGGCAGCTGCAGCGCCGCGCGGATGGACTCGATGCCGCGCACAGTACTGTAGTCGTGTACTTACGACGGGGGGTGTCGCTGTCGCTGGGGTACTCGAGCGGCGCGGGCCGCTCGGCGGGCAGCTGCAGCGCCGCGCGGATGGACTCGATGCCGCGCACAGTACTGTAGTCGTGTACTTACGACGGGGGGTGTCGCTGTCGCTGGGGTACTCGAGCGGCGCGGGCCGCTCGGCGGGCAGCTGCAGCGCCGCGCGGATGGACTCGATGCCGCGCACAGTACTGTAGTCGTGTACTTACGACGGGGGGTGTCGCTGTCGCTGGGGTACTCGAGCGGCGCGGGCCGCTCGGCGGGCAGCTGCAGCGCCGCGCGGATGGACTCGATGACGCCGCCGGAGCGCGCGGGCGGGGGCGACGGGTAGCCACTCTGCAAATCATGTTAACATTTACACACGCCGTCCTACCCCGCGCCGGCTCGTTTCATAAAACCACACTCATGTTTTAAGGCCCCTCATTATGTAACAGTTGCATAAACTACTAATCCTCCTTGCGTCGTTTTTCTCAGAGCTGAGGGTCGTGACCTCCCCTTTGCAACACTTTCCCTCGTGCGACCTTCCTGCATCTGTTTCTGTTCTGTCTACGGCGGTGTGAACTGTGGAGTCAAGAGCTGAACGGATCTGGGACCAACGTATTGGGCTGCGTCCACGAGGCCTTTTCCCATCTACTTTGCCGGTCACAGCTCAAGGTACAAATACTGCTCATACTATACTACTGAATTTGAATTAATTCCATGTCCCTTTTGAACTATCATCCAAAGTAATGTAGATGCATATTTAGCAGCATACCTGGAGGAAGCTGACGAACTCGCTGCTGGTGAACAGCAGGCGGTGCTCGGCGATGAACTCCAGCACGCGCTTGATGGCGCGCGCGCGCTCCTCGATCACCTGCAACGTGCCTTCGTCACGGACGGCGGTACTCAGGACTACACGCAACACCCACAAGTGTTCAGCTACCGATCCAGTGGGTTATGAAACTTGGACGGAATTGTATGTCGGATAAAAGTGAGGAATTGCTAACTTACTGACTATTGCTTTGCCACTTGAAACGGGCTTCGAAAAGTCACATCCGAACATTTCATAACACAATAGGTACCTAAACGAGAACAGTGGTAGACGCGCCTGAGCCTTCATCAAAAAATAGCATGATGCTATTACGAAATGATTCGTATTATGTATTCTTCACGTCGGTTAAAGTCCCGATCATCGGAAGTTTGAATATTTTGAATGCCGTAGGTTTACCTAATGCACAGTTATCAAAATAAATTAAACCCGTAAATTTATTTTATTTTTATTATTTTAATAAATATTTCTATGGTCGAGACTCGAGATGATTTCAGTTAGGTATATACTCGTACATACCAACATTTGCCAAAACCACAAAATAAATTGTACTCCAACCATCCAGTGCGTCTAAAATTTACCACAGCGATAGCGACCGAAGTAAATTTTAATAATCACTTCATTTTAAAGTTCCGCTCTGTTAATTGGAGAGAACAGCATTATAATTATTTTTAGGCGGGCTTTTAACAATACTGCTCGCGCCACACTAAATTTGCAATTCACTTTTTACCTACGCTACGAGTAATCCAACAATTACTATTAAAATTTAGGAAATAAGCAAGATAAATAGTAGTTTATTACGTTATGTACTTTTTTCACAATCACAAAAGGAAAAAATAGCAACACAAAATGTTAGACAAATTGTAAATATTTGACTAAGATACACAAGCACTTGTTTTAGAAGTAAATAGGAAAATGAACTTGCGTAACAAGAACTCATTGGCGACCCGTGAAAACAATGTTATTTTTTCTCTTTTGTACTGCGACCTTACCTTATTCTACTTCCTATTCCTTTATAAATCAACAAACCAATAAAACATTATTGAATTTTTTTACTGATATAAATAACCTTCCTATTGGCAAAGCTACAGGTACAATTAATAGTTTGACTTGGTATCCATTAAAACAATATACGAAAGTGTGATGGTCGGCATTCACATTAACGAAACAACAGATTGAAGAGGTTTTCGAGCACGGAGATATAGTATTTCATATGCAAAATACGCGAAAACCATTCTTATTAGAGCTACCAATCGCATCAATAAATCCTTCACCCAGAATCAACTGGAAACTCGATCCGAACTAGTAGGTGACTAAACTACAACCTAAGTACTTTGTGAACTGAACAGGCCGACATATTTTATTGCAAAGTAATAAAACATTTTATTGATGACATATTTTACAACATAGAGTGACTTCGATTTTTGTTTGCACAGGAAAATGCATTGAAAGATAAAAAATAACATGTGTATGCAACCAGAATTTGTAGTGAAAAAATAGATCACAATTTTACTACTGGCATAGCAAACTATATCACTTTAGTTGCTGACCATACAGCCTGTAGGGTATCAGCTTTATTCGTCCCATTCGCTTTTCGTTCAACTCTTATTTCGTCTCATTCTGCATTCGTCACTCATTCTTTATTCGTCGTGTTCGCCATCTGTTCCTATCTTCCTAAGTCCAATTCTATAACTTATCTCATTCTTATTAAGTCTTATTCGTTTCTCGTCACGATCTTCCTAGGACTATGTTGTTCTTTGTCCCTTACGATTTTAGTATCATTCACACTTTATCTTTAGTCACATTCGTTATTCGTCTCTCTCTTATTTTGGCGTTACTGGCAAATCGTCTTGTTCTTTTTTGGGTACGTTCGCTACTCGTTTCGTAAGATACACGTTTTATTCGCTACGATAGAAAATATCGGTGGTGACGAAAAACGAAAGTAACGAACTTAGAATTGGACTAAAGACGAAAGAGACTAATAACAAATGTGACTAGCATCGAACTTTCCGGAAAAATTGAGGCAAATAAGTGAATGAGACGAAAATCTAAAAGGAAGAATGAAGAATGAGTCCAAGGAAGACGGTGACGAACAACGAATAAGACTTAATAAGAATGAGACAAGTTACTGATTTGGACTTAGAAAGATAGGGACAGATAGCGAACACGACGAAACAAGAATGAGCTACGAATGCAGAATGAGACGAAATAAGAATTAAACGAAAAGCGAATGGGACGAATAAAGCTGATACCGCCTGTAGAATCTTAAAAAATCTCAGATTACGGATGCTTGTCACTAGATCCACCAAGCATGCCTAACCGACTCTTTAGGTATGTAGCTTTCTTTGAGAGTTTTAATAATAACTCCTTACGAAACCCCACCTCACGCTGAAACCGTCTGAAATAGCTGAACTTGGGCAACGGGCAGGAGCCTCGGAGATGCAAGCCAGCATGCAGCGCCAGCATGTTTTTATGCAGTCTCCGCACCTCACTATAGCGCTTCCACACTGACACCACTGTTACTGCCTCGGGGGACTCTATTGGGAAAAGCTGGAATGTGGAAATTTATAATATTAACTTTTTCCGGTTCCGTACATATATGGTGGAATGGAATCCCATTCGTAAACCTCTGTTTGGTGCCTATCTGTCTTAGAGCTTTAACTACATGATATTACTTCAGTTGGAATAGCTTTTAAGACAAAATTTAAAATTATAATAACAAATTGTAACAAGTCCATCTATGAAATACATATAAAACATATAAATACATCCAATTGCCTTTTTTGATATCCATTGAGATTGCTATAATGGTGTACATGTAAGTACATGTTATGTTATCATTATCAGTTATTAGTCATGTTTCCATTCACATACAAGACATCCCCTGTTGTTGTATCTAAATTATCTTAATTATGAATTATAAATATGTTTTCTATGTATATCACATGAATCACATCACATGAATAATACAATAACGATTATCTTTCAATACTAATATGATTTACTAATCTTTGCAAAACTTAATTCAATTGTGTTAATAATATTTTCTATGGTATTCTTTGTTTATTTTATTTATATTCAGATTGGATTCTGATTGGCCTTGAATACCAATCAAGTATTAGATCACAAGGTTACCATACAGCTGGTTAAATAGTGAATATTAGTACTGTGACTCATCCCTCAGACATTGTGCAATAATGGCGTAAAATTCTATAGCAGTGCAGGTACTATTTACATAGCGGGTGTAGGTTATCCATTCAGCTGTTGATGAACATGGAATGCTCTTCGTCTATAGTAACATTGCTTGTTTAATATGGTCAAATATCCAACTTGAGTATCGTAATGAAAATATATGTATGCAATTTGCATCACAAGCCATACCAATTACCCGGGTAAACAAACTACTGAAGTAAAATACAAATGAATTGAGGCATTTTATATTTACCATGAATTTACCACTGCACTCTGATTTTTAACATCTTTTTAAACCTAATTTCACAAAGCCCTGTCAGATATTAATTGCTGATTATGCCATTTTATAAACTGCAAATTAATCTGTCAATTATTAAGTGGCTCTTACTACAGTTTAATTTTTAACTCAATCATATTTGCTCGGGGCAAAAGAACAGACAACAATAAGTTGGCATCAAACAAACAGGTAGCTTGAATTATATTTTGTCGTTTAAATAATTAAAATAAAAAGAGAAATAATTATGAAACAGGAAAACTGCCGTTAAGGAAACCATAACCGATATGGAATGATTAAAATATTTAAAATCGGATATGATGGATTTGAAGAAGAAACAGTTACAAAAACAAGGAGGACATGAAATTATACTTACGACTGAAGTTATTTTGTAAATAGTAAATCCATTTTTATGTCTTGCCGTTTCATCCACTGAAAACCGGCGGACCCATTTATCTTTTCCGGACATTGTACCACTTTTACCACATATACTTCATTATCTAGGTACTATGAAACGGTATCATATTATAAAGAAAGGAAAGAAAGGATTTCGCTTAAAATATATATAAAATGTTAGTGAAAACAAACATTTCGCTGAATTGACGTACAGTACAACAAATTAAAACAATAAAATTATAGTTACATTTCTTTCACTTTTGTTATGAAACTGTCAAAATGGTGGATGGTTTGAGTAGACTTGTTATTATTATGAATAAAATGAAATAAGGCAATAAGTAAAAATAGCAAAAGATTTTTCTGTTTTGTTTTTACTGAAAAATATTATGAATTATGATCAATTTTAAATAGCTGCTGCAAATACAACAACTTTACAAACCCTTTAAGTGGATAAGGTCTCAAAGATGTCGCTAGTATATACACACTCAGCAACTCAGCTTTAAACTCAACCAAGCTATGGTATCTAGGGCTTGAAATGAAATATATAGATCACGGTAGATGTCGCTACCACAATCTGATTTTGACCGCATATTTTAATTTAGATGTCGCTAGTAAGCGTCTTGTAATTGTTTATAAACAATTAAGAGCAGTTCAACGATGCGTTGCAGATGTTTTAAAGCATGCTAAGCTAGCATAATTATTAATTTTATCGCATTACGTAAAGTAAAGAAAGTGTGTAATTTTAACATCGAGCTACCTTTTGAAATAGGATTAGAGGAGAGTCAATAGGTCAGGCTTATGCCTTTATCCCCACTCAATCGAATGGCTGGCGGCGAGAGGTTGTGCTCGCCTTGTGCTTGTGCGGGTTAGTATTCGCTGCGTCCGTGTAGTGTCGTGTTTCTTGCGTCCTCGACTGCGCCTTTCAAGACATGTATGGAAACAGTGCAGGTTTACAAAAGACATTATAACATTACCTATAACATAAACATGTGTTAAGTGTCACAAGTTTCAGTGTTGTGAAATATATCCGGCATAATGGGTTCTAAAATCGAGTACGTGGATTCGTCACATTTGTACGCGACAAACTATGTCAGAAATTCGAAAGCTATTGGTGTGCTTTGGGCGATTTTTACGATCTGCTACGCGATAATCAGCGTTGTAGCATTTGTTACTCCTGAGTGGATTGGTGATTTAGAGACTGAGTACCCGAGGAAGTTTGGCTTGTGGCAAGTCTGCAGAACTGATGATGCATTGGAAGACTGCAAAGGAAGATTGGATGACTTCTTCTCTATAAATGGGCTTGTTTTTAAAATAGCCACTGCCCTCGTGGGTATAGCTGTCGCAGCAGCTCTGTTCACTATCTGCACAATGCTGCTGTTCTTCTTTTGTCAGTCAACAACAGTGTTCCATATCTGTGGATGGCTGCAACTGTTGTCGGGTAAGTAAGCATTTTGAATAAGTAATAACAGTGTGTCATTACAATTGTTGAGGTTATCATTGAATAGGTACTTACAGTAATATCATTGGAAATAATAGCGTAATGAAGTAAATTGAAATTTAAAGTCAGTGCGATTTTTGATGTATGGGATACTAAGTCAAGGTCTCCATCTCAAGTTCTCAAGTGACAACTGCGCCATTTTATTCTCACAAAAGCCTTAAGCTTAAGCAAGAACAAAAGCGATTAAGGTCGTAATACCCAGTTACCTGATCAAAAAAAAAGTTAGTATAGGTATGTAGAAACACTTACAAATCCTAACAATAACGCGAGCTAATAAAATGTCGAAAACCCTTGTCATAAAAGAAGCAAAATGGTGTATTTCTATCTGTGGAATATAACATTTATTAAAATTTTACTAGACCCTAGCTAGAATGCAAAAGTAAGGTTTTGCAATTGAATGCAAATGTGCAGACAGGTGTACCCATGCCCTAACATCCGGCTGAGGCAGGTGCGGCGAACTAGATGCCTACATTTTTGATCCCTGACTCAGTCTCATCTCATACATATTATGCCACCATCGATACCTACCGCCTTGAATACTGCAAGAGTTTGAAGATTGGTACGTTTAAAATTACTCATTACCCCTGTTTGTATCCGTTAGTATGTTGATCAATACCTTTAAAGCGCTGTAAAGTAAATCCTACGATTTTATAATTAAACTTAATAGATGGAAGTTCGTTACAAAAACCAAACGTCAGTTTCCTGTCATTCTTTACAATTATAGGTACTACCTAGTAAAGTAACCTAGTAAATTTCGACAAGTTAATTTGCAACAGTAATGACATCAAGAATAACACCTTTTAACAGGATTAAACAGATGCAATATCATGTAACCATTTGTGTTGACTGACCTGCGAAGGCGGCGAAGCAATCCAATTACGAATGGTGTTTGTTTTCTTCGATTACTTATGTACTATATATATATGCTATGCATGTTTCTCTATCTCCGTAACAACTGTTATATTAGACACATTAGGTACCTACTACGTTACACAAACCTGAAATATAAAAGGCGTATGTGAAATCGTTAGTGAAAGATATTCACTAGATTAACTACACATATCACTAAATCATTCATACGGTCTGATTAGACAATAACCACATAATTAAAACTGATATATATCTTTAGCTCTGCTCTGATGCTATTACCTATACTTAATTTGAGAGTTGGCAAAACATTGTCTTTTGTTCGTAAAGACGGAAGAAGTCATGAAATGCACAATACCTACCTAATTGCTTTATAAAATTATACCACAACACCTATAGTATATTCCGCATAACCGTTGAATGCAGTCACATCACAGATCATATGCAGTCATGCATATGGTATAAAATACTTAGAAATCATTAAGAAACATAAAAACCGTTTCATCACGTGCAATCGGTGTCAATATAAAATTATTTAATCATTAAATTCTAAACCATGAATACAAAGATCAAAGCTTAAAGAAAAATTGAAAAAGGAGCTACCTGGTGGAAGGGACCGGGAATCGAATCCATCCTCTCCCTCCTCTCCTCTACTATGGGGACCTCTACTATGTGAATATTAACGTATTCACATAGTAGAGGTCGATAAGGTGTAAATTCTACTTACCTACAGACTCTTTTGGTATTACCAATTACCGTACACAACCATACCTATAAAATCATAAACATATAAAAAATATAACGCAATCAAAATGACTTCCGGCTATGAAGTGCCAATAAAATTAAAGCAAAAATTCCACCAAATGACGCGTTTAAGTAGACTTTTTTATATTTATCTACTTATTTAGTAATATAGCAGCACTGGTTGCAGGAAACGATTTTACCGCCATTCCTTAATATTTATCGCACAGTCGCCATCAGATATATCGCAGCATATAAGGCGTTCATAAATATCCGAGCATCTACTGTAACGCCCAGTCAATAAGAGTCGTGTTCACATATTTATGAACGCCTTATATGCTACGATATATCTCATGGCGACTGTACAGTCATAGTCAGTGGCGGATTAAGGGTCGACAGCGCCCTAGGCAAAAACCTCATTGGCGCGCCTTTGCGGCTCTTTGCGCTTCTTTACGGCCCGTTGCGCCCCTTTGCGGCCCGTTGCGCCCCTTTGCGGCCTTGCGCCCCTAGGCACGTGCCTACTTTGCCTTAGGGATAATCCGCCACTGGTCATAGTGCAAAATATTGTAGGTAAGTATGTAGTAAAATGGTGATAAATAGTATCTAATAGTTTGAAATAAGTGCAAGTACACTTTTGAGTACATATTAAGCCCAAAATTCTCAAAGACTGAGAGCATTTGACTGTTACACTATGACTAAAAAGCGGCAATAAAGAAATCGAAATGTTATAATATATATCTTATTCAACTGCAGGGCGAGTAACTTTTATATATCTTGCCTTTAAGCATAAACTGCTTATTAAAGTCATGTTAGCGAGTCAACTGGAACACGGCTCTACGTGAGAAGTCTGCAAGTCGTGACCTCATACGTGGGTTCACGAGACCGCTATGTGACCGGAAAAAGTGTGTTTGCAAACGGTAGCGATTCTAATGAGATAAAGCGTGAAACATCGCCGTTTCATGTCTTATCTCTTCGGAATATGGCACCGCGCAGAATATACCTATTATTATAATTATAAGTCCTACACTCGAGAGCAAAGATACGGTAGATGTTGCATGGAATTTATATACAAAGTTTAGATACCCATCATACATATTTCCTTGTCTCTGTCTGTATGCCTTTTATGGCGGCTAAGGTACATATATATAAATAGTAAGCCACCAAGCTTTTACTGGCTTGTGAAAATTGTATATAATAAAGAACCCTAAAAAAACAAAATTATTATTCTCTCTAGCTGTAGTCTATGACGAATATCCTAGTAGCAGAAAAAAGAGATATAAACGAATACTAAACGATCGTCTAAATTTAGTTAAGAAATACGCACGCAAAAAGCGGGCAAAACGAGTTCACCTTCAACGTAGCCTCCACCAAGCTTTTACTGGCTTGCCACTAGCTATTTTATATCGGCAACCTTAACACTTTCAGAGTTTAAGATAACTAACACTCAACATTACAATGCGAATGATACACACTGAGAATGAAATCGCTCTTTAGCGATGAGTGATCATTAAATTCATATAGCTTGCTTATCTAAGTGAGGATTTTAATAAATAGTTATAATACCTTTTGTATTTATTTTTTGTATGAGATCTATGCTTCAATTAAGTATTTATTAAAGCAAAACACTCTCTGCGGGTATTGCCTAGCAGAGAGAGGCTATATAGGCTTCTTCTTATTTCTTATTTTATGATTACTTACGAAAAAAGTTGTAAATATGATGGTTGTCTGTCTGTTCGTTGCCGGACTTGTCGGCTATAAATAACTACGTCTAATCAGTGTTTTTGTTGAGGTTCTAAAGTCGAAGAAAAGCATTGTTATTACTTACAGGAAATGTTATAAAATTCACTTTAACAATTTATATGAACGTCGGGCGAAAGTAAAAGTTAACCACAATACAAATTGCTTCTTGCTACTTTACTTGCGTACTGTACCTAACTAATCTGGCCACATAACAACTAAACGAAATAGGTTACATTACATACTTTAGCCAAAAACCGCCAAAAACATGGCAATATAATTAAAATGTACGTCGCTACTAGAATTTTTTAGCCAAATGTCACCTTGACTACGATATAAATGAATTTATTAAAGACGTTATTATTTATTTTGATAACTATTTTGTTTTAAGTGGTTTAGTCTGGTTCGTAAAATGGCAGCAACAACGTTTACCGAAGATCCGAAATGCCCGAAAGTTTGTAATGACATCGGTGCGTTTAAGAAGGCGGAGAAAACCCCGGAGAAAGCTAAAGAGGAACTCAAGGAAGCCCAGGAGGCGAGAGCCGATGCTCCTCCCGCTGAAACTCCACATCACGAACAGGCAGCAGCTTCTAGACCGCCCCCGACGGGTGAAGAGTATTTACCCAATCTCAAGCCCGGACAGGATGGCAAAGTGGACTGGACTCCCCTCGGCGGCATGACGGGCACCAGACCTGGCGTGAACAAGTACTCAATAAGCAGATATTCACTCAGTGAATGGAGAAAACATAATGAACACGTACTTGACCCGGATATTATAACGGAATCAAATATAGTAGACTACAACGCTAAAACCGCCATCATGACGGCGTTCGGCAATATCGACAAAACGCAGCTGGAAAACAATAAGAGACTGAAACAGAAAGCTAGAGACATTTTTAGATGGAGAGTGGAAGTCGAAAAAGCCTGCAAGGCCATAACGGACGAGGTGGAAACGCTGGAAATTGACAGGCAGCGACTGAAAGGGGCCTCTAGAGTTCTGATGTTGCCGGAATCGATATCGAAAGAGTGCTTAGATCTCCGCTCGAACCGAGCCGTGCCAGACTTAGTGGCCGATCTGGCCGAGCAGGAACTGATTAAAGAAACTAAATTGGTTACCGAAGTAAGAGCTACCATTACTAAAACTTTGGAGAAAATTGAGGAACAAATGGCAATCAATAAAGCGGCTAAGCATAGGATCGAGTACGACTGGTGCGATAAAAATATGGCGTACGATACTGAAACCATTAATTTGGGACTGACTCCAAAATCCGCCACTATCATGTTCAGACCGGGTGCAACAAAGTTTGGGGAATATTCAGCACCTTTAGAGTATTGGGACTACTTTTGCCGTGAGAATATTCAGCAGTGCGAGTCCGCCAGACAAATGTCCAGTGATCTGAGAGGCACACTCAACGCCATCCTCGTCAACGGTGGCAGGAAGCTTCGGAACCAAGCGGATCGCACCGATATGGCTATAGCAGAAACCGTTGCATTAACCACGGAATTGTGTACAAAATTGGAAGAAACTTTGAAGGACACGCTCCAAAGAATTGCTGACATAGAAGCATTGATAGATAACTTAAAGGCCTCCGTGCAGAAGATGGATGCGGCGATGAAGTTGGCACAAACCAGACTGGACAACCGAAACAAAGGGCGGCAACACGGAGAGAGCGTGCGAGACCTTCCTCACGTAGGTTTGATTGACGAAGTGAAGACGATTCACGAGACGGTGACTGCGCTGCTCGGCCAGAAGAGGAATGCTGAGAGGGTTCGGGAGGATCTCATGAAGAAGAGGATCGAGCTGGAGCGAGACATAGCCGCGAAGAGGAAGACGTTGAACATAGACAGGGATAGATGCGGTATGATCCGCTCACACTACCCGTCCGCTTCCGAGCTGGCTGGCTTTTAGAATCCTCTATCTAAATTTATATAATGAATATTTTGACTTTGATTTTGAGACTTAAAATATTGTTCTTCGATCGATCGTTTTGTGATAAAAACGTAAAGTCATATATGGACGTCAAATGCGATCTTTGCACAACTCAACACATATCCCATTTAAGGTTATAAACTCTATAACAGCATTACGCCGGTGTTGATGCCTAACCACAACACTTCCTTCCTGCCTTATTACACCAACTTACAGACATCGTAACTCATTGTAACTGCGCCTTTCACTCTCGCCGCTTATGAAACCCGTATTCTTGACATTTTATAATCTTTTGTTTATGTTTATCTGTTAGCCAATAAGGATTCCGATGCTAATAACCTCGAAAGGCTCGGCTCGGATGCAACCTTGTTGCGTTTGTATGGGCTTTTTAAATATTATATTTATACAGAAAGCTGTAATATAAAAACCACTGATATCTCCAGAGGAGGCAGACTCCAAGGCAGGCGTCTAATTAAGATCTTTAGTAACGTAATAGGCATTGAATTGCATTGCAACTAAATTTTTGGAGTAAAGTCTATAAGGCGCACTGCAAACTTAACTCACTGTTATAGTCCTAAATAACTGCCTAAATAGTATTATCTAGCAACCTGAACTATTAGCCAAAGTCTAGCGCTTTAAGTATCTAAGTACGGTACTTGAAGTACTGAGTGTAAAACCCGAGATTAAGTATTTTGCTACAAAAAAATATAATGATTGGTTACTTCGTGGCTATAATTTGTCATCAGCCTGCTGCAAAATGAATATACCGAGAAGTTGTGAACTTGTTAAAATGTTAGAAAATAGATTTAGCCGAGTAATTAAACCAATTAGATTTGATAAAGGCGGGAATCGAATTTCCTCTTGCGGCATACCTGTTTAGTAATGGTGCGAAAAGCAAGGCTGCGGTTTAACGATGAGCGGAGCGCGGTGCTAACAGGGTGCTAAGGCTTCGGTTCGGGTCGGTTGCAGGGGACGTTGCGATTGTAATATCTCTTTAGATTAGTTTAGTGTTCATGGTGTATTGGTATTTTTGGAATATAATATGTTAACTCAACTATACGATTACGTACGGACATGAATGGCGTATCCCATGGGTCCAAACTTAATCGCTCACAGATTAAGAAACAGAGAGCAGTTGTCAGTGCATTAATTTGCAAAATTGGACTTACGTTTTTTAATCATACACTTTAGATAGTTTAGGCACACATGTGATCATGGAGCCACATCGACCATTCTTAGCATTTATAAAAGTCTGACCTACAGAAATGTAAGCTGAAAAAAGAATTCAGATGATTGACATAAAGACATGAGACACTGAAAAAGTTTTCTATAAATTTTGTTATACAACATAATAAGCATGTATAAGTGAATTACCCTCAAATGCTTAACCACTTATACCATAACGTAACTTAACGATATGAATGCAAAAAACAATGGCATCATTACGAGTGTCCCACGGGTCTGGTACAGTTATCTACTTCGAGCCTTGCCAGGTGTCGTACCTCTAAGCTCACGCAATAGGGGGCATAGTCGAGTGGGGCGGAGATTGCGAGGCCGGGGACCGACCTCGGTTGGCTGCCAGTTTTGTTACTGGCAAGTATTATGTTTGGTCTTGGAACTCTTGGAGTCACTCACAGACTTATCTGTTGGTCGAAACATTCTCTTTTCCTTCAAAAGATAGAGGATAAATAGCTTCTAACTAGGTAAGTCAGGAAGAAACTGGTTTACGTGGCCAAATAAGCACGGTCTGAAGCACCTGTGTGTCTGAAGTGCCCGATTATGATTTCATGATGCACTATGGACCACGGTCTCGGCCAGGACAATCTTAACAAAGTAGGTACCTATAGTTCATGCGTGCAACGAATGCAACGATGCTACGGGTACGGAACGGACATGCCATGCAAACTATGTAAATTTGATTAATAGTTGTAATGCAACTGCTACATAATGAGAGGTCTTAAAATACGAGTGTGGTTTTATGAAACGAGCCGTAGGCGAGCTTCATAATAGGATCACAAGAGTCTTTTAAGACTTAATTATGTACAGTTGCATACACTACTTTATCTACACACATATTCATAATCATTATCATAGATATTCTTTTATGAAAATATGAAACACTCAGTCCTGCCAGTCAGTCCGCGGAGCAGAGGTGACTCGTGCGGCGGGGGCGCTGTTATGAAATTACATCTCTGATTTTGTTCGCTGCCAAGTAATGCTATAACATCTGAACTTGTTATAGGACTTTAACAAGGTGGGTGTAGATAAATAATATTATAAAATAGCAAATCGCAAAATATGAACAATTTTAAACCTTTTCAAAATTATGATAGCCCAACTGGCCGTGACATCATTGACACAATATGTCCATACTATAAATATGTCATTAGGACTGTCAAATTTTGATGTTTCTTAGTTTTAAGTTATTTTTGTTCAATTTATTTATAGATCAATAGGAAAACCTAAATTCTCGTCAATATGGCATCCGGAGAACCCAATAAACAAGATTGTCCTTTCATTTGTCCGAGCGCGCGCGGCGAAAAGAAACAAGAGTATGCGTTGGCGGGCTCGGGCAAGCACGACAACCCGCACGCGCGGCCCTACGTGCCGGGCGAGGTGGAGCCGCCGACGCCGGTCGTGTACGCGCCCGGAGCGCCGCCCCGGCACCTGCCGCAGGCCGGCGAGGGCACCAGCGGCGACATCCTCGGCATGGGCCCCGTCGGCCCGTGGGCCGCGGGCCACGTCGACTGGACCCCCCAGGCCGGCATCACCGGCGTGCGTCCCGTCGTCGACAAGTACTCCATCACCAGGTATTCCACGGGCGAATGGAGAAAAAATAACGAGTACATTCTGACCCCAAGAGCTACCGATAAAGCTACCGCCATGGAAACCAGATTTAAAAAGGAAATAGCGGACACCTTTATTCAAATCGAAGGCGCGCAGTCTGATTCAAATAATAAGCTAAGCAAGCGAGTAAACGATTTGTCTTCTTGGAAGAAGAAGGTTGCAAACGCGCAGCAAGCCATAGCTGACGAGATCGACACGTTGGATATGTACAGGGCCCGCCTGAAAGGGGCTTCTCGTATTCTTATGCTTCCCGAAGCGATTTCTAAGGAATGCCTCGAATTGAGGACCGGACGTTATGAGCCCGATTTAGTCAGAGATGACGCCGAACAGGAGCTGATTAAGGAAGTGGCGATAGTCGGCGAAATACGAAGAGTCTTTAATGAAACTCTTGCTAAGGTAGAAGAACAAATGTTAAAGTTAAGGGCGGCCAAGGCGGCCATAGAATCTGATTGGAGCGATAAAATGGAAACCTTGAAACTAGACAAGAGAAATTATAGCCTTACCCCGCAATCCACCCTGTTAGAGATGCACCCTGGTGTGGCGAGGTGGCCTGAAAATGTAACAACTTTAGAGTACTGGGAACATTATTGCCACGAGAGCATTAGAAACTGCGAGGAAGTCAGGCAGGAAAGTGAAGATTTAAGAGGAAATTTGATGACCGCCATCACAAAAGGAGCTCAAGACATGAAGAATCAAGCAGATAGAACTAATGCAGCATTAGCAGAAACCGTATTAGCCGCCGAGCTTTGTTGCGAGCACTTAGAGAAGAACCTCAAGGCGAATTTACAAAAGACAGCCGATGTAGAAAATCTAATTGATTATCTTAATGAGTCTTTGAGAAAAGCTGGTGAATGTGCAAAGTTGGCCGAGACGCGTCTATACGGCAGGAATTATGGCAGACCTAATGTGGAAAATTGCAGAGACGAGGCGCAGTATGCTTTGATCGCTGAATACAAGCTCATTAAAGAAAAGGTTGAGGCTTTAAGAGGGCAGGTGAGAGAAGCCGAGGGTGTGAGGAGCGAGCTGATGAAATACAGAGGGGATCTTGAGAAAGAAATCGCTTGTAAGAGAAAGAGTTTGAATATAGACGAAGATAGATGCTCTAGAGCTCGGGCCCACATGCCAAAACCAGAAGATTTCGCCGCATTGTAAAAAGGAAAACCAATAAATTTTCCATATGTTTTCAACTTGGAAATACAAGTCATAGCAATATTATACATTTTAATATGGTTCAAATTAAATAGGTGAAAACAAATTTAAGTCACCTTAGGCCGTAAGTGCGATTTTCTGCCCGCTTGGGGCGCTACGCGGGGAGAAAATCTCACTTCCTGGCCAAGGCAAGACGTAAAAGTTTAGACAAACCACGGGCGGTAATTAATAGTAACAGTCGACATTCACTAATTCACCGCCCTAGGTATGTAATGTGCTATTAATTCTTACCTCGCTGTTATACCTAGACCAGATGCAACATCTATACATTACGAATGACTGAATAACGCCTAGTTCTATTCTATCAGTGTTATGTATTAGTGTAGTACCTATAATAAGGCGGGAGGTCTTAGCTCATCTTGCCCGCATAATCGCGTATCGGTTTTCAAATGAGCGGCAAATTCAGTTGCCATTGCATCAGCGGATCAAATGTGATAGCCTGATAGGTAAAAGTGGGCCGCGGGCAGACAATGACAGTATGAGAAGACTCATTATACAACCGGGCGTAACTCGGTTATGAGTTACAATGTCCGTTTTGAGTTTACAAAATGATTTTTGTCAGTTTTGTCAGGCGTATGGTAATTATATTGCTAATTATTATTAGTGCACAGAAATATAACGCGCGTGTGTCGTAATATATCCAATAACAGTATTCACGTCATCTTCATATTCACTACCTTATCCGCGCGCTAGCATCAGTATAACTGTGACATTCACATGGTCACACTTTGTCGCCAATCCAATGAGATTTTATAAGTAGATAGGTGCAAAAGCCTCGAGCTGCCATCCTCGGCTTAATAATAGGTAGATACCTAGGTTACTAGCGCGCTAAAAGTGGAGCCCTTAATAAGAGTCAATTGCAGCTAAACGCTATGCCAACGCCTTAGTTGATCTCCGGAAAGTGACAATACTGAGTGACTGGAAAGTGATGACTGATGAGTCGCTGACGACGCGATGCTGCAAATATGCTAGCTCTATTGACAAAAGCCGTAATGTAGGTACATAAACATATTCTAATTTCGTTTTGAGAAGACTGGTAGTGTTAACACTATAAATACGAGAAATGGGTTTTTATTGGATCGTGCAGGTGCTTGCGCAAGGGAGGAAGCAATCGACGGCGACCGGTGACGACCTGCGAAATAGCCGCAAATGGACTGTGAAATCGCAAATCGAACGGATATCTACCGCACTTTCTGTTCGACGGTTCAACTGCGGAGATACAGCATACGGTTGTCGCGCTATTGAGAAAATGTCTAGCATAACATAGCATAAGCAAAGCATCTCACCTTTACTTTCCGGCACTTAAATAAGAGTGACAGTGACTCAGTGGCTTATCATTTATATTTATATGTTCTTTGAGGGTGTCCACAACTTCGTCCGCGTAGTAGTTAACAAGCAAGCTCAAGGTCCAGCGACAGGACAAAGAAAATTTTGCCAGCAGTTTGCGTTGTAATTGTATAGCCGGCGCCGCGCGCTCATACATAATTAGGTATCATTATCATGCACCCTCTTCTCACATTTTTAAAGATATTCGTATAGAGTTTAAGAACTCTATTCGTGTTTCATTCGTCTATCTATACTATTTACATATTAGAAAATTCTGCATTTGTAGTGAAAATTATTTTTTTAGGGTTCTGTAGTCAACTAGGAACCCTTATAGTTTCGCCATGTCCGGTCTGTCTGTCTGTCTGTCTGTCTGTCTGTCTGTCTGTCTGTCCGTCCGCGGCTTAGCTCCGTAGCCCGTTTTTTTCGGGTATCTCCCGTACACCTAAAGTGGGGGTGATTTATTTTTTTCGTTCCAATACTAGTGTGTAGGGTGTCGTTGAATAGGTCTTTTAAAAATAATAGGGGTCACGCAGCATTATTTTTTTATAAAGTCAGCAGTTTTGTAAATATTCGCTCCGAAAATAAAAAAAATAGTGTCCCCCCCCACTAACTTTTCAACCACGGGTCAAAAACATCAACACACCATCCACGGGCCTTATAAGTACTTTCAATGTAAACTATATTGAACAAAATCAGTTGAGCCGTTTTTGAGTTATCTCAAAATTTCATAATTTTCTTTAAAAGGACGTAAGTTGACTTCCAGAAGGTAATAAGTAATTACAGCTACATTGGCGTTTACGACCTTTTCATAGAGCTTGAAATCTTAGTCTTAACTTAAACCTCGGGCTTAAAATCGCTGTTTTAAGCCCGTCTATTGTAAAGGATGATCAACTACGGAACCCTACACTGAGCGTGGCCCGACCAGTGGCGGATTATCCCTAAGGCAAAGTAGGCACGTGCCTAGGGGCGCAAGGCCGCAAAGGGGCGCAACGGGCCGCAAAGGGGCGCAACGGGCCGTAAAGAAGCGCAAAGAGCCGCAAAGGCGCGCCAATGAGGTTTTTGCCTAGGGCGCTGTCGACCCTTAATCCGCCACTGGGCCCGACATATTATGCTCTTGGCCGGTTTTTAAAGATATTCGTATTTGGTTTAAGAACTCTACTCCAGCTAGTTACTTATGTTATAATATTATGATGGTCGTATCGATCGTGTTTCATTCGTCTATCTATACTACATATTATAAAATTCTACATTTGTAGTGAAAATTATTTTTTATGTATAGGTGTCGTTATATTTTAACAGCGTGACGCCAAGGTGAGGTGACGCCAGTCATACTTATACAACGCCGTCTGTTGATAAAATGTTCTTTGTCTTCTCATCACGCCACCCTACCGAAACGGATTTAAGGGATTAGGTCGGTTTGTGTGAGGTTGTCCGATAGTTATTTACATTTAAAATAAAAGACAAATATTTTCATGGACACAATGGTATTCTTATGAATTCATTCAGTGTTTGCACGAAATAACAAAATGTTCTGTGTAGTAATTACGGCCAAAGAAAACAGAAAAAAAACAATGTGCTTCGCAAGGTTTCCGAAGAAATCATGGAATGACATTGGAATACTCCACTTACAATGCCAGTCAATACAATACAATACATACTTAGTGCGTAAATAGAAATACAGAGTAATTAATTATTTGCATTAGTGCCCTGGCGCGGCACAAACTGATAGTATAGGTCCACGCACAGGAGAGTGACGGTGGACGTGTATATTTCAAACCTCCCGTGGAAGAGCCCGTAAAACGCGGACGGCACAACTTTGTGTATAATATTGTCAACGTCTATATTGTTTAACTCCCACGTACCCTGCAGACGAAAAAAAGTATGCTTAGGAATGTTATGTTTATATGCGAACTGATGAAGATTTTGATGTACAGTTCCGCAATTCTAATAAAACATTTTACAAATATGATAAAAATTCGCTCTCATATTAAAATGTTCATCGTCTATTGGATGTAGATCAATCATCAGGCATCCCTTACTTTTAGAATCCAATTTGTAGGTAGTATCCACTAGCTTATCTATTTTATATCGGCAGGGAAATGCTACGCCACTGGAAGATCCCTAAAAATAAAGAGCATGCCACGCACTAATTATTATTTATTATTTATTACTTATTATTTTTTGTGTTTGTTTATTTTGTATAAGTAGTGTGCTTAATTCATTGATAATCATTATATTCTGACATTTTATTACCATTAGTTAGCATGAAACTGAAACTGATGTCTTTCGTTTATCGTAATTTATTATTGAGAGTAATTTTAGCAATTGTAGATGCATAGAAGCAAAAGTAAAATATTGTACGCCAACTCTGGCTGATTGTGACGGACATATAATTTTGTAACACCTTATTGTAACCACTCACTTTCTGACAATAAATCATTCCATTCTATTCTATTCTAATGACGCGTGACGGTGGGCTCGGTAAACTGCTAACTCTTACAAGGATCGGGTAGTTTGAAGAAAAGAAAGAATCTGACAACCTACTGGCTATCGCTCAGTCACTCATTTTCGTTATCTCTCTGAGCAGGAGCGGTAGAGACGGCTTTGCTTAAGCTTCTAGCGTATAATTAAGTCACTGAGCCAAATTACTTGAGAGTGTTACCAACCGGATTCATGGAGCATTTCTTGGGGTCGTACTGTATGTTGAAAGAGGCTAGCATCAATCGCATCACGGCATTTCGACAGTCCTGGTTCTTTATCTGGAACACCTTCACCCAAGTCTTGTCTTCCAGGTAATCCATTCGTACATGGAACTGAAACCGAATATTGGGATATAGTGGACTCTAGTTCGAGCAGAAGCCTGACGAATTACAGGGAAACTGATCGATGGACAGTTAATCTCTGTATCTATATACAAAGAGTACTGCCTATCGATCAGTTTCCCTGTACTGTCCATCGATCAGTTTCCCTGTAATTCGTCAGGCTACTGCACTATCCACCTATCGTATATCTTCATTCAAAAAATAAATGCATTGCATGCATGAGATGTTGAGTCTCTAACTAATATCTCATGCCAGGTTTAATTTTCGTTTCCTTTTAACCTTGTATTATCTAGTCCAAAGAATCCAGAAAGTCGTGGTCAAAAGAACCGTAAAGCTCGGATTGAAAGAATGGGTCAAGTTTGTTGTACTTAATTTAATAGAACCGAACATATTGATGTGCCATTTCACGAAAAATTCCGGAAACTTTCTTTTCCTCTTCCCATCTTCCCATACAAAATGGGGAAAGGAAACGGCTCTTCTCTACCCGGAGACAGTAATACATCTCCCTGTAAAATATGCCCAGTACATATTAAGTACTACGATGTTACATATTATTAATGTAATTGTACATGTTATTTTATTTTATATGTAACCAATGTAACTTAGAATCTGACATGCAAAAGAGCTCTTGGTAGCTTACTTGCAGAATAAAGTTTATAATTTTGAATTTAGAATATGTCGTGATATATTATAAATCAGACCTTGACATTTTTAATAACTCTCGTGGCGACGACGTTGCCGCGGAGGACGCTGCGTCGGCCGGAGTGCCGGGACACGTTGTAGCGGAACCAGGGCTGCTGCACGCCGCAGCTCGACACGTTGAGGATCACCACCTCGAATGGCCCCTGGAACAATTAGCGTTTCAATTGCTGGTCTTCAGGCTGAGTTATTAGAAAAATTGTTTGAAATTCATTTTAGCGCCTTCAGCACCTCTAGCATAACTGTGACACCCGACTATTTCTCGAGCGAGAAATATTAAGTACTTACCTATTTATTTCTTCGCTGTACTGTGACCCTAGAGACTAACCAGAGGTACTTGTCTTGACATTCTAAAAAACCCGAACACGATGGGATCCTGTTAAGTAATTGAGGAGTTCCCATGGTCACCTTCCATCTCCAGCATCATGCTAGCTCGATGGTAGTACACTACACGGTCACCAAACTAACTTAAGTGGGAAAAAACTTTATCTCAATCAAGCACCGGGAAGAGAGTTAAATTGAACTTACAAGATTTGTTAATAATAATAATAATAATGATGTTGACTCGACTCGACGATCATTGTCCCGATAGTCGTTTCGGCGAACGGTCTTATAGCGAAGAGTGTCGACAAACATCTTAAGAGACTCTCGCTAGATGGCTGGATCAAGGGTCAGATACGGAAGGCGGTACTCCTGGACACGGCGCGCATCGTCAGGAGGTTCCTCTCTCTGCAGCCCTAACCACCGGTAGCCTGGGCCCCGCCCCGCTGCCGGCGGCATTTTTATAATGTATCTATATTTTGTAATTACGTTGTTGTATTTTACTTTTTATATAAATTTATTGTAAAAAAAACTTAACCAAAGAAATTAAATGAATATACGAAATAATAATAATAGGCATACAGACAAGCATATTATACAGCCTAAAACCTCGTAAAAAGATGATGGTAGTGGCGATAACAGCTAAACCAAATCGGCACCAAATCGGGTAGAAACGGGTAAATACCCGGTAGATTGGGTAAATACCCGATAAACACCTTGGGAATTTACCCACCGCTCATCTCTAACCGTGAGAGAGCGACGGGTGATGCTATGCCACGCGACAAGAGTCGCGAAGCGTAGTTGTGATCGACGCACAGGAATCATTGAGAGTATTTTAAGAATCCACAATCATTAATTGCATTGTATATTTTAAGATTGTAAAGGTTACCAATGCTAACACTTTTTTTAGAAGTCATACGAAAAAATAACATCTCATAAGTACCTACTCGTAATAAAGTTAATTTGAAATAGAATTCGACGTGGAAAATGGCGAAAGGTAAAAAAAAATACTTGAAAAAAAGAGCAAACAGGGGCTTTACAACAAATTCGAGTCCATCAATCTGACTGCCATACCAAACCGAATGCAATTCATTCCAAAGCCCCTGGTTTCTAAATTCTTTTTACTCTTATTTATTTACCTCACGCCACACTTTCAGTGTCTACTGGTTTCACATTTTATACGTGTCATGCTCGTGAACGGGTGCCGTTTGTGGGGTCCGGTCTGTTCATGCTAGCAAGGGCCAATTAAATATGTAGTCACCGCATAGATAGGTACTAGTGTTAAATGAAGTGAATGTGAGAAACTTCAACCTGTACTCGATTGAAGTAATTCAATGTTGAACAGCTTATCGTAGAATGACACTTAGAGACTTTTTACATCTCTGAGGAATTTAATCATATAAATGTCTAAGAAATTTATATTTAATCATTATTTTGTTGTAATTCATTAATTTTATTTAATTTTATTGCATGTTGTAACGCCTAGAGACCTTATACCTCTCTAAGAAATTTTGATTCAATAATTACTTTGTATTGTTTCCTATTTACGTTGACGCCTAGAGACTCTCTGACAAGACATCTCTGGGGAAATCATTAGTTTGAATTGAATAATTTTTGTATAAATGTAGTTACTTACTTCCTTAATAACATTGATTTGGAGGATCTATTTATCTCCTTTACGTATACCAATGTATTTAGTTAAACCATAAATATAAATTATTTTTTAAGTATGATTTACAAAAAAATGACTTACTGTTGAGTTTCTTTCGGCTTTCTTCTCAACAGCGGTCTCCTCTTGGGAAATGCCGTTAGATTCACAATCTGACTTGTAAAAGTGCCCTTGTGGCCTACTTACTGAATAAATTATTTCATTTCATTTCATATCGGCGTACAACACGGTTACAATATCTGTGGACCTCGCTGGAATGTGAAGCCCCTCCCCCTACCCTTGTAGGTACCTACCCGCGCTCGCCCGGTCGCGTCGCGCACCGTACCAGAGCGCCATAGATATAGTATAGTAGCAGAGCGCCGACGTGACGTCATCGACGCCAGGTCCACAGATATTGTAACCGGGTTGTACAAGCTACTCGAAATGGCGTAGAGTCAAACTACGATAACTTTTCCAAGCAAATCAACTGTCAAACCATACAAAGTGAGTCAGATTGTATGGTTTGACAGGTCATTTGCTTGGAAGAGTTAGTGTGGTTTGACTATAGTTTAGTTACCGGAGCGTATCATCTCATGGCGATTCTCTTTACTCCCTACGGCACACCAGGGGCCAGGGCACCAGGGCGTACTATTCGGGATCCGCTGTTCTAAGGCTTATAACTATAACGCATAGCGCTTTTTGAAAAACTTACCCGTTCCGCCCCAAAACATCGAGAGTTTTCTCCACGAAACGCCACAACGACAATCACCATGGCAGTGTAATATCGTATCATTTTAATGCTGCAAAAACTCACTTACTAACTGCGGCGCGGATACTGAGGGGATTGTGGGCAAACACATTTATGAATACAAGGTTGAATAATAAAATTATGCGTCGTCCAATTTTTTGGTCATTAAGGCGCAAAACGCTCATCCCGTCTTAATGACAAAAAAATTGGATTTTGGTTTTGTGATGTTGGAGGCGAGACGGGTAAAGTGAAACACGCTCTCTGACGGTTATTTAAATAAGAACTCTCTTTATTTATTAGATGGTACATGGGTTATATAGTCTTAATTGTAATTAGGCTATACAAGTGGTTAGGTGGGAAGGTCCACACGTGTATCTAAGGTGTCTTATGACGACCTGTTATATGAGATGGTTGGTATGGATGGACATATGAGACTTTATCCCATATTTGATGGGATACCTTTCCTTATATGGTACCGACAAGGTGATACCTGATACTTATTATCTTATCTAGTTACATTTACCTATACCTACTACAGTTTGAAGAATTGGATGAAAAAAGAAAAACCAATTGGATGACAGAGGACAACAACACATATATGTTAGAGCGGTGTCATACTCCATAATGCAGAGCCACAATGATTCTTTTAGAATACTATTGAAAGCCACGTAATATGAACTGGTGACGGCAGTGAGGTGGAAAGGGCTAGGTCGGTTTGTGTGAGGGTGTCCGATACTTATTTATTTAAAATAAAAGACAAATATTTTTATGGAAAAAATGGTATAGTTTTATAAATTCATTCAGTGTTTGCACAAAATAACAAAACCTTCTGTGTAATAAGTATGGCCAAAGAAAACAATTAAGTACATAGAACAAGTGAATGAAAAGCAATGTGCTTCGCAAGGATTTCGAAGAAATCATGGAATAAAATTGGAAAACTTCACTTACAATACCAGACAATACAATACATAGTATGTAAATAGAAATACAGAGTTATTAACTATTCGCATTAGTGTCCTTGCGCGGCACAAACTGAAAGTGTATGTCCACGCACAGGAGAGGGCCGGTGGACGTGTACATTTCAAACCTCTCCTGCAAGAGCCCGTAACTCGCGGTCGGCAGAATTTTGTGTATGATTTTGTCCATGTCCGTATTGTTAAACTCCCAGGTACCCTGCAGACGAAAATAAGTATGCTTAGGAATGTTATCTTTATATACCAACTGAATGCCAACTGATGAAGATTTTGTTACGGTTCCGTCATCATCATCATCCTCCTAGCGTTTGTCCCGTCCGGAGACGGGGTCCGCTTTCCTGCAATTCTAATAAAACATTTTACAAATATGATATAAATTCGCCCTTGTATCAAAATCTTCATCGTCTATTGGATTTAGATCAATCGTCAGGCGTCCCTTGCTTTCAGAATTCAATTCGTGGGTACCCACCAGCTTATTTATTTAATATCGGCAGAGAAGTGCTACGCCACTGGAAGGTCCCTAAAAATAAAGAGAATGCCACGGACTAATGACGGCGGGCTGGGTCAATTGCCAATTCTTAGAAAGTATCGGATAGTTAGAAGAAAAGAAAGAATCTGACAACTTATTGTGGCTACCGCTCAGTCACACATTTTTTTCGTTATCGCTCTGGCGAGGAGCGGTAGAGACGGTCACTGAGCCAAATTATTTGAGTTCGTGTTACCAACCGGATTCAAGGAACATTTCTTAAGGTCGAACTGTATGTTGAAAGAGGTTAGTGTCAATCGCATAACGGCATTTCGGCAGTCCTGTTTCTTTATCTGAAACATCGTCACCCAAGTCTTGTCTTCCAGGTAGTCCACTCGTACATGAAACTGGAAACCAAATATTGGGAAATAAATGAAAGGAGCAGAACTGCAGAAGCTTGACGAATTTCAGGGAAACTGATCGATATAGACAGTACTTTCTGTATCTATGTATCATATCTTCATTCAAAACAACATTCAACGGTCTTAAATTACGATTGCGCTTGCTAATCATTATATATATGTTCAGAATTTAGTAGACGTAATTGGTAATTGTGGTAAATGCATACCTCAATAAACTATTCACAATTGTGATAAATATGTTGAGGACCCATTGTCGCTCTAACTATTATCTTATGTCTGGCATACTAATCCTTTTTGGTTTTACTAATCCTTTTAACTTTGTCATGTATTTTCTAGGCCAAAGAATCCAGAAAGTGTCGTCAAAAGGACCGTAAAGCTCGGGTTCGGGGTACCACAGGGCTCAATCTTAGGACCATTTCTCTTTACTAAATGACCTACCATATTTTACACAAAACACATGGGAGATAGTATTATTTGCATGATGATACCTCTTCGATATTCAAGATCAAAAGAACACTGAATGACTATAGTCATATCAATGAGACGCCGAGGGAAGTATTGGAAACTTCTCAATGCAAACATAACGAAATATGTCAAATTCACACTGCCAAATGTCAAATTCACAATGCTAAATGTCAGTCGGGTCGATGGTACTATATCGTTAAGTGGAGAGGTATTAGATTTAGTTGATAACACGCTTTTCTGGGACTTACACTGGATCGAAACTTACATCTCACATATCGATCTTGGGAAACAGGCTGAGCTCTGCCGCTGAAGTAGTAAGGAGAATAGGACAATTCACAAATGTTGAAACAGCCCGTCCTGTTTCCTTCAGTTACTTCCACAGTATCATGTCTTATGGTCTGGTATACTGATCTGAATCACTAAGAGAACGCTTCATGGAGATAGATATCCTCACGGTATTAGCTTCACAATACATACTGGATGTTATAAATGTACACACTCAGAATCATATATTCCTTGAAGAAGCAGTCTGACGTCCATGGAAACAAATAATTTATGTTTATTGCGTGATTTGCGTGTATTTCGGCGACAATAGACTGCTTTTTGGTGAATTATTCTTATTAAAATAAAATAAAAAAAGTATGTTACTAAGTATATTGGAGATGTAGAGGACTAATTTTTAGGGTTCCGTAGCCAAATGGCAAAAAACGGAACCCTTATAGATTCGTCATGTCTGTCTGTCTGTCCGTCTGTCCGTCCGTATGTCACAGCCATTTTTTTCCGAAACTATAAGAGCTATACTGTTGAAACTTGGTAGGTAGATGTATTCTGTGAACCGCATTAAGATTTTGATGCAAAAATAAAAAAATAATAATAAATATTGGGGGCTCCCCATACTTAGAACTGAAACTCAAAAATTTTTTTTTCATCAAACACATACGTTCAAAAATGATATCGAGGTTTCTAAAATATTTTTTTTCTAAACCGAATAGTTTGCGTGACAGACGCTTCCAAAGTGGAAAAAAGTTGGTCCCCCCCCCCCCCTCTAACTTCTAAAATAAGAAAATGAAAAATCTAAAAAAAAACATGATGTACATTACTATAAAAACTACCTACCAACGAAAATTGTTTTGAACGAGATCTAGTAAGTCGTTTTTTTTAATACCTATTAATACCTAACTTTGCATCTAATTTATATGGGGCGCTATACATACCAGGTGAAAACTTAACTTAACCACTTAGGGATGGAAAGTGTTTGTACGGAACCCTCGGTGCGTGAGTCCGACTCGCACTTGGCCGGTTTTTTTTTAAGTCTACTGGGAGACTTCCGTGGTCAACCTAGGGACCCGTTTCATTTCTGAATGAATAGGTTAAGTTTATTGTAAATTTAATAGATCCAGAGATAGTAATACCACTACTACGATGTTACATATTATTATTGTAAATTGTATTTTTTTTATATGTAACTTAGAATCTGACATTTAAAAGAGCTCTTGTATAGTCTACTTGCCCAATAAAGTTTTGAAATTTGAATTTAGAATACGGTTGTGCTATACATATACTCGTATCAGACCTTGATATTCTTGATAACTCTCGTGGCGACGACGTTGCCGCGGAGGACGCTGCGTCGGCCGGAGTGCCGGGACACGTTGTAGCGGAACCAGGGCTGCTGCACGCCGCAGCTCGACACGTTGAGAATCACCACCTCGAATGGCCCCTGGAACAATTAGCGTTTCAATTGCTGGTCTTCAGGCTGGGTTTTTAGGAAAATTGATTGAAATTCATTTTAGCGCCTTTAGCATAACTGTGACACGCGAGTACTTCTCGCGCGAGAAATATTAGGTACCTACCTATTTATTTCTTCGCTGTACTGTAAGAGAGTGACGGGCGATGCGTAGCTAGTTGTGATGTGATAGACGCACAGGAATCATTGAGAGTACTTTAAAAATCCACAATCATTAATTGCATTGTATATTTTCTAAGATTGTAAGTGTTACCAAAGCTAAGATTTTTTTAAAGGTCATGCGATAAAATAATAACTTCTCAAAATAAAACTACTCGCAATAAAGTTAATTTGAATTAGAATTCGGCGTGAAGTGTAGCGTGAGGTAAAAAAAAAACTTGAAAAAAATGAGAAAGCAGGAACTTTATTAACAAATTCTAGTTCATCAATCTGACTGACCTGCCAAACCGATTGCAATTTATTCAAAAGCTGCTTCTCATTTTTTAAGTCATCTTTTTTTTTACATCACGCCACACTTTAAGTATTTACTGGTTTCATATTTTGTATGGGCGTACAAGCTAGTTGAACAAAATGGCATTGTTTAGTTACCGGAGCGTATCACCTTACGGCGATTCTCTTTACTCCCTACAGCCTACAGCACTCCAGGGCACCACGGCGGCGTACTATTCGGGATCCACTGCTATAAGGCTTATTAAATATAACGCATGCCGCTTTTTGAAAAACTTACCCGTTCCGCCCCAGAACATCGAGAGTTTTCTCCACGAAACGCCACAACGACAATCACCATGGCAATATAATATCGTATCATTTTAATGCTGAAAAACAGCTCGAATACTGAGAGTATGTGGTGCAACCACATTTATTAATACACGGTTTAATAATAAAATTATGCTTCGTCCAATTTTTCTGTCATTAAGGCGCGATACACTCATCCCGTCTTAATGACAAAATAATTGGATTTTAGTTTGAAGAATTGGATACTATGCACCACATCCTCTCTGTAGAGAGGATGTGGTGCAGACACATTTATTAATACACGGTTGAATAATGTATGCTTTGTCCAATTTTTTTGTCAAAAAGGCGGGAAGAGAAGAGCGTATCGTAAAACTTATTGGATTGAATAAATTGGATGAAAGAGGACAAAATCACATACTAAATATATAGTTTTTTTTAAATCCAGTGACCTCTATTTTGTTGTGTTTTACATATTTTCTAGAATATTTTTTTCAATGGTAGGTACTTAGTCATTAAATTTTTGTATAAAGGTGTTCAGGTTTCCTTGCGGACACACCAACACCCTCCTTGGTAAAACTTTATAAAAATCTGCGCTGTACAATACCTACCAAAAATGTTAACTTTAAAAAAATGATTTTTGTTTACAGTACTCTACTACGGTACTATTATTTGGCTCCGCCCTGGTGTTTTGGAACCGCCCTGTGCAACCAGCAGAACTAGAAGCCGGGAAAAATATTAACATCCAACACTGACGGGTCGATAACCGACCGGCCGGGGCGGATGGGAATTTGTTTCCGGTGTCTGTATGTAGTGAAGAACAACACATTTTTTTAGTATTTTTCTTCGCCCGCGTACAGGGCGCCGCCGGTATCACCCTGAGGGATGGCATTACAATTTCACTATATTACAGCGTACACACTTTCAGGCCACCGCTGTCTCATTCGCCTGCCTCGCGATTTTAAGAGGATATTTCACTGCTCCTTTTCCCATATTATAAGTTTACGTTAAGTTTGCACCTGGTAACTATGGCGACGCATACAAATGACGCCCAAACTTAACGTAACCGGGTTATACAAATCGAGGTTTTATTCTCGTCTGTTTCGTCCTCAAAAAATTTCACAGAACATTTCCATCCCATTTAGTTCCTAAAACTTCGTAAAGATTGGTTAAATTTTGAAGGAAGAAACAGATGAGAAAGCCATCTTAGGATGCGGGCGGACAAAAAATGTATTAGGCGGTGTCGGGTCCCATACGCGCAAAGTCAGAAAACAGTTTTGTCAAATTTTATCATGTGCTTTATTTCTAAATTACATTATCAATGCCTTTGATAGTTGCGATGTTAGGTTTTTTAACCGTTACTTACTTCTGCATCTAGTCATCGCTCATCGCTGACAAGCTTCAGCGTCAGCGGCAATTGTAAAAGAACCGCAATGTTATAAACATTACTGCAGACGCCGGAAGGAAGGGCTTACCGGGTCAGTAGTTACAGTACGGATAGTGATACGAAGCCGGCAAGCCGTTTTCACGGCGACGGCATGTATAGCGCTTTTCTCAGACATATGCAATGAAATAAAAAATACACCAATCAAAAAATATATAATTTAGCCTGTTCATTAACACAGGCCTTCAATATTGTATGAAATTACTTTACAGTTCTCTCGAGATGTTCCGCCCGAAACGTGATACTGATACTTCAAAACCTGTTACAACGCACTTTAACACGACATTTCATTGCACGTTTCAGAACACGATGTTGTGTTACTTTTGAGTGTCAATTTTTTCAGACTGAGTTTCCATATAATCAAACATCGTACGTCAATTGACACACTCATTTAGTTTAGCTAAAATGTAATTTTAATTAGGTAATTCAGTGTTCACGCGGAATAACAATACTTAAGTTTCTCTATCAATCGAAACCAACAAAAATTATTAAGTACCAAATACCAAAACAAAAAAAAATAAGGACCAGAGAAAAGTTAAGTAGGTACAAATAACACGTCAAACAATTCGAAATGATGGAATGAAATTGTAATATATATGCTTAATTTATGATATCACACAATGAAATACTTAGTGTGTAAATACAAAGTTCTTATGTCGTCGCAACAGTGCCATTGCGCGGCACGAACTGAGCGTAGACGTCTACACACATGAGAGGGACGGTCGGCGTGTAAACCTCCCAGCGCCCGTATAGGTGCCCGTACTCCACGGAGGGCACCACTGTGTGGAAGATATGGTCCAAGTCCATACCGCCGAACTCCCATGTACTCTGATGAAAAAAACATGCTCGTTAATAGACTCGTTGACCCAGTGCTGCAAACTCCCACAGGTAATAAACAAGGAAGTTATGGTCACTAAAGTGTGAAGTGAACTAAACGATATTTGAAACGGCGGAACAGACAATGCTGCGAACTGAAACACTACCGAGCAAAACGTAGAAATCACGAGCGAAGGAGATTTGCTCGTCTCCAAAAAGTAATCAGTAGATCAGGAGACTATCTTAGAAATCATGTAATCACCTGATAAATCTGGAGAGTTTGCAGCACTGGCTATACGTAATAAACATTAGTTAAATACAATTTTAACATGAGTCAACTAGTGTAATTTATGTTTAAAGTTTGGAACCCACCATACGTACCGGCTTTACTATTTTTAAGGTATTTATAGCCGTGTCCGCAGGCCGCTAACAGATTCTTAAAATATAAACTGATACCCTAACATCCGTGGAAACAGGCTCAGTGAACTGCAAGTCTGGGAGAGAATCGAGTAGTTAGACGTAGGGATCCAAAACCGGTCTTTGTGTCATAGTAAACTGGTTTTAAGAAAAAAACCATTATTTTGCATTTTGTATACCCTAGTTAGAAGGGCATACCTACTACGCGTACCTGACAACCAACTCAGAAAACAGAAAGCGCTCAGTCAGTCGTCCAGTTCACGCTCGGGAGAATCGAGACAAACTTTAAGGCGATGATTGGGTCGCTGAACGAATATTAAGAATGTTAGAACTACGAACCGGTGGCATGAAACATTTCTTGGCGTCGTACCGAATGCCGGCGGTGGTCAGTATCAACTGCACTATGGTGTTCCGGCAGTTCTGTTTCTTAATCTCAAAAACCTTCAGCTTGGTCTTGTCTGCCAGGTAGTATATTCGGATGCGAAACTGAAAAATGAACAGAGGAAATAAAAGACACAATTTACCACAGATTTACTACCGCCAATGTCTACCGCTCAAGGTGGGTCGCAATTTATTGGTTTGGCGTCGATAGGTTCATCATCATCATCATCATCTCAGCCATAGGACGTCCACTGCTGAACATAGGCCTCCCCTTTGGACTTCCATATATACCGGTTGGAAGCGACCTGCATCCAGCGCCTTCCGGCGACCTTTATAAGGTCATCTGTCCATCTTGTAGGTGGACGTCCTACGCTGCGCTTGCTGGTCCGAGGTCTCCACTCGAGCACTTTTCGGCCCCATCGGCCATCTGCTCTGCGTGCTATGTGGCCTGCCCATTGCCACTTCAACTTGCTAATCCGGTGAGCTATATCGGTCACTTTAGTTCGTCTACGGATTTCCTCATTTCTGATTCGATCACGTAGAGACACCCCGAGCATAGCCCTCTCCATTGCTCGTTGAGCGACTTTGAGCTTTGAGATGAGGCCGATAGTGAAAGACCACGTTTCGGTGCCGTAAGTCATCACTGGTAACACACATTGGTTGAAGACTTTCGTCTTGAGGCACTGAGGTATGTCGGACGAAAAGACATTGCGTAGTTTCCCGAACGCTGCCCAGCCGAGTTGGATTCGGCGGTTGACCTCTTTCTCGAAGTTGGACCTACCTAATTGGACCACTTGTCCTAGGTAGATGTATGAGTCAACAACTTCGAGTATCGAGTTTTCAACAGAGACTGGGATGGGCACAACCTTGGCATTTGACATGAGTTTCGTCTTGTCCATGTTCATTTTTAAGCCCACCCGTTGAGAAACTCGATTGAGGTCATCGAGCATCATGCTGAGTTCCTCCATTGACTTTGCCATGACTACGATGTCGTCGGCAAACCGAAGGTGAGTGATGTATTCGCCATTGATGTTGATGCCAAGTCCTTGCCATTCCAGGAGCTTGAAGGCGTCTTCCATAACGGCCGTAAACAGTTTCGGGGATATAACGTCCCCCTGTCTTACGCCTCTTCTCAATGGAATGGCCTTTGTGCTCTGCTCCTGAACTCGGACCGACATGGTGGCGTTACTATACAAACACTTCAACACTTCAATGTACCGATAGTCAATATGGCATCGCTGAAGTGACTCGAGCACCGCCCATGTTTCCACCGAATCGAAGGCTTTCTCATAGTCCACAAACGCTAAGCATAATGGCAAGTTATACTCTTCAGTCTTCTGTATAACTTGCCGCAGCGTATGTATGTGGTCTATGGTACTATAGCTTCTTCGGAAACCGGCTTGTTCGGGAGGCTGGAAGTCATCAAGTCTATGTTCGAGACGGTTCGTGATGACCCTTGAAAACAACTTATAAACATGGCTAAGAAGCGTGATGGGCCTGTAGTTCTTCAATAGGCTGTTATCACCTTTCTTGAAGAACAGTACCACCTCGCCTCTATTCCATGCTTCAGGCGTTTTGCCCTCGGACAAGACGGAATTAAAGAGCTTCTGGAGGACCTTAAGTACCGGTGTTCCACCCGCTCTCAGAAGCTCTGAGGTGATTCCATCTTCGCCCGGCGCCTTGTTGTTCTTAAGCTGCTTCAGGGCCATCCTAATCTCGTACAGACTGATGTCCGGGATGTCTTCGGTATAATGTCGGGACAGCTTGGCTCTTGGATCGCCTACCAAGCTGTCAACGGACTTAGCGACTGAAGTGTATAACTGACCATAGAACCTCTCGATCTCGCCTAGAACCTCTGCTTTGGTCGACGCTATGCTGCCATCTTCCCGTTTCAGCTTGGTCAGCTGGCTTTGTCCAATAGACTTGTCCTTTGCGAACACTTTGGAGCCTTTGTTCTGCTCAATGGTCTCTTTAACACGGTTCGTATTAAAGAGCCGCAGATCATGTCGCAAGGACTTCGATATACGTCTATTAAGCTGCCTATATGATCTCGCATCATCGGGAGACTGCAACTGTAGCGAGCGTCGTTCAGCCATGAGGTTTAAGGTTCGATCAGACAATTTCTGAGGTCTATCTTTACGGCGGGGTCTGAAAAACTTAGACCCTACCGTGTGGACAGTTTCCACTAGCCCGTCGTTGATCTCGTCCACTGAGACAAAGTTCTCCAGACAAGCGAAGCGGTTGGAGAGCTCGAGTTGAAAGTTTTCGGGGTTTTGAATATGGGCCTGAGTAGGTCGGAGCGTAGACTTCATCAGACTGGACCTTTCCAGTTTGACATTGATATTCAGTGTGCCTCTTACGATTCGATGATCACTGCCGGTCTTTACCCTATTGATCACAGACACATCACTGAAAATCCGTTTCTTGTCGGTCATGATGAAGTCAATCTCGTTTCTCATGGAACCATCGGGACTTATCGTCCGATGGTTATAATAAATTATATATAAATTAATAAACCGACAGTGATGCAGAAACATGAAAAATTTAATCTTTTAATTCCCAATCGTAAGCTATTGAATTTGTGCGAGCCCATCGTCTACCTGGTGACAGACGACTGACAATCTGGTCTGGTGACAGCTGACAGTTTCAAGACTAATGAAACTATACAAATCATACCTTGGGGTCTTTGATCTCCCTCTTAGTGAATCCAGCGCCGCGGAGGAGGCTGCGTCCTCGGCTGGTGTGCACGGGCACGTTGGCGTGGAACCAGGACTGCTCGACGACGCAGCTCGAAGCGTTGTTCACGAGCACATCGTATAGACCCTGCAAAAATAATTATCCTTACAATAGGCTTGGTACAATTTTTAGAGGACTATAATTTCTTTTCGATCATCCTTGATGTAAGGATCTATAAAGCACAAACTGCTGGTAATAATACATTTTTCTTTACCATGGTTCTTCCAAATGGTGCTCAGACTTGGTCTTTGTCAGAAGCTCGAAAGTTCAAACTCGGGGTCTGCCAAGGAGCCATGGAGCGTAGCCTATTACCTAGGTGTAAAATTAATGGATCGAATCCGGAACACCACTCGACGCTCCAAGGCCCAAATTGTTGATGTCGCTCGGAAAGCGGCCAAGTTAAAGTGGGACTGGGCTGGCCAATTGCCGGATGAGTTGTGGGCTAAGACCACTAGAGTGGACAGTGGAAGCCCAAAAACTCGAATCAGAAACGTGGTAGACCTCGCCGGCGGTGGCGGGACGACAATGGATGTCTTCTTGAAGGAGTGGCCAGAAATAGCCTTAAGGCGGTTGTCACACTGCCGCCGCATCTCGTTGCGAGACGCGGAGCAACGGACTCGCATGCGGAGACAACGCACCAACGTCCGAGTTTTCTCAGCATCTCCGTCCGGAGCTGCGATGCACGACGTCCCGCGTTACTTCCGTCTCGCGTTCATTTTACCTTCGAACGGTAAGGTGAAAACAGTTCCTATTTGTTGATAAAATGGAAACGGAACTTATTCAGAACGCTGTGGTGATACTTTCAGCTTGGTTTTTGTACAATCGAGTCATAAATTCTGGGTACATTCCTATTTACAAACCAGACCGATAAATGGGTCTTTTGTTGAGATTACGAAGATTTAAGGCAACGCGAAGAAACATTTTTTAATTGCACCCGCATGTCAACCGCGTCATTTGATTATTTACTAAGCAAAATTGGAGTGATTATTACTGGCGCGGACACAAATCGACGTTCTATTACAGCCGAAGAAAAGCTTTTTAGCTTACACTCAAGTACTTAAGTTATAATCTACTATGTACCTACAATCTTCAATTATACTAAAACTAAATAAAATTATTTATTACTTATTAATTATTAAAAATAAATTTGGAATTAAATAAAAACAATATATATTTCGAATAAGTAACTTTTTTTATATAACTATATTCACTAATTGAGCATAAATCACAGATCATATATTTACTCTAAATACTTAATAAAAATATTTGTTTACAAATTACTATAATCTTTTGTTTTATACTTTCTTAAATACGTCCTTCTAGCACTAAAATCCGTATGGCACTGCGGAGCTCGGTGTGACATACCCTGCGGCACGCACCGCGTCTCCGTCCGAGCGCGCGAGTCGTCGTGCGTCTCGCTACTCCGCGCGTCGAGGCGGAGCCAGTGTGTCGTACCATGCGATTTTTCTATACAAAATCAAGATTCTACATACAAAGTTAAAATACGCATCAACGGACGCCGCTGCGAGATGCGGAGCAGTGTGATAACCGCCTAAGTCGAGATCACTGGAAGAAAAGAGCGGAGGCCTTTGCCCAGCAGTGGGACATCTCGGGCTCAATATAACAATGTAGATCCTGAGGTACAGCAAGGACGGTCGAAAAAAAAACATGGTCATCCAAAAATCCTCAGATTTATTTAGTTATTTACTTTCATGGAATTTTACTTTTGAAGCCTTAAAAGGACTTCGTAACCTCCAAATCCAAAATGATTAACTGTTTTAATTTGCAGAATAATTGATTATTGTATTTTTTTATTTCAGGATTTCTAGCGATAAAGAAAGTCAGAAAATAGCTATCCTAGGCACTAATAAAATAACAACTACGAACCTATGGTCGTAACGTATTTCTTCGGTTGCAATTTTATTCTAAGGCTTATAATTAAATCAAAATCCTACCTGTTTGGCTCCAACGGCCCGACTATTTATTTCATGAAACATTACAATGCCAATCAGCATGGCAATGGAAGGAGGTGTCATGTTGGTGTTCCTAAAGCGCACGCCGCTAATTATAATGGTCTGAGCAATAGAACGCTAGTGCAGTCACTGATAGACAATAGTAGAGACACAATGTCACAATCATTAATATGGTTCTGTCATCATTATGTTCCGTCTCATTTTTAGGGTTCCGTGCTAAAGGATAAAACGGAATCCTTATAAGATCACGTTGATGTCCGTGCGTCAAGTCTTTCAAGAGCCTTTATCTCGGGAACGCGGGGAGGTATCGAGTTGAGATTAAAACCATATATTCAGGTTTACATCCTCTTGAAGCTGTGAGAAAATCAAACTTCTAAGTTAAGTATATTACGTCACTCTCAAGATAATCAAAATTACAGGGTATTTCCTGTTGACCTAGAATTATGACATAAAAAAAAATACAAAATGATTTATTTAAACAAAATCCGGTTGATACCTAACATAAAATGTGTCCGTCCAATGACCGAGCTAGGCTGAGTTGAGCCTGTATCTTGGCCATCTGCGAGCCCGGTTAACATATGCGGCTTAGGTAATTTAATCTAATTAATTAACTAAATTTCTGTGTGTGCGTGCGTGCGTGCGTGGGGGCGTGCGTGCGTGTGTGTGTGATACAGCCCATGATTCTGATTCTGTTGTTTTCGGTTATTTTATCTTGGTTGATTTAATGATGTCTTCAGTTTCACAGTTTGTTTTGTTTCCACTTCATTGTTTTACTTCCTTATTTGCTTTAGAGACAGGTAAAAGTTCAATGCTACAGCTGTTGCATACAACATTGTAGATGGTACGGCTACGTACAGTGAGCGTAAGACGGCCACCTCCTAGCGAGGGCGGATCTGTAAGGAGGGACATTTGGCAAGTAATACCGTTTTACCTACTACAAGTATAGGGACAAATCTAAAAACTATACGTTTTTGTAACTAAATCATAAAATATTCTTTATTTATAGTACGTAAAAACGTTTTCCAACGGTAAAGTTAAGTTTGTCACTCAGTACAGTTCATCTTTTCGTTAGAGCTATGCTTTCATAGTTTGTGCGGCACCCTTGGTGCGGGAGTCCGACTCGCACTTGACTGGTTTCATTTTGATATGAGATACGAATGATGGCATGAAAGTGTTATTGTTGCCCAAACCTATTAATGTTCGATGATACCGGAAATCCGAGTGACTTGGTATTTTATGGAATATCCAGGTCAACTTTAAGGCAACATTATACGTAATCCTAATTATTTCATAATTTACCATCGCTCAGTGTTAACCTAAGATACCTATCACCCCATTTGTGTTATGCGGCTTCCTCCAAGAAATACTAATTTGAAAATGGTCTGAATGGCTTCGAGAAAAGGATGTTACAGCGTGCCGGCAAGCGCGTTTGCTCGACTTGGCGGGGGCACTGCCGTGCCCCCAGATAATAATAAAAAAAAATATAAATTAACGTAGTATGAAACCATACCTTTCATTTATATTTATATCTATTTCATATGGTATTTTTTTCTATTTGGCCAATTTGAATTAATTGCATAATAATTATCCTTTAATTTATATTTATCTGTAGTTTTTAGTATTGTAAATATATGTCTTTATTTTAAAATAAACTATTGAATCCCATTAATTGCCTAGTAAAGTACCTAAACCAATGTTTTGTAGGTTTATTTACCAATAGTTAGTAATAAAAAGAAATGTCAAAACATTTTTTCTATTAATGATAATGACCCTGCACGTCTAACACATGTATAACTACGACACGCGACTTTTTGTTGCGCGACTAGTACTACCTGTCACTTTCCTTTAACATATCGTGTGAGCAAGACAGGAGACAGGTGACGCTGAGTCACGCGACAAGCAAAGTCGCGGAAAGATACCTATGCTAGCTCTGCAGTTGTCGGTGATATATAATATGTATAATAATTATACATATGTATAGTAGGTATAATTTATATTAAAATACTTTGATAAAATCTAATGTGTTTTTAATTTTGAAAATTGACATAAAACATAAACACAATTATAATGTAATTTATACACAGATTCAGGATTTTAATATTCGGAATTACAATTTTATAATAATGGATTATACATATGTAGGTAATATACGTTTTTTTTACAAAAAAACTAAATACAATGCACGGTATTAATTAAATTTTTACCTACTTACTTATTAATATTCTTGCTAGTTCTTAAATGAATACTGATGAGGATATTTAGAACAACATTATTTAATTCTTTAGACCTACTTACTTACTTATTAGAAGTTTTTTGGAGAAAACTTATGCCCAAGGGTCGGTCCTGTCTTTCATATGGCAATAATGTGCATACGTCATATATTTGCATTATTAAAAGTCAGTAGCGATCGGTCAAGGATTTGTCATAATTTCAAATCATTGTTTACCGGAATTTTGCTCAATCATTCGTTGTTTGTTAAATAAATACTGAAACCTATTGAAAAAAAAATTACTTTCATTTCATCACTATTTATTGAGATCAGCTAGAGTGGCAGTGAGCTGGTGGTGCTTTATTTTGGTTTAATAATAACTTACGTCCAACTTCAAGGAAGTCTGTCACAAGAACAATTTGTATTAATTCTATGACAAGCATGTCATGTGCATGTAATACGATTAAACTTAATATGTAGCCAGTACATATTATATGACCTCCAATATTATGCCTAAATTAAATTACTTGAAATTTGCGAAATATTAAGTCCTGTTTCCTCCTTCGTTCACATCAGTGACATTCACTGATTTTCAACGTCATCAGTTACCAAAAAATTGTCGATGCCAGTAATAGTTATTTGTGCAACAAGAGAGCAAAGTTGTTTTTTGTTACGAGTGCTGATTTTGAGTCCCGAGCAAGCGAAGGATTCTACGTTTGAATCACGAGCGTAGCGAGTGATTCTATGTTAGAATCCTGAGTGTAGCGAGGGACTCAACAGCACGAGATGCAAAAAAATTTGCTCTCGTGTAGCACACACAACTTTTCACCTCATCAGCGAGAACATATTCGACATTTTGTGCTTTTTCTTCCAACGTATGTTTATAAGTCTTTGTTGCTGATTTCAATAATATTATTAATCAGAAAATAGATAAGTGCTGCTTAAAAGCAATTAAAAGGAATAACAATATAATGTAATTGAAATTATAATCAACGGTTGTTGTCATTATTTTATCAAATTGGAAGATTTAGCAGATACATGACGTGTTTATTTATAAATACATATTATATTACGAGATTTTGTTTATAAATTGATTAATATTTTTACTCCTAAAACATCAAACAAAATAAATGCAAAAGAAAATAACAATTACAATATGAACTCGATATTTTTTAAGGTACGTTTCGAATATGCATCTATGATAAATGGTGAAATTATAAATTATTATTTTATTTACAATAAGTAATAAGTTGATAAATCTTATTTTATTTCAGCAATGATCTATTGTTTTATATAAAAGGCACAATAATTTTAATATTCGGTCGTTAAATAAAAATATAATAAAGTAAAATAAAATACGTTGCAATTAATACTTTTTCGGGTGTTTTTAATGAATTTTTTGGTATAACGCGTATCCGAACTGTTCTCAATCGAGGTCGGATTCGAAAATCAAATTTCAAATCGATAAGTTTCTATCCCTCTTTTTTATATACTTATGAAAGAAACAGAGTGCATCGAGATTCAAATGATTAGAATTTTATAATTAACCTTTGGCTGAAGAATGACAATTCGTGGTCAGATATTGAAAAAATTAAAAAGCTACTTTCTACTCACGCTCGAAACAAAATCACATTTTGTTCACTGTTATCTGACAGCAAAATCGCCATGTTTGAGCTGGTCAGGTGAAAAATAAATTAGCACCACAAAAAAATCCGCCATTATGCTGACGTGGGCTGAATAAGGGCGTGGCCACATGTCCACGACACGGCGTCGTAAACGTAAAACGACACGGTGTCGCGTCGGGGCGCGACACATTATCCACCGTGCGAATATACGTTGCCGCGTCGTGAAAACACACGACACGGCGTCGTAAACGTACAACGACGCTGTGTCGCGTCGGAGCGCGACACATTATCCACCGTGAGAATATACGTCGTGAAAACACATGCTGCACCGGGCACCGCAGGTCGCGCCGCGCGCCGGGCAGATTAACTTTGCTGTGTTGAGTAGATGCACGGTGCGGGGCCACGTTCGATTACGACGCCGCAGCTTCTCGTACATGTTCAAAATATTTTGCGATCAGTTTTCAATTCGACATGGATCCTATCACACGTATTCTGCTCTTGTTGCTTTTAAGAAGAAGCATGAAGAAAAAGCAGAAGAAACGAAAATGTTGGATAAATCCATATCTTTCTATTATGAACCATGATGGCAGTCATTTCAAAAGGAAGTACGAGGCTTTAAAAGTGATCACAAGTTTTATGATTATTTTAGAATGTCTGTGTCAAGTTTTGAAGAACTATTATGGAAAATATCGCCTCGTTTAAAAAGGCAAAATTTATTTAGGAAGCCAGTTCGACCTCTGGAGATGTTGGGATTGTCGTGTGTTTTCACGACGCGGCAACGTATATTCGCACGGTGGATAATGTGTCGCGCTCCGACGCGACACCGTGTCGTTTTACGTTTACGACGCCGTGTCGTGTGTTTTCACGACGCGGCAACGTATATTCGCACGGTGGATAATGTGTCGCGCTCCGACGCGACACCGTGTCGTTTTACGTTTACGACGCCGTGTCGTGGACATGTGGCCACGCCCTAACATCCTGTTGGGCTGTAGATTGGATTGAATATAGGTAATAATGGAAAATGAGTCAAAAAACTTAATCCAGATCAATAATCAGAAATGACCGCAGTAGATGATAGAAAGTGTGGCTCTCTCTTGCAGTGAAAACTGTCGCTTTTCTAACCGGCCGGGGCAGCCCGGCCCGGCCTGATCACTAACGGCTAATGGTGCATTATCTTTGAATGAGACGTTAATGCTCATTTTCATACATACATATGCATTTAATGGAATTGCTAATGATCTTGGAGATATTGGATGACTACGTTAGCCTGAATGACAAAAGTAGCAAACGTTGCAATCGAACACATAACTCGAGGAAGAAAACGACACAAGACAAGACTACTACAATATATTATCGAAACGTCACTAGTGGTCGCATTTTTATGTTTTTCAATGATAAACAATAACCCTATATTTAGCTAACCTGTAGGTAGATACTTAGGTAATATAAGTTGTTTTAGTCGTTTGCATAAATATCATGGCTACGATGACTTTTACTGCATACACTATTCAATGCGGCATACAAACAACAGCTTACTTTGGTTTGTATATGCACATACTTAGTATAAAATACAGAAGCAACACATATTATCCTACGTTGATATTGCATACTGTTATGCCTTTATAATAATATAGAACGTACTTACCTGCGCTTGTTGGTTTCACCTTCCCATTCATAACGTAAGCACGACCTTTCTCGCGAAATTACGTAGAAACTGGAAAGAAAACAAATGAAATGAAGGCAGTAATCGTGTGGTAATTAGCATGCGTTGCGAAATGCTGCCCCGCGCAATCACGAGCCTGCCGCTTGCCGGGGACGGTGTGGGAACCACGGCTCCACAGACAAATTATAATAAGAATCAGTACCCAGTGGCGTACCTACTTTCGTTCAGATCCGTAGCAAAATGACCAGTTCAGCACAGGGTCCCTTCTCAATGAAAGAATATCTCTACAGATTTTTAGTAACAGATTCTCTCGAGCCAGGAGTTCCGGATCCTATTGTGATGTCACCGTCAGTACCATTTGCCAACTGAGTAAAGACACACTTCAGACTAAGGGTCGAACAGTTGGAGTCTCGTGACAGTGTGAAGTGTGAACTTCGCTTCAAAAGTTACGTCGCGTCGCGCGTCGCCGAGCTAACGTGTTTATGTGTATTTTATATAATTTGATATGTATGTTAAGTTTTAAGGTATTGTCTATGGGCCAAAGTTGCCTGAAAATACATTAATGATATTGATATTCATATATTTGCCAGACACGTCGTCCATATACCTACAACAGGAAACAGATCAGATCAGTCATCTATGGTTTAGTAACTGGTCAAGTATAAAATTCTTGGATTATTTAAATAACATTGTCGTTAAGTAATAACATTGTCGTGTATATATTTAGCTCATTTGTTGCTATTTCGCCGGGAACTTAAATAAGCTAATCTACACGACATAGTAAGTTAAATTTCAATTAGCACTAATAAAATTGTTAATCGGTAATCGCGGAAATCGAAAAGGTTATTATAGTTGAAGCATGTCTTATTTAAACTTTTGTAGTAAAGTAATCGTATCGCTTTTATGTCATAGACTGTATATCTAATACCGGAATGCATATCGGTCCTCCACACCTCTGATAAACTTGTTAAGGTCGCCGGAACACACATTGCAGAAACCAGTTTGGTTTTGGAAGTCTTTGTAAGAGTAGTCTAGCGGTTCATGAGATGACGTGACGCAAACCGCAATACCAAAGCGCAATACGAAGAACAATCGACAAAAATCATAGGTATTTCCTGTGCTTTAAAAGTGAAAGGAGCAGTGTATCGTTGTCACACACGCACATGTACGGCAGATCGTGATTCGCGGTATTTCTGAAGTGTGACGAAATAATTGCGACCGGCAGTGCGGAGCGTTTTCGTCTAAAGTTGCTTTAAACGGGGCATTGCTAGTGATTAGGGCAGTTAAAAAGTAAAAGTTAACTGATAATGGGCAACACCGATACGTATACAATACAATACAGCTATGAATTCGATAGGTATTGCTACCGTTACAATAATGAGTCGATACAAGATGGCGATGAATCTCATCGCACTAGTCGTAGTCTATAATATGATCTTCTTGACAAATAGCTAGGTTATCCATAATTTTTCCATAAAAAACTACTTCAAAGAAAATGCATGCAAATGCATGAATTTATATGTAAAAAGTAAAACTTTTGCTTGTGTGCATCCAATTTTCAAAATTTAGGATATGCGATAATTCTTCTTTAATTCAATAATCACATTATTCACATCTTAATTCTGACATAGCCAGGGAAAAATCATAAGTGGTGAAGTGACGGAATGAAAAACACACTAAACATGACAACTTCCTCGTTTTTGAAGTCCGTTGAAAATGACACTAGCCAGGGGCTATCAACCGCGGGCAGTGACAGAAAGTCTCAGGTAACCTGTTATTGGCTTCACCTTCGCGTCCAACTTTTACAACTAAATTGGGATCCGCAGTCTATACTCATACCGACGATGGTTAAGTTTTTCTTCAAGTTCCGGCCATCACTTAGATTCGTTGTTGCCAGCGCTAGTTAGAGAAACGAACTTCCCAAGCAGGTAATGGTGGCAAATTAACCGAGGTAGTTAATTCAATCATTTTCTACGGTTAGGAAAGAAAGTGTTTAACATAGCTGCGGTAACGTGGGAGTGGGACGGGCGCCATTGTTAAGGGTGAAGGAAGTGCGGGCAAACCCAGGCATTGTGTACACTGTTGTGTATAATAGCTTTGTGATAAGATTATACCTAGTGACAATACTGCATTGTTTTTTGTAGTTTAAACAACCGTTTAGCAGACCTTGGCAATCTTTAAAGTACACACAAATAGTTGTTTTAGTTCCAAATTAATATAGGTAAATACTTGTTGTTAAGAAAAAGTAACTTACTGTTGAGTTTATTTCAGCTTTCTTCTCAACAGCGGTCTCCTCTTGTGATATGACGGTAGATTCAGATTCAGACATGTAAAAGCTTCTTTAACACTTACATAGGTATTCCTAATACGAGTAAGTACTTGATGTGAATGAAAATGACACAATGACATAATAATTGTATAATGCAAGTTTCGCAGGATGTTGATATTGTTGTATCTCTTAAAAACATGTATATTTTGCTTACTTTCACAGAAAGCGTATAAAAAGTGTTAAAAACAAGTCTTACTTGATAACAGAGGAATTGCGCCTGAAGCCTAAGACATACATCCTTTTTGGAAATATACCAACTGGTTGATAAATACTTAAATGAAAATGACCGCCGGACCGGAGATTAATTTCCACCTTCACTGAATCAGAACATTTCCCTCTTTGTTGCTTTCGACAGGCCCGTGATCCGAATAATTGCTAAACACTTTCAAAGCAAATTGCAAGCAAGAAAAGTTAATTGATGACGTTGCAGCTACGCAGTTTTCTTTTCTTTTGTACTAGTTCCGCTGTTGTATTTAATAGGGCCACATTCTCTTATGACAAGATCCTAATTACCTATGTATTAACGAGTACCTACCTAGAATAGCATGTGTTGATTTAGCCATAGGTTTCTGGTTCGCAACGCACGTTCAAAATGCACTCAAATACCCACCAATTTTATTATCTGAAACCGAGCTAACGCCAGGCTTTTTTAATTTCAGGGCTGTTATTAACTTCTTGCCAGCCCGTCTAGCTAGCACAACTGTGATTCGCGACTCTTGTCGCGCAACAGCGCTGCCTGTCACTCTCTCTCATTGCTGCACAGAAAGAGACGGATAAATATCTCGCGCGAGAAATAGTCGCGTATGACAGTTATGCTAGAGGTGCTGCTATCCATGTGCCTTGCCCGTGTGGAATTGCCTAACTCTTTGTTGTTTGTTGCAGCGGCGTGCATGATCGCGGGCGTCTGCGTGTACCCCGCGGCCTGGAGCGAGCCCGCCGTGCAGGAGACCTGCGGGCCCACAGCTGACCAGTACAATATAGGTAGGGTCTGCTATCTTTCAGTTGTAACGGCAGAGTGGAGAGCGACGGCCATAGGTGGGGGCGAAAGTTCCGAGCGCGGTGTCCCGCTCACTCCTATGGCCACCGCTCGTCGCTCCTTGTGGCCAGGTCGAAAAGCGTTAAAGAACTCCCTCGGCTAACCCGTGCAGAATTGACACATCTGCTGTAAGAGCAATTAGAGTAAGACCCGGCACTATCAGACAGGTCGCATCGACGCCAGTGCTACCTGCTCTTCTGCTTTGCCATTCTTGCGTCACACACATCCCTTCATGGGAGTGTGGAGAAGCCATGTCAGGGCTTTGCCCTTTTTGGCAGCAGGTCCTCCGTCCGCGACTACGGACGGGACGTCTCGTTCTGAGACGCTTTATTATTTGTTCTTATCCTTTTGGTGGTGTGTGCTGTTCGTGGGCAGCTGTACCAAGCTACAGTGCAGACGAAGATGTTGGTGGTGAAGCTGAAGCTGGTGGCGATCTTGCTCAGCTGCAGATGAGCACGTTGGCCTTTCTGCGGCTTTGCGGTCATGTTGGCCAATCTTTGGCGTTGTGGGTGCCTGGTGTTCCAGGGGACTCAATCGGGGGGCACGAGCTCTCTTGGCAGAGCCCTGCCCCGTACGTCTGGTGGACGAGCGTGGAGTGGCGCGATCCCCTCGAGGCTGGGAATCCCCGAGTGATCAGCGCGGCGGAACATGGCTCCAGCCAGTTGCCCTATGAAGGCGTCCAGCCCTTGCCATTTCAGGTCTCGGTGAATAGTCTCGTTCCGCATGTAACGCGGGGCCGAGACTGTGGTGCGCAGGGCTTGGGTCTCCTGCGCGCGCAGCCTTATCTTGTTGGAAGCTGATGTAAGAGCGTACCATGCGGGTGCCGCGTAGGTCAAGCGGGACCGCAGGTACGTCTTATATATCCCAAGCTTTATGCGCAAGGGAAGGCTGCTGGCAAGGACTGGTCGGAGTTTGATGGCTGCTCCTCTTGTCCGCCGGATCGTTTCGTCCACGTGTTTCGCCATGGTGAGTCCCCTGTCGATGGTCACACCCAGGTACTGGCCGTGTGTGACCATTGAATGTCCTGTCCGGACATGCGAAGTTGTGGCGGTAGCTGCTTTCTTCCTGTTACGAGTGCCTGTGTTTTCCCCACATTCACCGATAGTCGCCAACGGGAGAGCCAGTCGGGCAGGACGTCAAGCTGACGCTGGATCTTCCTGGCCGCGTGCTTCGTGTTCATGGACGTCGCGAAGAAGGCCGCGTCGTCCGCGTACAGCCCCAGCTCGACGTCGCCCTCCACCGGTATGTCGTCGGTGTAGTGGGCGTAACAGGCTGGAGACAGGCAGCTTCCCTGGGGAACGCCCGCCAGTATCGGGCGCTCCGTTGAGGTGGCGTCCTCCACCGCCACCTGGAATCTTCGTCCGGACAGGAACGATGCGACCACTCGTACCACCCGTCGGGGCGCAGAAGACGTTGACAGTTTGTACACTAAGGCCCTCGTGCCACACCCTGTCAAACGCCTTCTCCATGTCAAGGAATACTGCATCCGTGACCTTCGAATCTGAATTGCTCGGGTCGGGGCTCGATGTGCGGCTGAAGTTGTCTCAGCAGGAGCTTCTCGAACACCTTCGACATCGTGCTTAGTAGAGTTATCGGGCGGTAACTCTCCGGCTTCTTCATGTTTCTTCTGCTTTGTTTCGCCGTTGGCTGAGTGGTCATGGTCATCATCAGGGAGGGTTGGGACTGCGTTGGTTTGTGAGCTCGTAAAATAACGCTATCGGCCTTTGTAACAGTTGTTACGGTTAAGCCAGTCAAATATATAGGCTTCGTCGTTGAATATGCTACTGATGTTGAATTATACAACATAGTGTAGTTATATGAATAAAATTAGCTCAATATGTCATGATACAATGAAACAATAAATAAAATCAAAGAAATATTTTTTGAAATATGAGACTTCAAAGGTACGAACATTTTATGATTTATTTTTAGGGTTCCGTACCTCAAAAGGAAAAAACGGAACCCTTATAGGATCACTTTGTTGTCCGTCTGTCCGTCTGTCAAGACCCTTTTTCTCAGGAACGCGTGGACGTATGAAGCTGAAATTTATATCAATTACTCAGGTCTACTGTCCCTTGAAGCTGTGAAAAAATCAAACTTCTAAGCCAACGCAATCAAAAGATACAGCCGTTTATGCCGCAAATTTTCGACACTTGCAAGGGAATCAAAACCTACAGGGTGCTTCCCGTGAACTCAGAATCTTGAAATTTGGTACGAAGCAACGTCTTATAGCATAGATAAAGGAATAATTACGAAAACCATAATTTTTTTTTTTAATACCTAACTTTGCACCTAATTTGCAAATTTTCGACACTTGCAAGGGAATCAAAACCTACAGGGTGCTTCCCGTGAACTCAGAATCTTGAAATTTGGTACGAAGCAACGTCTTATAGCATAGATAAAGGAATAATTACGAAAACCATAATTTTTTTTTTTAATACCTAACTTTGCACCTAATTTATATGGGGCGCTATACATACCAGGTGCAAACTTAACTTAACCACTTAGGGATGGAAAGTGTTTGTACGGAACCCTCGGTGCGCGAGTCCGACTCGCACTTGGCCGGTTTTTTTACTCTAAAATAAATTTTTAAATTGTTTTTAGAATTCTCTTAAATTAACAAAACAATAATTGTATCACAACCATGAACTGAAACGCACTTCCACTGTGAAAATGGCAAATAATTTTTTTTCTTACAAATACTGGGTACCACATCCACAGATGACGTCATATGGCCTACCTAGGCCTTTTGTATGGATCGTTTTTAGTCCTCTGTAGGAATGTTAAACTTTGACGGTAAGTGTAGGTAGTCCTATATAGACATTTGATCCCAATAAAAAATAGAATCGATTGACATCGTCAAAATCATCCTGGTCCGCACGCCTATTGCTACACTCCTGTGTTTTATTTACCCAAAAGCAACCGCCCCCTTGTACGTTCCAGGTCGCTGCCACATCCGCTGGGCGTACCTGCTGGCGGTGATCGGCTGCCTGGACGGCATCGTGCTGGCCGCGCTCGCCTTCATCCTGGCGACGCGCCACGTCCGGCTACAGCCGGACAGCCCGTACCCGCCGCCCTCGCTCTACAAGGGTGAGTACTGAGTAGTCGTATAACGTTATTCTGCTGTCATCATCATGTCAGCTTTGTCCACTGCTGGACAGTCATCACCAAGGGATGTCCACCAGAGCCGGTCATGTGCCGCCCTAATCCAATAAGTCTCCGTCCCCACCACGATGCCACTAGCAATGGCTCAAGATAAGAAAGCATGAAGTCATTAAAGGGGTAATAGGGGGAGCTATGTTTGGAGTATCCCTACTTGATCTAATCAGGATCGAGTCGAGGATATTTGCAGGTGAAACTAAGGTCGGTAACGTAGCTCATAGGGTTGCACTGTTACCACTTTACTAGTCGCTACATCGACATTGGCAACCTCACCAAGTGTCACAAAAATGTTGGATGATGATGAATCGGGCTGCCAAGTTATTCTATGTTGACATAGAATGGACGGGCTGTTAGCCTTTTGTATGTTATGTCAAAAATTTGCTAATCTAATTGAAACTAACTGATATTTTAACGGAAAGTTCAAATGTCCCCGAATTGCCAGTTCCGCTGACAGCCTTGAAAAATGATTTCACAAGAGTTCAGACATCTGTCTGTGACATTTGGCAAGATTCTCGTGACATCCGAGCGGCCGCAGCACAGCACAGATTCATTATATATTACGTATAGTAACCACACTACTTGAACGGTGCCTAATTAAGTAAGCCATTAACATTCGTTGAGCTTTAAATGAACAATTACCGATTAATTGAACTGTCGGAACGCCTGAGATCATCTGTGTGAAACTGTGAACTCGCCTGGTCCCCAATAAAGCTTTAAAATCTACTTACCTCTACCGACGAATCCTCAAGGTGGATGATTAATAGAAATTGTTTATAAACATCTATTAAATTCTCGTCAAACACGTCAAGTCGTCTTACTTACGTACTTCACTATTTTTAGAAAACAAAGACGACCTGACGTATTGGCTCACATTTTTTTTTCTGATATTAGGATTACACATTTTTGTACCATGACTTGCTTAATAATGACCATAACTTAATTACAATGGAACATGCAACCACTTTATGGAATAACATTGTTTCAAAACAATTTCTATTAATAAAACTGCATTACGCTCTGATATTAAGGAATGCGAATAACTTTAAAATAAGAACCGTCGTACCAATACAAGGAACATCGTAACTGATGATATCATACCTAACTGTTTTAATATGTTTTATTGAATCTCTAAGTTTACATGTATATAAATATGCTATTAAATATGCTATCATAAAGCTGTCTATGTATCCGGTACAGAATAATTAACAGGAATTTCCAGTTTGTTCGGAGGGCCAAGTTCACAGCTAATGGAGAAATCGTCCGAATCGATTAGCGTTCGCGCTGCGGTGCGTAGGTAAGCGTGAAAATATCGTGGTGTGGTCGTCGACCCCCGAGGAAAGTGAGCTAGATAATAAACTAATAACTTGTTTGCGACATTTTAACAAATAAATATAATCGGTTAAATATCTGGGGGCACAGCAGTGCGTCCACTTAGTCGAAAAAAGGCACGGCTCTCCATCCGGCTTTACTAGATGTTTTTCGAGATTGACTGTTGGCGATAATGGAGCGAGCTAGCTATGCTCGGAGTTTCCGTGATCGAATCCAAAATGATGAGAAACACAAGAGACAAGATTGTAGATAAAGCTCAGACAGTCGCCAAACTTAAGTGGCAGTGGGCAGGGCACATATTGCTCGTAGAACCGATGGCCGTTGGGGCTGAAATGTTCTTGTGTGGAAACCGCGGGCCAGAAGACGCAGCGTGGACGTCCACGGTGGACAAACGACCTGGTTAGGATCGCGGGCAGAAATTGGATGAGAGCGGCGCAAGACCGCTCGTTGTGGAGAACTTTGGGAGAGGCCTTTGTCCAGCAGTGGATGTATATCAGCTGATATGATTATGATGACTATTGGCACCGCAGAGGAAACACTAAAAACGGAGTCGATGGCGAAGGACAAACTTAAATCTGTTAGAACTTAAAGCATAAAGCCAGCTACACTACATATTAGGTTACCTAGACTTGTTTTAAGTTACGCGGCCATTAGATTAGTAGAATAACAATGCAACTTCTGCAAAGCAAAATCATGTTGACCGCATTAAAACTAACAATGAGAATGTCACACAATTTGTCCTTTTTATTCGCCGCCAGAAACAATAATTGCTAAGCCGCCGACGGGTCATTAAGGCATTGTTTGATAATGCATTCATTATGACATCACACAGTTCCAGCCTGATTGCGGCTGTCACGGCGGCGCGCGCGAGAGCAAGCGCAACCATGCTATAATACTGTAATCTACCTATAATAGAATGATGTTATTATACCATATAAGGTATATTATATTACGATGACATAATATGGATCAGGAGCAATGTTGATCTGGGTATTCCAAATGCGCAAGTTGGACAGGTCAAAGCCGGTGCAACTTTAACCAGCTATGACAAGGACTCGGGTTGTACGATTGTGATGCAGATACGTTTTGTGGAATAATTTTCTGATATTTTTTTCCTTATAATTATTTTGTTACCATAATGCGGCAACTCATCAGTGGCGTACAAAGTCTCACTAGCCGGGGTGTCATACTTACCTTATTTTCTTATACCATGATATATACTCGTAATATTCAATTTCGCTTATTACGATGCCATTTCTTCTTAACAGTCTCCTGCCCTTAAAAGTGCCCTTAAGGCCTAATTCAAAAGTCAATTGTTTCATTATTATTTCATTTATTTTAATAGTACTTTTATTTGCAATCATCCGATGCATACAGTTGTTGTAAAGCGAATTGCAAGCATTTGCGCAATGAAGTGTTACTCATAAAAAGGGCGCGTTCTTTCACCAGCACACTTTCGAGAAAACCAGTTCCGTGTCCTTCGCGTCGCGGACAGAGGCCGGTCTGTCGCTCGCTGCTCATGCATATGCTAAACTAAACTTACAGCAGAGGCTCACGTGTTGCGACAGCACGCCACTCACGCCAGACCCACTTGAGGATAAAACTACCCAAGAAAGAAAGAAAGAAATACATTTATTCGTGACGGGACCATACCTACCTATACTTAATATAGTTACTTACATAAAGGGCGTGACAAAAATAATAAAATATGGTTCCTTAATAAGTATATAATAAATATATAGGTTCCTTTATAGTGTAGTCGGGGATAGCCTAGGTGGATATCCGACTCGATGGACCAATGTTGAGGCTTAGGTTCCTTTATAGTGTAGTCGGGAATAGCCTAGGTGGATATTTGATGAAGAATATTTTAATTATTGTGTTAAGCGGTTTACACTCACGTGAAATTGTCAGGAACGGCCCGACATGTTTCGAACTCGTATGGAGCCCTTCATCAGGGACGGCTGCCCGTACACCGCCGCGGCAAACTCGTCACTCACAATTTCCGGCCGTTCCTGACAATTTCACGTGAGTGTAAACCGCTTAATACAATAATTAAATATGTCTCACGAAAGTTTTAATAGAAGAATATTTTATTTCACTTTAAATTAAAATAATATTATTATACTTATTGTTAAAAAATAATAGAAATTACAGTGTTGGTCGCTCCGAGGGTGGTTTAAAATTTACCGTTGAAGGCGACCGTCGGCGGTTGTGCCCGAAGCACCCGTTGGTCGGCGATCTTCCTGCTTCGGCTGAAGAAGTCTGTCGGTATTGACGTCAGTTTGAATGCATTCTGAACACAACTAATAATATTATGGCTGTGCCACGAAAAGATTAGCAGCATGATGCTAGCTCGAGAACCAGCGCTGATCATCCGGTGTGACCATACTGGTGAATGACGTCGGATTCACGTCAGACTCTGCACTGTAGGTATAGGTAACCAAACCTCCGTTCAAAATACGCTGACTAAATACATGTACCTATACGTAGAAAACGTGATTATGTGACATAAACAATGTACTGGTATATTCGATCCTATTGTAATATCAAATACCTAACTTGTACCTTTTCCGTTACATTCCATTCCGTTATTATTGTCGTAGCCATGTTTTATTGTACTTCATGGCACGGATGGCATATGCATTTACTTTTGTCTTTTATATTATAATAATGGAGTTTGTGATCAAAATGAAAATTTAATAACACGGCAGTGACCACCATGTGCCCAAAACAGGGTTTAATGTAATGAAATGGTTAGTTTGTTTTCAAACATGTTCCATTGTTCACGCTTCCTTCATATATTCTGTTTATGTCCCATAGCACATGTTTAATTTATACAGACTCATTAATAATATACATGTGATTTATGTTTCGCAAACATAATATATTAGTTTTATTTTTTTGCGCATTGAATGGCAAACCTTAATTACCTATACACGACGATTCTTAATCTGTGATCAAGAGTAGAAAAATATGAATATCCAGCTAAAATTAAATTTAATAGGCGAGGTTTCACGCAATTACCTCACTGTTTAATTAATTAAAAGTTAAAACATAATTAAAACTAACAACCACTAGATACATGGTCATCCTACATAAATTATTGAAGTACGATACCTACGTCAAAGTGCCATCACTTTGGCGGGAAATTTAACGAAATTTTCTACGAGTTAGAAATAGGTCTTTAAGGTGGTTGCAGAGGAAACAAAACTAGACATTCCACGCTAGATGGCGCTGGGAAGCAAGATTTGTAGTTTTTGTGTATTATTTCGTATGTTACTTTAATTTGAAGTAAAATTTGTATAGTGGCGAGTCCGCGTATTAGTCTTTTATTCATGTAGTATTAGTAGCACGTCATAAATTGTTTTATTCTCCCATGTGTTGGCAATTTGTGAAAAATCAGCAAGTACTCACACTAATAGACACTAATTGTGAGTGTGTGCGGGTGATTCATTCATTAAAGGGTCGCGTATCATCTGTCAGTTTGATAGTAAGCGCTGAATAAATAAGCAGGCATGATATTTGATTTTGATGATGAAGTAAAGATGCACCTCTAGCACAACTGTGACACGCAACTCTTTCTCGCGCGAAAAATATTTCCTATCTCTTTCTTTGCGGTACTGTAGGAGACTGACGGGCGATGCTATGTCGCGTGACAAGAATCGTGAAGCCTAGTTGTATTAGACGGGCTGGATTGTCAAAATAAATAATACGAAGAAATTACAAATCTCTGGCAGTTCTACATTTTTTAAGTATGTGGTGAAATTAAATGAGTATTTTTGTTGGGTTTCTGTTCTGATATATTGTGATTCTGATTTGTGATGTTATTGAGTTTGTCCTAAGTTTTTCTGAATGATAGATTGGGTTACAGCAAAAAGGGCCCAATTTTAGGACACATATTTTGTTGAAAAATATTTTCTCATTTTTGTTACTTTTTGATTAGAACTAAAGAATACATTTGATTAACTTGCCCGTTTAAGAACTAGAGTGGTCCTAAGTTGCCATAGAATTACTACGTAGCCTGGGACTACTTGTACTATCATCCATTCTGTGCTGGGACTTAGAAATTTACGATGAAACAAAAACACAAGTATACTTCTGTTTTTTATTACTTAATGACAAGATCGGGCCCTTTTTCTATACTCTGACCTGATATACAAAAACCCGACATCAAGTATAGTAGGTACTGATTAGGGTTGGGATTTTCGTGATTCTAAATCGTGGTTCCACGAAGTCTCTAATTGTAAAAATGTTCAGTCTAAAAATATATAACTACTAATAGAACTACTACTAACTGAGCGCAGCACCAGTTGTTTGCGCCACGCTTCACGACCCCGAGCTAGCTCGCGCCATATAAAAATATATGACAATATATTGTTATTATATACAGATATGGATCTTAGAACCACCAACTACTAAATAAAATAAAACAATTTTTGTTACGTGTAGGTTTTATTATATACCTAGTGTTTGCGTGAGTTGTAGACGTCGCTTTAATTCGAAATGGTGTATACGTTGTAATATTATTTTAGGCAACACGCATGTTTTGTAGAAAATTATAAGTTTCTGCAGCTTTTCTTGGATGAAGCCTTCATCTGTTTGAACTTTAATTGACATTATTTTTGTTGATAATTCAATGAAGGAAATCATCTTGCAGTAATCCCTTTTGATGAAGCTCTAAGCTGGTATGGCCTTGAATCTGTAATGAAATTATTTATTACGTCACAAAAATGCCGGCAATGGAAACGGCTGTAGGCATGTCCTATCTTACAGGGTGTTAGGGTAATTAGTGTTATTACAGGAGGTATCCTTCAAGGAGGAAACTTAGTCACTGAATTGATAATTCCCAAAAGTTTTGGTTTCCCACACCTATTGAAAAACATGGGTTAGGTCTTGGTATCAATTCAGTCAGAGAGAAGAAACTACCTATATGAACCCACTATGAACAGCTTTGTTTTTTTTTCATCACCCAAAGCGAGCGATTGCGTTCAGTTTTTGTGGTTGGTTACGGTTGTCATCACGCCATGCTTGTCTTCGCCTAAAAAGAAAATAGCGCGAGACACCTCTTTCACGGCAGGACGCTTCGATTTGTAATGTTTTCAAACACAATACTTTCCCCGCAATTTCTGACCCATGATATCGCAATATCGTTTAGGGATCACTATGTCCTGAGTTCACATGTTTATTATTATTATATGCACGTTTCATTATTCACACTTTGCATAAAGTAAAAACTCACGAAACGAAAAAAAATTAACAAACATGATTCATTTTATACGAATTTCCACAATTGACATGACAGTATTGACACAATTCATTATTTCATTCACAAGATTTAGTGCGTTCGAAATCTGTTCCACTTTTTTTTTATGAGCAAATAAACACAATAGGTATCTTTAAAATCCAAATGTTTCCAATTATTTGTTACATGTTAATGAAAGCTGTAATCATTTAAAAATAAACTGTTATGCATTCATATCGAAACATCAATTTAAATTTATTATCCCAAATCATAAGTTAAGTAGTATTATATTTCAGAACGCACTGTTCATGAATAGCTTTACGTGCGCTTACGTTTGTATATGTGTAAAAGCAACGCACACATACATATATGGACAATATTTCAACGGGTTTTAAAGCTTTAATAACTTTATAATTGTATGATTCATAGCAAAACTGATTTCCTTGGCGAGTATAAGATCGCTTAAAGATTTTTTTAAGAATGTTTAATAACCTAAAGCCATAACCGTCTAAGGGTGTATTGATCAAACGATTTGTATGAAAGTGACACCTCTGCAACCACCTTAATTGTTTGTGTAATGAAAATGACAAGTTATTACTCATAAATTGTCATTGCCATTAAATTATGAAAGAGGTTGTAAGCTCACAGATACAGATTAGTAGAGTAACAAGGAATTTAAGACAAAATTGGTTTCATAATAAAAATTATCATAGAAAAATAGAAGTTTGTTTTCATGTAGGTAAGTCGTCTTCAACGTGACCGCCATCAATTACCGAGTTAGAAAAGTTGGTACCTGATCACCAATTAAAAATCATCGTGTATTGTTTCAATAAAAGTAGCTAGTGGCTAGACAAACCTATAATACATAATAGCAAATGCGACCATTTGAGGAAGTCGGAACCGAATTGACTTGTTCTAAATAATCTAAATGAACATTAACTGACAGTGTGCAAAACGGCTCCGTTTTAGTTCGGCCAAAAATTATTTGGTAGGGTAGACTGGGTACGGTTGTAACAATTTTTCTTTTATCGCTCATATCATTGCTAAAACAGCTCTAAGAACTAAATACAACGTTACAAATTGAAGAATACTCTTTTGAGTTAACATTACATTTAAAATAAATATCATATATGCAGTAGTTTTTTGTCAGCAAGGCATCGTTCAGTTTGTGTGCCACTGTTATAATCGTCCCCATGCCGTGGACGGTTGTAACAGTGATGGGGGACGGTTGTAACATACCCAAAATAAACAAAAACAAGTGATATTAATGAGCTTTATTACAAAAAACCATCAAATTCAACAAAGTCAATACCGTAGGTACTTATTATTATCATCAACAGCAATTAAAAGATATTTAACAACAAATCAACAAAGTTGTCATAAACTTAATCAGAATCATTGTCATTGCAGTTAAGTCTTCATCCTCTGAAGATTCTAGTGGTGTTTCAGCCTTTCTCTTCTTTCCCTTCGCTGTTCTCTTCCCGGCTCTTTTAGGTGTCCCTTTTCTTATATTTCTGCTGTTTGCCGCAAAGACTTCCCTTTTTCACTTCATCGTAAGCATGTTTGAAGCACTCTTGATCATTTTCGCGTCTAGATGTATTCCAGACACTTTTTTTTGGCATCTATAATGAAAAAAAAAACTTGTTATATCCGAAACACAAAACAAAGATTTAAAATTTTTTTACAACCTTACCCAAAAAAATTGTTACAACCGTACCCAACCCCCTTCTGTGCCAGTAAAACAAATCCACATTCGAAACAGCATAGCCTACACTCAAACTAACACTTGATTACACACCGTAAAAGTCTAGCAAATACCAAGAAAAATCAACGAAACGTAACATGCATTATTAATAAAGATAATTTGAAAAGAAATCGACCAAAAATACTTACTTTTGATGCACAAAACACAATATAACCTCCTGAACGCGTATTAACCACGCGGACGGCACGGAGACACTAATAATCGTGTTCCTGCCTGTCCGCCGCGTCCCTTTCCCCTTGTACCCCTCACCCTCCCGTAGATAGTTTTGGAAATATTCGAGGTGTTACAACCGTACCCTGTTACAACCGTACCCAGTCTACCCTACTTATGTCCGAATTCTGGATGTTTGGACGTTCGGCGACCTACTGTCTTCGGCTACAGGTCGCAATTCTCAATCGATTTTCGTGAAAATTTGTGAGCAGGTTCGACAATTATATAGATTTTTTGTCGATTAGGTTTATAGAAAAATCTGTAAGGTTGTAAACGTAAAAAAATTGCATACAGCAATTACAGCAAAAATAAATGTCAACCTTTAACAAAAATATTCGCGAGGTGTACAGCTCACAGACCCACAAGTAGGTAAGTATAATATAGGTCAATAAGCTGCTTATCTTTAAGCCAAACAACAGGCTAATCGGAGAGAATCGAGCTAGCAGTCCTCGATTTGATAACTACTGCAATGCTTACGTGCATTTGTTTTACTTACTGTTTTTTTATTGTGTTTAATAAAAGAAACATTTAACCGTTGACCTTTAATCTGTTCCCAGAACCTTGGCAGTTTTTCTACATAGTTAACTGTAAATAAAACACGAATTTAAAATGATTGCGTCTTCATTAATAGTGTCATATATCACAGACGACCTTGTTAGTTGATATAAATGTTTAATTAATTGGATTAACGGCCAACGCTGTTGAAATGTCGTAAAAATTTGGCAATTAAAAATCTGGTGGATCTAATGCCAAACTGGTCATTTTTGGCGCTTCTTCTCACCAGTCATGCTGATGATCTGTGGTGGACGCGGTAATGCCATAGATCGTGATAAAGCATCCGTCACACTTTCAATCAATAAACTTGTTGAAGTGTGGCTTTATCATTTATCCACCATGCTGGAGAGGAGACACGACCATTACTAAGAGCCCACTATAGGTGGTATTTATTTCTGAAGAGTCGGTAGAATCACTCATATATCATATAGGTACCCATATGTAAAGGGCTATTTAGTTAAGCCAACTTGCCATTAAACAATAAACTTCATAATAATGACGGGTAATGCGAAACTTAGCGCCAATTACGATTTTTTCTTAAATCTTCTAAATCAGATCAATTTTCAGTAACCCTAAGAGTCTAGGATGTGGAAAACACCTTTAATAATTATTAAATCATTATACGCAATTATTCGTTCAGTAGTTGCCCCAAAAACTTGCCCAAAAACTATTGTGGCCGCTTTTGACGTGAACAAGTTTTGTGTGGTAAACTACAGTGAACAAATTGTATACAGTGATTTAATAAAGGTGTTTTAAGAGGTGTTTTGCTAGCTCCTCCACGTCCAGCTATTTCGGAAAAATAGCTGATTATGAAGGTATAAGAAAAAATCGGAATTGGCGCTAGTTTCGCATTATCCGTCGTTAAGAAAATCATGATGTTCAACTGCCAAAAGTGAATCTCATAATAGTTTTCTCGTGTTCCAGGTGAGGTGAACAACGCGTACGTGACGGACGCGACGTCGGTGTCGGGCTCCCGCAAGTCGCTGGCGCTGCAGCCGGTGCTCATCATGCACCCGCACGCGCACGCGCACGCGCACGCGCAGGACCTCGACGCCTACTCGCACTACTCCGGGCGCACCGCGCGCTCCAAGCACGGCATCTACGCCAACACCATGCATAACTACCAGCTGTAATCCCCTGAGCCGTTTTCCATCAAAGCTGACTCAGCGACGGAAAAGCCGGGTGGATACTTAGGGCCTTTGCCGTAAGGGCCAAACGCCAACCAACAGGGGCTTAAATCACCGACTGTTTACTACAAGCATCAATACACGGCTAAGTGCTAAGCTCAAAAGCGGTATCTTAATGAGAGTCTCAAAGTTAGAGACGTGCCTTGATTAAATGAGGAAAGTTTCCAGAAATGTTCGCACTCACAGTTAGTTAATACCGTTTTAGCACTTAGCATGTCAGTATGACCATTACGGAGCTCCCTGAATGATGCGAAGCAATCTTATTGGTACTTTTTTCCTCGGGCACCGCACCGCATAGCTGCATAGGATAGCCTGACCCTACTGTTTACGTTAGACCTGAGAGGGGAGAAATATTATGTGGTGGCCATAGTAGAATGACAACTGACACCAAGACATCCCATAGCTCCGGGGAAGGAACTACCTACAGAAAGGATAGATGTACAGGGCACGGATTAAACGACAAACGGTTTGTAAAGACAAATCCCCCATCACCATCGAATTGGCTACTGCAGCCCACTATAAAGTTAAGATAACAAGATTCATCTATTTAGAAGAAAAGACGCACCCAAAATACGTGCGTTTGAGTGATAAACATTGAGTTATAATTATGTGTAAATGATAAAATTCAATGGATGAATCATGTGTTGTGTTGACTACAAGTGGCGCCACCTGCCCGTTCTGTGGGGTAACAAAATTATGTGTTTGCTTGATGATAACGTGTTGAAGTTCTAGGGTCGCTCACAAGATGGCGCTGTAATAAGTTATTTTGTAATTATTTTCTATTGTAGTTTATGACAATACAGAGATTATGGATTTTGTAATCTTTTAAATACGGCAATTAGAAGTAAGTAAAATTTTACTTCCAATATTTGATTACACTGTTAGTTACAAACAAAACAAACCGATTTAGTTACATTGAAGCTTATAAAAGAGTGTTAAACTGCCTTACTTTCCTCCTTTTTAGGAAGTCGGTGAAAGAGTAACTCACGACATCATCTTATATTATCTTGTTTTAGAAGACTGGCTATTCATTCCATATTCTCTGCTTCTGTGTACCTATTGATAATGATGTATATAACTATCCTATAATTTTATAAACATTTGTCAGTCGTTATTGAGTCGTTTTCAAAAAAACATGTACTTAGTTAAGGGCTATAATGAAAACAAAACTTAATTGATTCCTTTGTGTAACGACAGTTACCCGTATCTTTTGTATGACTAACTTTCGTTATACAAAAGACGCGATCGTAATTTTGTTTTTATTAAGCCTTTAACTATGTACCTACATGTATTTTGAAAACTACTATTATAACAGTAGATACAAGTACAAACAGAGATCCGCCAAAGGAGTTAAACTATTTCGTAACCGTGTTGTAATTATTATTTTTTGTATGAGTATTTTTATGAAAATTTGACATTAATTAACGACAATGATTCAGATACCTAGACTAATTGCTCGCCTATATTACCGTCCAATAAATTAAAGTTAATTTTAGTAAAGCTAACAACGAACTTACAACGAACGTATTTCTACGGAATGCACATTTTAAATTAATTGTATAAAATAAGCAAATAAATAGAATTATTTTAGACAATTGTATTATTTTCTACCGAACCCTTATCAAATGAAAATATCCTTGAGTGAGATTCTGTTTTGTGTATGTAAGTAATATAGTACAAGTGTACTTTTTATAACAGACACAGAAGACAAAAACATTTTTTTTAAGACAGAAGAATTTATTCAAACTGCAAGGAAAAGGAGACCTTAGACTTGTAATCTTCTCAAAATATTTCCTGCAGTTTCCTTGCCTGACAATGCCCTGCTTTTCCAGGATAATATAATTGGTATTAAAAAATGACTCTAATAAATAGAGACATTCTACACTTGACACATGAAATACGTAAAGCCATATTTAATCGTCTCGGATGCACTCGTTAGATGTCGATGTGTCCAGTCCAGCCCAGTCCAACCTACTTGAGCATTGCGGATTTCGACACCCAGCATCTGCCTGTCCTACTAATGTACCTACAATTAGATGTCGATGTGTCCAGTCCAGCCCAGTCCAACCTACTTGAGCATTGCGGATTTCGACACCCAGCATCTGCCTGTCCTACTAATGTACCTACAATTAGATGTCGATGTGTCCAGTCCAGCCCAGTCCAACCTACTTGAGCATTGCGGATTTCGACACCCAGCATCTGCCTGTCCTACTAATGTACCTACAATTAGATGTCGATGTGTCCAGTCCAGCCCAGTCCAACCTACTTGAGCATTGCGGATTTTGACACCCAGCATCTGCCTGTCCTACTAATGTACCTACAATTAGATGTCGATGTGTCCAGTCCAGCCCAGTCCAACCTACTTGAGCATTGCGGATTTTGACACCCAGCATCTGCCTGTCCTACTAATGTACCTACAATTAGATGTCGATGTGTCCAGTCCAGCCCAGTCCAACCTACTTGAGCATTGCGGATTTTGACACCCAGCATCTGCCTGTCCTACTAATGTACCTACAATTAGATGTCGATGTGTCCAGTCCAGCCCAGTCCAACCTACTTGAGCATTGCGGATTTCGACACCCAGCATCTGTCTGTCCTACTAATGTACCTACAATTAGATGTCGATGTGTCCAGTCCAGCCCAGTCCAACCTACTTGAGCATTGCGGATTTTGACACCCAGCATCTGCCTGTCCTACTAATGTACCTACAATTAGATGTCGATGTGTCCAGTCCAGCCCAGTCCAACCTACTTGAGCATTGCGGATTTTGACACCCAGCATCTGCCTGTCCTACTAATGTACCTACAATTAGATGTCGATGTGTCCAGTCCAGCCCAGTCCAACCTACTTGAGCATTGCGGATTTTGACACCCAGCATCTGCCTGTCCTACTAATGTACCTACAATTAGATGTCGATGTGTCCAGTCCAGCCCAGTCCAACCTACTTGAGCATTGCGGATTTTGACACCCAGCATCTGCCTGTCCTACTAATGTACCTACAATTAGATGTCGATGTGTCCAGTCCAGCCCAGTCCAACCTACTTGAGCATTGCGGATTTTGACACCCAGCATCTGCCTGTCCTACTAATGTACCTACAATTAGATGTCGATGTGTCCAGTCCAGCCCAGTCCAACCTACTTGAGCATTGCGGATTTTGACACCCAGCATCTGTCTGTTCTACTAATGTACCTACAATGTATACCTATTCCATGAATAAATAAATAAATAAACATTTTTTTTTATATTAAACCATTGATACAAGGATCAAAGTACAAAGAAAAATAGAAATACGTAACCTGGCGGAAGGAACCGGGAATCGAACCCGGTACCTCTGAATTACCGGTCCAGCGTGTTACGCATTTAAATTTTTCTTTGTGCTTTGATTTTTGTATGGTTTAATATAAAAGATTGTGTTGTGTACCCACATTAAAAATATGAGACATGTTAAAGTCATGAAATACATAGACGCACGTCGTACTTATAAGTCGAATATCGTGTTCGTGCACGTCCACGTTTTCGGTTGGCCACCGCCGCGATTGTTCGGCTCTTCTGATGATGAGCGATATTCGACTTCTACGACGTGAGTATCCCTACCCGTTTATGTATTTTAATATGTCTGAGACTCGCGGTAGTTTTGTACATTTAGGGACATGTTTCATAAGAAGACAGCTAAGACTGAATAAAGCATTATAATAAGATAACAAAGGAACAAAACAGTGTATTCATTCTGGAGCTGACAAAGTGTGGTACGTGGCCATGTGGCGATATGAACGGGTACGGCTGCTAGTGACTGTGGCTCCTAGCTACAGTTTAACTGTTAATGTGTGAGCTGCCATAGCGTGGTGTCGGGGAAGCCCCTGTTCTCCAGACAGCTGGCGGGCGGCAGGCGGTAGGTGGCGAGCGGCGACAGCAGCCGCCGGCGCCGCTCCGTGAGCCCGTGCCGCCCTGGGTCACCGATTAGGATCTGGAAATCATATTTCCAACAATCTAATTATCTCACAGATTTACATATACAAGTGTCACCGACACTACCTTATCTAAACTGTTAGGCCGTTACGTACTATGGGCTGCACAAATGCATGACCGACGATGAATGACAAGTGAATTCTGCAGTTTATTTACTTATTTATCATTGAAAAGACCTAAGAAGATTTTGTTGTGATTTGTGGTGATAGATTGTGCAGTTGACACTGTTGGCAGTGCACTGCGCTGGGGTCTCAGTCTAAATATAAGCGCTTGTTCCTCACAGTCGCTTACCTTTCAATACCGTGCGAGTACTTAAGACTGTGGTGTTAACTCACGCGATAAAGAAAGTCGCGGCAAGATATGCCAGTCCTGCACCTGCAGGTCGGAGCCGTCGCGAGGTCAACTGACACTCCGTTAATAAGGCTCCTTATCCGTTGAAAAATGCTGATTTTTTGAGATGTTTTTCACTATGATCAAACATATTATCAATGTAACTATCTACTTACTCGTAGAACAGGGCCATTGCGATTTATTGGTATATTTGAAACCTACAGTTTGAATTTTTCATTGATAATTTATGATTCTAAACCGGTTTTTCAACTTATTCGACTTCACGCAATAAAAGCATGAAATAGATACCTATGTTACTACATATCTAGAACTTAGGGAAAGGTTAAAAAAAGTTGGTTATAATTGTCACAATATGAAAAACTAAATTTTAAAAGGAATAAGGCCTCTTAAAAAGATGAAGACACTCACAGTGGTCCCTCGTAGTGTGGTCAGCCAGGAGAACAGCGTCTCGGCGAACTCCTCGTCGTAGAACATGTCGCCGACGAGCAGCGTGTCGCAGGCGACGGCGCCGCCGACCAGGTCGGAGCTGTCCGTGCCCACTGACACCCCGTTGAGGGACGCGTTCATAGCGGTCGCTTCTAATGCATCTGGAACAATCGAATTATTATTATTGCAAATTTTTTTGATACCCAGTCAACGACAAACTCAGCCTTTTATAAATGAAACAATTCTATAACAAACAAACCAAACATCAGAATCTTAGATTAGAATTTAGTGACCGAATTAAAAATAAAAGAATTGGCTTTTGCTTTGTAGTATCATAATTAAAATATTTCATGTTGTAAGAGCAACAGTACCGCTATTTAGAGCCTTAATTCAACAGGGGATGTAGCTCAGTGGTAGAGCGTTCGCTTTGCATGTGAAAGGCCCCGGGTTCGATCCCCGGCATCTCCAAATTTTGCTTTTACGATTTTAATTATTCTGTACTTACAAGGGTCTATGTCATTAGCTAATACACTTTTTGCTTCCATTTTCGCTGCTGCGATGGCACCAGCTCCACATCCGCATCCTATGTCCAGAACGTTTCGATTCCTGACGATCCCAGGATTATCTATGATGTATCTGTAACCAAAAATTTCGAAGATTGTTTCTGGATTATTATTTTGTTTTTTTTTCGTATTATGACAAATATATTGATAATTTCAATCAAATTTTTGGAATGAATACTATTCGCCGAGTTCTAGTTAGTAACATAGCTATTTCATGCTTTCATTGTGTGCAGTCAAAAAAAGATGAAAAAACTAATTTTCCGCGTGAAATTTGTCCATTCCGAGTAGTTTTTAAACAAAAATTATCAATGAAAAATTGAAACTGTAGGTTTCAAATATACTTATACCAATAAATCTCAATAGCCCTGTTCTAGGTAGTAATAACAATAAATGTTGAGAAACATGTTTGATCATAGAGAAAAATGTGTAAAACTATCAGCATTTCAAAAGGAAAAGGCCTCTTAAATAAAATACATAAACAATACATACAAACCTTTGATTTAACCCTGAGTTGATATTCACCAAATAACGATATATATTATGACTAAGTTTATATTTATAGTTATGCTATTCTACCATAGATGCCTCCGGTGGTACGGGTTTATAACTGTTTTGTATTGTTCTGGTTGACACTAGATGGGGTTAGTCTCCTCACTGTGTATAGTAATTTAAGTAATAATTCATGTTAAGAATCAAATATCCAGTGTAAGATTGTTAATGAAATATATACCTAATAGAAGTATTGTGAATTTTCAATGTTGAACACATAGCTATTATAAATGTGAATGTCAGTAAATTACATTTATATTATAAAATTGATTAAAGCGCCATCTATGGTTGACTAACTGTACTACTAGGAGTTTATAAATGTTCTACTCAACAAAAGATGGCGTATTTAAAGTTAAACTATTGAACGCTAGATCGCAGCACAATCATATCGTACACGTCTTGCCCATTTGCTACTTTTTTAATTAGTGAATAATAAAGTTCAAAACGTCCCAAAAAAGTAAGAACAACCTGTTCATTCCCAGAAAAAAAGCATGACACTTTATCTTGTCAAAGTATCTTAAAGTGACTGGAGGTTTTAACAAAGTTTTTTTACTAAGTAAATACTTTATTTGAGAAAATTTCGCTCCGAAAGTTGCATAAAATGTGTTCTCTATAACTACATATCCAAAAAATAACACTATTAATTGAATACGTTTAAAGAAAATTCTTTCGAACATAATCGGTTTTTGATTAATAGCCACATAACATAACTAATTATGTATTTACGTAAATCGTTTTTTCTTATTAGTACCTATTGTGTGTTAATGGGACTTATTATGATAAATATTATTAAACGATAAAGAAGTAAAAAGCAGAGCCGATCTAAAAAAAAACTCAGAACAAAAGGACGTAAGTTATATACTCTCTTCTCTTGGCACAGTTCGGTCATTCCGACCAGGTACGCAACCCTTTAGTGCGTAATCCGACCAACACGCCTTTGGCATCGTTTTAGGGTATATCAGCCGATAGACGTCCACTGCTGGACAAAGGCCTCACCCAAAGTTATCTTCTTGCGCCCACCCTCATCCAATTTCTGCCCGCGATCCTAACCAGGTCGTCGGTCCACCTTGTTCAGTCTTTCCACGCTACGTCAAGGTTTTAAAACACGTTAAACTAAAAGTTTTCTAGAGCCTCGTGCCATTGTCAAGACGCAATTCTTTTATGCATGTTCTAATTTACTCATACCAATTAAATATCAAATACTTAAAAACCTGGAACCGCGATTCTTCCTAATTTATTTAGCAAGTCCCAAATATCTCAATAACCACGTAAGCCAGGTACGAGGTAGAACAGTGACTGCATTGTTCCTCGGACGAGCTCGCCTTGTGAAGAGGGTCTGGCGAGGCTGGTTTGGTGGTTGGAGCCATTTTCGCGGAAGACAGGCCGTGAGCTCGAAGCATTGTTCTACGAAGTTGCACTTTCGTCAAGTCGCCTAGTCAACTAGAATCTTCCGGTTTGGTACATACACATACCTAGATCATATGGAATGGTTGTCTTTCCATAAAATAGAAATGATTTTGTTTTACACATGAAGATTCAAGTTGTAAATTGGCAGTGGATCATAAAAAGTGCAATTTTATCACCTTAACCACGGGTTCTGTTCTAGCAACTTTAATAAGACATTTAGATAAGCGAACCTCCATACTTTCTCCCGCAATGCCCGTAAGCCTTAATTTTGTAGACTATACGTCTTTCTAATTCTAATTAAAGCTGGTATAGTGCCTCAGAACGAAGCATGGCGTCAAATTAGCTAAACAAATAGATGGCGCCATCATCAGAGGACAAAGTCACTACAACAAAATGTATGGAGACCCATAAAAAACATTTATAGCTCTTGGGCGAATTGCAATAAAGGTAAGGTGTTTTGGAAAATAAGCAATAAATTAAGCTTTTAATACAAAGATCAAAGATTACAGAAAAAAAAAATTGTGGTGTAAACACATTAAAATAAATGAGACATTACATGTTTCATAAATTTATAGGCAATAATTAATTTGGATTTTATTGTCAATCAATACCTCCTCGGCTCTTACTGATTTCATTAGGCACGAATTTTGTTTTAGTGAGTATCTAACAGGAATTCTGCCACTCGTGCTTTCTTATTTCCCAGTATTATCTAGCATGCACGTTAATGAAACTAGGTCGAAAGCCCACTCCACCCCATCCCCTGCCTAGCGTCCCTAGACCAAGAGCTAACTTGGGAGTTTCCGCGAATGCGAAGCGATTCTTCCCCGAACAGCCGCCAGCTGCATAGATACGCAAAAGTAATCATTTAGGCGGTTCTGTGAAAACTAACCCAATTTAAACTGCACTTAACCCAATTTTAACATGAAAAATTTAGTCCGTACATCAGGCATAGACGAAGTCAGGTATACTAATGTTGTCACTCCGATAAACTATTATGTAGTAGACATATTGTCCATGTCCGAGTAGCAAACAGGACTTCTTAGAGTGGCGTGGAGGGCAGTTTTACGCAAAATCACTAATTCTCTTGGTTTGATTGAGGTCAGTCGAGGATGTGATAGGTACGTTTGCTACGCTGTGCACTTGTTTCGAGTTCCTACTGACCTTATTGATTTCATAACCCTGCCATTATCTCTTTGCTGCTCTTTCTCTCTTTGCCTGCCATTATAGCTTTGGAGATCTAGATTAATCTCCAAAGCTAGAAATCGAATTAAGTTAGAACAGTTGAAATTACGAAATTTTGGGGCCCGTTCGTTCAGATCACGTTAACGGTAATCATTGGTAATCGTAAGTATATATAATATTTGATGTGTCTTCATTAGTATCAGCTGTCACAGTGCAATATTCAACGTTAACCGATCATGTGGTCGATGCTACTAGCCCTTAATGCCCTTAATATCGACGAGATTACTCACCCTATGACACAATTTCGCTGAAGGTCACGACCTTGTCTTCGGTCACGCTGCGTGACATTGAACTTGTTACGGCAAAGGACGGCATTCGTCATCCAAGGACCGCAGAACGAAAGCACGAGTAGTATTTATCTGACGGCAAAAAAGAAAATTTCAAATCTCCAATGCCAAATTTTAAAATCATCGATTTTTTACACCTAATCGAATCCGGCCGGGATTTGCTGACTGTAAACTCTGTAGAGCTCAGAGAGTCGGAGGCTTTAAGCAATTGTAAGATTACTAGTCACGCTTAATGCGTAAGATTCAAGCGACGTCGAAGCCCATTTGGACCCCGGAGATATCGGTGCAGTACTTTTTAAAACGTATACGTGCATCACGCCATTCATGCCTTCGCGGGTCCTTTCATATTATATAACGTGCTTCCACCGTGCTTTGATGTCCGGGCGAGAAACAGTCTATAGAGGACTTCTGTTTGGTACTATTAATAGCAGAGTGTCATGTGCTCGGCAGAGCAGCGTCGAATTTAATTATGTTACGACTAAAATATGTACATACTAACAAATTAAGCTCATAGTTATATGACTAAATGAGTTAAAAGTACCTAACGAACAAACACGAAATAATATAATTGCTCTATTTTATTATCTTCATGAAGTTGTCTAATAAGGACAAACAACAAGGTTACTTTATTTAGTGATATTGCGAAATGAAGGTTATTGTTCGTAGAGTTAAGAATTATATTCCTGCCAATGTGATATTCATGATCGACTCATAACTTCAATGATCCCCGGTTGCCAGGGTAACCACCGGTCTGGGTTAGTCACCGGGCAGTGACATAATCCCGCGCCCTCGCGATGCCGTTGGCATTAACTCAAGGCGTTGCCTTGAACTTGCCAGAGGGCGGAAATCTCAGTCACAGTGTTGTTAAGGCGAATATTTATACTAATGTAAGTGCTGGATACAAAAGTTACCACAATAACTTCTATAACTGCCAGTTGCCAGGGTAACCACCGGTCTGGGTTAATCACTGGGTAGTGAAATACAATATAAATCCCACGCCTGCTCCATCAGGGTCCTGTCCACGCTGTAAAGGAGAGTAATCTATACGTAACCTTGTTACTAACCACGTTAGTCATCGGGTAGGTGACATAATGCGCCCTCTGGAAGTCAATGTTCCACCTCGAACTTGCTAGAGGGCCGAAATCTCAGTCATGCAATACCCGTGGTATGAAGGAGAACATGTAAGCCTGGTTACCAGGGCAACCACGTCTCGGTTAGTCACCGAGCGTGACATAATGCCCCGCGTCCTCGCCTGCGCCCTCTCGCAGTCAATGTTCCACCTTGAACTAGCTAGAGGGCGGAAATCTTAGTCATGATTATGTTGCGTAGGAGAAGAAACTAAGTAGCTGAGGAATGCAAAATTACAGCCCTAATAAATTCTATTTTTCATCTATGCGTGAGTTTAAGTGTGGTTACAAGTGTTGTCGTCCCATTTTGTAAATGAGATTCATAATTAACTACTAAATTGGAAAAAAAACTCAACTAGATTTACTCATAACTGGAAACTCATAAATACATATCATGTATCTACATAACCGAATTGCCCGACTCAGTATCGGATAATAGCAATGCTCATAAAAATGCTCCTTACCTATATTTTTCTAATCGGTATACACTATACAGTAGCTACAAATAGTACAATCTCGACAATCCGGCACTAACTAAACTAACGATGCTGCATATTAACAAAAATGTGTATCAATATTTTATTTGTACATGTGTATATTTATGTATTTAAGTATGTATAAGTATGTGTATAGGTGTAGGTGTCAAGCGAGTCGTTTTGAACAATTTTTGCTCTATCATTTTCGTACAACATTTCGCACCACTGTGCCCTCGGACTGTCGGATTATTGAGATTGTACTGTATCCATTCGACCTATTCCTTACGTGATTCTGATAAGCTACAAAAATATCCTACAATGACTCAGCTAAATTTTATAGATAGTATTAATCATCAATTTTATGTAACAATTTCTTAGATAACAACTGTAAGTAACACAATAAATAACCATGATAAGAAATCAAATTACTTAGTGTACATTCTAATAAGAGTAGCACCTGTTTCCATGCTCACTAATGTCAAAACCGAGCATGTCCAATTGTCCAAATATCACAAAGTGACTTGTGCTGTTTATCGAGGCGATGAAAACCTGGTGAGGCTGAGTCACCCGGCCTTGTCCCGGTTCTCCGAAGGCCGCCCGCCCCGCGCGGTCAACGCTCGCGCGCGCGCCCTTGTACTGCGGGGCGGGCAGAAAGCACAGTAGTGCAACTACTGGCTTTAAAAAAATTACATGTAACCTAAAGGAAGAGCGGCGCCACCCAACACAGGCTTGTTGCTTATCGGGTGGCTCCAACACCTTAGATTATAGACAGACAGATTATAGTTATTGTTATTAAAAATCCATACTAATATTATAAATCCGAAAGTGTGTCTGTCTGTCTGTCTGTCTGTCTGTCTGTCTGTCTGTTACCTCTTCACGCTTAAACCGCTGAACCGATTTAGATGAAATTTGGTATATAGATAGTTTCAGTCCCGGGGAAGGACATAGGATACTTTTCATCCCGAATAAATGTAGTGTTCCCGTGAAAAACGGGATTAAACTTTGTATGGAGAGCAAATCATTGTAGTTGCAACAACTCCCTACATGTCATCGTTTTGACGTAAACTAATCTACCTACGATAGACCTTCACCAAACGCATACCAAACTATTCTTTGTAAAAAAACAATAAATTCTGATATGGGAACATGTATCCGCAAAATTCGATTAATCGCGTAATTTCAAGAATCAAATACATAAAATTTTACAAATTTAAATCAATCACATTTGATTTGACAAACGTCACACACCCATCTGGCAAGACATGTCAAACCAGTGATTGCAGAAGGGCTACTCCGATGTTCAAAATTAGACTGTCGAATAGTGCCATCCCTCTCGATCTCCTGTCAAGGTATATTTGAGTGAATGGAATAGCACTATACGAAAGTAAAATTTCGAACATCGGAGTAGCCCTTCAGGTAGGTATCACGTTCCGATATGTTATGTTAATTATTTAATGTTTCTTTACCTTATACTTACGTCAAAATCCATGAATTATTAGATAGGTATTCAGTTCTTATTATTGTCTGTACGTAGGAAAATAATCTTACCGCTTATTTTAGTAAAAAATTAGATTAGGTTTAATTCGTTACACTATAATCAAATATGACTCGCAAGCGTCAATCTAATTTAGGGCGTAGCACCAGCAGAGCTCGGGCAGCGAAAGTAGCTCGAACCCAAGAATCTGAGGAGCAGACTCAAACCCGTCGGGTCTTAGATGCCGAGCGTCACGCAGCTCAAAGGGATGCGGAGACATTAGAGCAGACACGAGCCCGTCAGGTTTTAGACGCTGAGCGTCACATATCTAGCAGAGCTGCAGAAACTTTTGAGCAGACCCAGGCCCGTCAAGTTTTAGACGCTGAGCGCCACGCATCTAGCAGAGCTGCAGAAACTTTTGAGCAGACCCAGGCCCGTCAAGTTTTAGACGCTGAGCGCCACGCATCTAGCAGAGCTGCAGAAACTTTTGAGCAGACCCAGGCCCGTCAAGTTTTAGACGCTGAGCGCCACGCATCTAGCAGAGCTGCAGAAACTTTTGAGCAGACCCAGGCCCGTCAAGTTTTAGACGCTGAGCGCCACGCATCTAGCAGAGCTGCAGAAACTTTTGAGCAGACCCAGGCCCGTCAAGTTTTAGACGCTAAGCGCTACGCATCTAGCAGAGCTGCAGAAACTTTTGAGCAGACCCAGGCCCGTCAAGTTTTAGACGCTAAGCGCTACGCATCTAGCAGAGCTGCAGAAACTTTTGAGCAGACCCAGGCCCGTCAAGTTTTAGACGCTGAGCGCCACGCATCTAGCAGAGCTGCAGAAACTTTTGAGCAGACCCAGGCCCGTCAAGTTTTAGTTAATAGCGAACGTGGTCGAATGTTGCAACAGTGTAAACTATTGGTTTGGGATGAATGTACGATGTCCCACAAAAGAGCAGTCGAGGCACTAGATCGGACTATAAAAGACATCAAGAGCAACCGAAATATTATGGGGGGAATGGTAGTACTTTTAGCTGGTGATTTTAGACAGACTTTGCCGGTGATCACTAGGGGCACATCGGCAGATGAAATAAATGCATGTTTGAAGGCGTCTACATTGTGGGTTCACGTTAAAAATTTTTGTCTAACCACGAACATGAGAGTACAGCTGCACTGTGATACACAAGCGGGGGAATATGCGGCTGCTCTTCTGAAAATCGGCGAAGATCGTGTGGCAACAGATAGTAACGGCATGATTACTTTGAATAGTGAGTTCTGTAATGTTGTCCAAAACACAAATGATTTAAAAAACAACGCCTATCCCCATCTGAAAACTAATATGAGAAACAGAGAATGGCTATGCGAAAGAGCAATCTTAGCACCCACTAATGAAATTGTGGGACAGATAAACGAACAAATCATGTCACATGTGGAAGGTGATTTCGTCGAATATCTGTCGGTAGACAATGTCATGGACAATGAACAAGTGACGTCGTACCCGGTCGAGTTCCTCAACTCTTTGGAATTATCAGGGGTGCCTTCCCATAACTTGAAACTGAAAGTTGGCGTTCCAGTCCTGTTGATGCGAAATCTTGACGCACCAAGACTCTGTAATGGCACGCGACTGCAAATTACACACCTAGGACGCAATATTGTAAATGCAACAATTATGACAGGAACAGCAAAGGGAGAAGATGTATTAATTCCCCGTATTCCAATAATCCCGACCGATTTACCATTCCAGTTTAAAAGAGTACAGTTTCCCCTGAAAGTAGCTTTCGCCATAACAATAAATAAAGCTCAAGGACAAACCCTGAAAGTAGCAGGTGTACATTTAGAAAAAAACTGTTTTTCCCATGGGCAACTATACGTGGCGTGCTCACGAGTCTCGAGTCCACAAAACCTTCACGTGCTATCAAAGGACGGGAAGACAAAAAACGTAGTTTACAAAAATGTATTAAATTAAATGATACCTATGTCGCAGTTACCAATAATTCATTGACCTGATTACTTAAATTCAGATCTTACACATCCATCCATACTTCCATACTTCCAAGTTCCACGCGGACGTAGTCGCGGGCAAAAGCTAGTATATATATATTTTTTAAACAGGCAAAGATATATTCATAGTTATCGACTATGTCAGCAAGATAATGTGAAACTTATCAGTATAAAAACGCTTCAGCGTCGTAGCGTCCAGAAAAACGGATTATTGCCTATTTGGTTTTTTTCAGCGGTTGAGCTTTCTTAAGATATGAATAACGAATCAGTGGCCTAGAATGGAATCGAAAAAGAAAAAATAAAAAAGACAAGCCAGCGGCGGTAATCGAGGTTTCTGGACGCTATGCCACTACAACTTGGTGTGCGAATTGAAGAAGAAATAAATATTATTAGGTTCGGTTCGCAAGTGGAAAGTATTTTAGCCTCCAAGACGATTGAATATTTGAAACGACTGTAATTAGGTCACAAGCGTTGCGTTGACTGAAAACTGTGATGACTCTCCTCATCTCAGTTTGTTAAATGTTGGATAAAACTGTGGAAACTGAGAGGGTTTCCTTAATCGGGAAAGTTGAGCTACTGCGATATCTGTCTGTGGCAGTTCGTTCCCGTAACTCGGTAGATCGTATCTTAGTTAGTTTCGTGGAAATCGTGGCATTCATAATTCTATGTCGTAACTGATTCCAATGCCCATTGTAGATAAAATGTTTATCTTCAAAAGCAAATGACACACGAAAACGTAGTGATTATAGTACCGACGTAGTAGTAATTTAACATCTTCGTCCGCATAATTACGTATAGGATAAAATTCGAAATAAAGGCTCACAGCGAAACGTATCCCGAATTTCACTTTCAGTGGCACATCTCTTCCTAGAAATTCCCTCTACGCAGCGTGACTCACTAATATATTATTCCTAAATTTCAGGATGACTCATACACTTCGTCCTTTTCTAACCTCAATTAACCTACACACAAACGCCTATCCTATCCTGCTCACTCATAGCGAAAGAATATTGTTATCTCTGTTCGACAATATCCTGCAGAACTAGTCCCGTCTCTTTCTTGCATCGGTGCAAGTTCTATATTTCGGTCCTTGTCGTGGGATCCTGCAGTGACTCATCGCGGGAATCGAGGAATTCAGGCTATCTTATCATTGTGTCAGATAATCAAAATGGAACGAAGAACAAACAAACACGGTGGAATGCACATCGATAATATATGTGAAATATTTAAATACATACATTACATATCTCTGTATCACTGAACTGATTCCACGAAGTTGACAAATGTTAAAATCGTAGATAAAAAATATTTATTGGGTGGTGTTATCTAGGGAGGGGCCATGATATAGGTACATGGGACACGTTCGCGGGACAATTAGGGTCCGAATCTTTAGGAGGTGTAAAGAAAGTATAGTAAGGGGAGCTAAGTCTCGGTAGGTTTCACTGGAATTTAAACGGTAGCCAAGGCACTACATACCTTTCCACGTCTACCACGTCACAGACCATTGTAAATCCTTCTGACAGGCCGGATAAAGCAAAAAGAGGCAGGTTAGGTGTTCCTGACACCAGCACTACCAGAGGTATGCGAGATCGCTACTCTCCACCAGCTCGAGGAGGGGCTACACCCTAAACAGCTTGACGAAGAAGAACCAGGTAGAAAATGTTTCCAATGAAGCGAAATTTGAGACGATGGTGCCGACTATAAAGTCTAAATCTTTACGGTAGATGGCGCTAAATGCCACCCTAAGGCATGTCGAAGCAACTGGTTGAGAGATTAAGACGCTGTCAACACCAAAATGCCCTTGAGGATTCGGGATTTTGGCTCCGCCTACTTTGCTCCCAGCGCTATTCACAAGTTAGCGGCGAGAAGCTTAACTACTTGCATTCGGCTAGCGATCGCGATCAGAGTTCACATCGCCAGCCGGTAGATGGCGTTAAACTCCTGTAGGCTTCTTAAAGAGCGCAGAATGAAATAGACAGGACATCGTTAAAAAAGATACTTGGTTTTTAATTTATTTTCGTAATTAAAACGTGAACAAATTTAATTAAATTTGGATATGTAATAAAGGTAGTTAAGATTCATTGAAAAAAAGACAGTATTTTTGTCCCAAATTTTTCATACTGATTTCGTTCTCTCGTTCCGTTGCCAAAATATAAAAAACCGGCCAAGTGCGAGTCGGACTCGCGCACAGAGGGTTCCGTACAAACATTTTCCATCCCTAAGTGTTTAAGTTAAGTTTGCACCTGGTATGTATAGCGCCCCATATAAATTAGGTGCAAAGTTAGGTATTTGGTATTAAAAAAAAACTACCTACTAGATCTCGTTCAAAACAATTTTCGTTGGTAGTTTTTATAGTAATGTACATCATATGTTTTTTTTAGATTTTTCATTTTCTTATTTTAGAAGTTAGAGGGGGGGGGACCAACTTTTTTCCACTTTGGAAGCGTCTGTCACGCAAACTATTCGGTTTAGAAAAAAAATGTTTTATAAACCTCGATATCATTTTTGAAGACCTATCCATAGATACCCCACACGTATGTGTTTGATGAATAAAAAAATTTTGAGTTTCAGTTCTAAGTATGGGGAGCCCCCAATATTTATTATTATTTTTTTATTTTTGAATCAAAATCTTAATGCGGTTTACAGAATACATCTACCTACCAAGTTTCAACAGTATAGCTCTTATAGTTTCGGAAAAAAATGGCTGTGACATACGGACGGACAGACGGACAGACGGACAGACAGACAGACAGACAGACAGACATGACGAATCTATAAGGGTTCCGTTTTTTGCCATTTGGCTACGGAACCCTAAAAAGTGAAGCTCAAAAAAATAAGTGACGCTCGTGAAAAATGACGCTCTAGGGTTGTCAACTATGGCTTATGCACGAAAACCTATCGTGGTACTGGCGCTCCTATATAGTTGATTGATTTATTGTGGAGAATGAAACGAGAAGAATGAAAATATAAATTAATAAGAAGTAACTACAATATTTTTATTTTTATGTCATTGTTATATTACTTACAAATTTGTCACAGAAAATATCTTAAATACCGTAACCCCAAAAATAACGGGCCAGAACTGAAACGATCCTACAAAACAAAACTATAAACCTGCCTACTATTACAACAGAACGGAACAGAAAAATACCTACACAATTTTATGTTTGTCAATTTCCACTATCGAGAATCCCTAATAACTTTTAAACGGATTACACGAGTTACAAAATTTCCATTGCCCTGTCCATTTTAGACCTAAACTATCAAATGACATGAAAAACAACACAATATCTATACAAACAAAAAAACATGTTTTCAACTTACGTAAGGTATCGTGAATTTACCTTACAAAAATTTAGTTAATACATCTTTTATTATACTGATTCAAAATAATAAACTAGTTCACAGACGCGCATGTCACTCGCGCTCGCAGTGGTCCGAACTGGTCCGAGACATCGTGTCCGTGAGCAATGTCAATGCGGTTTGCTCGAGCGCGCTTGTATGTAGATTGATTTCTGTACCTATCTGTTTTGTGGTAGTAGGATCCGGTTCCAAATCTTTTAATGACAAACTTTATTTTGCACATTTTGCAAAGAATAGTAAATTTCGACATTAGCCCACTTCGCGTTTCGTTGATCAGCTCGATACGCCTAATATCGCAATTAACCCTTAAACCATTTTTTTCTACGGTGGTAATTCAAATTCTGGCAGAATGTACGATTCAATTGATTTTTCGAATGATTTTTAACGGAGAGATTTTTTTAATTTTCCTTGAGATTACCGAGATATAAGACGGAAATATATTTGCCGCTGTCCATGAAGTGACTGACAATTCGTAGTTCAGCCATACATAATCTATGGAGACACAGCGATGATGTAATTTATTATGAAAACATAATATTTCACCACCACCATAATCTCCGAAAGCCTAATATTATGATTAGTAACAAAATCAGACGATACGAATTTTATTTTCTAGTTTTTTTATTCAGTTACATCAATTAAGATATCCTGCAAATGTTGTCGAAAAAAAACCCTATTATCAATGGTATAAACAAGTTTTACGAGCTGTGGATTTTTTATGGATTCATGTTTATATTTTCTGGCATTATGTAATAAATTTCCTATATTCAGTGAATGAAAAAAATTACGACGATAAAATATGATATTGCCACAAACCACTAAAGGGTTAAGTGGTCCATGGTTTGAAACCCGATAGTAATAAATATACTCTAACTGACTACAAAAAATCACGCACTTATATGTTGTTCAAAACGTATTGGGCTATAAAGTTTACAGGCGACTCTAAAACTTCATAGATCTATGCAAACAAGACGTTCTCACTTCTCTTCTATGTGGGCATAGCCCCAATTGCATCTGAAGAGGCGTTCAAATGTGGACCGTTTTGCTTCATACGTTTATTTTTACTAAAATAAAATAAAAAATACCTAAGGTATATTTACAAGAAATATTGTTTTGAAAGAGAGATCAAGCTTTTAAGATCAAACAAATATCGAATGCAAAGGAGGTAGTGCATTGATCAATCAGTTGTTGTAAATACAGATATTTTTTTATCACACGACATTAGACCTTATGTATAGCGCAGCAGAACATCAGCGCTCGGCTCGAGTATCAGATTATAAGGTCGTAAATCGAGCGACGAGTCGCCCGCGCCCGGCGACAGCATGGACCTTGAACTCAAAGTTTATCAATACAGTAAATTAAAAGTACTTACTTCACAACTTCAATCATTTTGTCGTATTTTTGACGATACGAGCGCTTTTTTGCCACCCGTTCATTTTTGCCTTTGTTCCCCATTATACGAGTATAATATTTACATGCACAATTTTATTAAATATTTACACTTAACTAAATATTTACACTTCTTATATATAAAAAAACTATACAATATTTTAGATTTTTATCACAAGACAACAAGTTTTTGCGATGTTTTCGATGCGCTAACGAGAAGCACAGGTCCGTCTAGCACGGCGCGTCAACGCACACTGTCTATTTGTATCGGAGTAAACGAGAACCCACTGTCACGGTTACTGGGCGGCCAGGTTTCAGAAGAAAATAATATGAAAATATTCATATAAAAATAAGTGTGGATTATTTGTGAAATATGACTCGTTAGCGGTTTAGGTATGAATATGTTAACTTCATGTTTTTAATTGCAGGCCCATACGTTAAACATATAAAGACATAGAACCGTTTAATGATGATTCTAAGACCAATCTTTGCAATTTTTTTCTATCGAGCCGATTTCTTCCAATTATGTATCGAGCCCGTTCACATCCTTTGAAATATGATGAATATTAACATATATTTTTTTTGATGTGCTAGAACAAATAGTTTTTCTTAAAAAACTGCTTAAATGACATCATTTTCAACAAAATTAGGTCTTGTCAGCCTCTTAAATGGCTCTGACATCTGGTTCGGTGGTCCAGTTGGTAGGACGCCCGTGTTGGCCCGGAAAGCCGTTGGAAACGCAGGTTCGAATCCTGTCTGAACCATTAAATTTTTCAATTTTTCGCTTCATTATAAACATTTGGTTTACGTTAGCAGACGTTACTGCTTTAATAAAAATAAATTAACGAGCTAGTATTTTATTAGCTGCCTGTTAACTTATTGCCCTTAAATCCCGTGGGCGATAGGATCGTTATATTCTGTTTTAGGACATTTATCTTGTTGAGGAAATTAAATGTCATTCTGAGCCTAAATCTAGGTGAAACTGTCTTTTTGGCATTGTGGTGATACTTTCCTCGTTTTTAGGGTTCCGTACCCAAAGGGTAAAAACGGGACTTTTTTACTGAGACTTCGCTGTCCTTCCGTCCGTCCGTCCGTCTGTCACCAGGCTGTATCTCAAGAGCAGTGATAGCTAGACAGTTGAAATTTTCACAGATGATGTATTTCTATTGCCGATAAAACAACAAATAGTAAAATAAATATAATAAATAATAAATAAATATTAAGGGACAATCATACACAAATCGACCTAGTCCCAAACTAAGCAAAGCTTGTACTATGGGTATGTATAGACGACGATATACATAAATACATATATAGATAACATCCATGTCCCAAGAACAAATATTTGCCCCGGCCGGGATTCGAACCCGGGACCGCCGACTCAGTAGGCAGATGTCTACGAACCGAGCCAAACGCGTCGTCAAAATTGAAATAAAATAAATATTTAAGGGGGGCTCCCATACAACAAACGGGATTGGTTGCGTTAACTTTGCACCTCATTTGTATGGGGCGCTATACATACCAGGTGCAAACTTAACTTAACCACTTAAGGATGGAAAGTGTTTGTACGGAACCCTCGGTGCGCGAGTCCGACTCGCACTTGACCGGTGTTTTATATGTTTTCTTCATTATTGTAGACATGAATTAGATGACTGTAACGTATGCTAACACTATTAGCGACCATTTAGCTATCGTAACGATAACAGCAATCGGGCGAACTCTGCATGAGGTAATTGAATGACCAAATTATTACCAACGCTTCAGGTGAAATTATTACCCAAAACTGATTGGAACCAAAGCAAATAACATATATCCGTAATCCGTAATCGCTAACCGGTAGGACAAAGCTGAAAAACAAAGATAAAAATCATTAGCTTGATCGCTTCGGAGAATTCTAATTAAAGTAATTGTCCACCGAGACAACTCTTCCGTTATCAATAATGACAATAGTTCTCTGATAAGGCAATGTGAAACCCCAGGTGGGTGAGTCAGCCGTCGTGTCCAGTAGATTGTCTACCGTATACCAATGCAAGAAGGTTTTATTTCATTTGATGGTCATGTGTTGTGCTTGGAAGTTTAGTCAATACCAGTTGAGTTTCAACTGTTTGCTTGAGAATACTTTAATTTATGAGATGAGAATTCTTCTCAGAAGTTTCATTCATTGATAAATGAAATACAGATGAATTGACGTGATCTTTAAGAAAACCCAAACGTGGACTTACATTTAGGAAACTGCAAGCCTAATCTCGACACCTACTCAAGAAAAGATATGTTATGTATGTATAAATCGATGAATTATGTTATGTCCAAGTATGTCATTAAACATAATTTCAAAGTTGCTCATAACCGAAGAAACTACATACGAATTCTTGTTGAAGCTAGTTACGTGCTCGATAACTATATTGAAGCAGCACAAATAGTGCTATAATATCATTTTTAGGCGAAACCAATTTTATCTTTATAAACAATCTAACTATTATTCTAAAATAGAGTTTCTTCAGCAGCATTAACTTGTCTTGTTTCTGTGCCATATTTAAAAGACGTATAATTAGAAGCTCTCTCCATCAAAAAGCACGATAAGAAGCCAGGGCTTTATACAAATAATAGTAGTTATGTGACTGTACATAATGATTAGTATTAAACACGTGTGGGTTTATGAAACGAGCCGAAGGCAAGTTTCATAATAACATCACACGAGTGTTTTAATGCCTAATTATGTACAGTTACATAGGTACACACGATACACACGATACGAGGTTACACAGGGGCTAGATAAAGTAGCCCCATATCATAAGCCTCCATGATGCATTCAGGAGTCGCACATTATAACAAATATTACCCGGTAATGGTAATAGTAATGAAGTTTTCTGACGGCTGTCATAGTTTTTTTTAATTTAGAGACAAACTAGAGTCAGCCCCAACTATCATATATATCGTTCGATATCTTACTTACGTGCGACATATATTTGTCAAATTTCATTGGAAATTGACAATTCATTTCGAACTAAACGTCATCACGACTGATATTAGAATAGAGGTGAAATCAAATTTCTTTGTTTTTCAGAGATGTTCGAAATTTGAATAAATAATAATATCGTAATCGATGTTATTATTTAGCAATAATAACATTTTTACAGATAATAAATTTGTGCAAACAAAACAGTCTATTTTTATGGTGGTAAATGTGGTAATAATGTGCGGTTCTTGAACGCATCATGGAGGGTTTATGATATTTGGATAGATAAACACTGTTAATTTTATAGGTTACTTTCCCAGTGGCCAGTTTCCTTAAAGCCTTATTTGTCGCTCAGATTCCACGCAGGATAATTTCCTTGTAAGTTTCCGAGCTGGGGCTGAGGACAGACGTCACGGCTGCGCACGCGCTGGTAGAACCTACGATCGGTCCGCGAGATCTCCGAGGTGGGTTCGTATCAAATGAGGAAACCAGTTGGAAAAACCGCGCTAACTTACGCATACACTTATGCATATTATTACACTTAATGTGAAGTCGGTGTCAATACATGTTTTTAAGTTCGCATGAATAATCGTTCATTTATTCGGTAAATGTAGCATCTGATCAGTCGGATACTATATTTAGGTTATCAAACGACATTAGTACGTAGTCTATGGAGACAACTTACTGACTTTCAAGGAATAAAAAAGTCCTAACTCTAACGTTGTACACGTAGAACGGACTTCAAAAAAGGAGAAGAACAAAAAGTATATCTAAATTAACGTTTAAAATTTGTTTACAGGTAAACGCACGTTGCGCGCTTCGTTGTCCCACATTAATATTAATGAGTACTCGCTAGACGTCGGTTTCAAAGGTAAACGTGTATTGATCGTATATATTTTTTTTAATTATCCACACAAAGCGTTAAAACCCACTGTTTCCAAGCAGGTTTCAATTGTCGTCATGTTAGTTTGTCTTTATTTTCAAAAAGGCCAGTTTGCAACGACATAGTAACAAGCAGCTTGTATTTTACTGCATTTACTTATAATTTACTCAGTGTATACGTAGAAACACCAATTTTCCAACCTCGTCTCACCTCGGTTGTAGTTTTTTTTTGGATTTGGGTTTTCACATGGCTCATCGTCAGTTAGTAAAGGCGTGGTAAGGCACGTGTCTTGGTTGCCATAGCTGTGCTTTGAACGTTTGTAACTAAGTATGTGTTATTTGTTGCAAACCGTTCTTTATAGGAAAGCACACATTTACGAGTAGCGTGTAAAGGACGAGCTATAACTGAATAGATTTTAAATAATTTTGGCTCATTCTAACTACAATGAGCCAACACAAATGATTTTCATACAAACGCCGTTAAGGGCAGACAGTGTTATATCTCAGCTCGACCTCGTTCTTGATAATGTTGGTTATCAGTTTATCTCTACATGACAGATTAGAAGTATTCTTATCTTGCAAATATTTTAAAAATAAATCGGCGTATCACTAATCGAAAGTTATCACTGGACTGTTAGTACAGTACCTATGTTTGATTTTATGATATGTTTAGGTTAATAAATTTACACCATCATTTTCAATTTTGTGATTTACAATTTTTGAGTACTTATAATTAAATAGAGTCCTAAATGGTCTAATTACCGTTGATAGGAATACTTCCAGGGTAAGCAGAGCGGCAAATAGGGGTTATGCATCTCATCGCACCGTCATCAACGGGAGGCCCCACGGGGCTGCCCCCTTCCAGCTTCTTTGGATTTTTGATACACTATGCTATGTGCGGTGCGATAGCGGCAATACCTAGGTACTACAGTCATCCCCCTTGCCAGTAAATAGAACGCCATACGTCGAGAAAAGATAGCTGATACATGACGCAGCGGGAGAGCGCCTCCCGGATTCTTTGGGACAAGAGGTAAGTGATGATATTACCTGGCTGTAGCCTGTCCCCCGGGCCAGTAGAACCCCCAGTAGGGGTCGGGGAAGGGCAGCTGGTCGGCGCGCGCGCTCCACAGGGCGCAGGCGGGCGTGATCAGGCGCAGGCTCAGCTCCGGCGTGAGGTGCGCGCGCGTCGCCACCGTGTGCTGCACGATCAGCGACACCGCCTTGCGACTCATCTGGAACAGGATGTGTCTGACATAAGTTACGGAAACCTACATAGAGATGTGCCGTTCTCGATAGAACGTTCCCCGATTTGTACGGGGACAGAACGTCCTGAGAAATACAAATGTCCCATACAAATCGGGAAACGTTCTCGAGAACGGCACATCTCTACATCTACATCAGTTGTTGATTATTTACGTCGATATTATTGGATATTTTCCGCCTTCGTTTCTGTTGACATGTAGATAATATCTGTATCTGTAATTACTAATGAGTGCACCTAAAATTGTATAGTAATATGTAAATAAGTATGCAGTAAATAACTATGTTAATTAAATTGTCTATTTTTGTTATATTGACGAGTTTTTTTCTATTACCATTCCTATCCCAAGTTTCCTTGATAGTCATTAAATTCGTCAAACAGTTTATGGACCGGTCAGGAGAAGTTTTAAGATCCCGGTGTAAAGCAAGATTTTGTAAATCTTAATAAATAATTGGTTTTATCAACTGCCCATAGTTACTGAGATATTTGTAATTAAGTACATGTAAGCGTCGTAGTTGAAGCGATCGTTACAAATCTTTATTACTAAAGCGTATTTACTAGTACATAAGCGGTGGCGGTACGTTTAAGGCAGTTTTTAACTGTTTTAAATCCATTCCAACCAGTAATAACTTGAAAACAAACTCAGTGTTTCCAACAACGTGGCGCTTGGTGTCGTACGACCGATTCTATTGACATTATAAGGTTAACACACCTACATTAACATTACATAAACCAAGCCAATTACTCGTAAGAAATGAAACCGGCTTCAATGAGTTTACGTAATAGCTAATTTTAAACAAAATTTGATGATTGCTGATGTTGAATGGAGAAACATTAATTATACCTACAATTAATAAATAAGATACACCTTACCAAAGAACAACTACCATGAGTCCATGATCACTTTCTACGCAGCATTCTCTCCCAATGTCTTCCCAAAGTAACATTGCAATTAGTTATTTGTTTAAAGGAGAAGAAATAAAGAAACACGAATATTAAATCTATTAAATAAGTACTTGTCAGTCGTTGCCCCTTAACATGCATATGTATTACGATAGCGACGTAGTCTAATTACTGGTATTATATATATATATATATATATATATATGGTGGAATTATTTGTTCTTGGACAATAGTAGGTAACCTTTCCTTGACCACGGACCACTTTTTTGTTGTTCGCGTCGCGGGGCGAAATGCAAACAAATTCCCCTTCGGCGCACTCCGGCGATGTATCTTTATCGTTCGCGGCCCATGTTTTGACTCCTGTGGACCACTGGTTGGGAACCACCGATCTAGGATATACCTAGTGTAAGGGATCGTTGAGAAATCTATAAAATGAGAAAGACAAGGCAATGACAAAGTATAGTCGAACCACCTGGTGTGTGGCCACGTGATGAGCGATCACCTGTATTGCCTGCATCTTGCTGTCGAAATATTTGATCGCGATTTATATCTTGTTTGACTGGTACTTAAATAGCATTTACATAATGGAATATTTTAATGTTGACTCTCGGGAGACATGGATTTATTAAATCAATGCATGGATATGTCCACGTTTAAATTTTTTGTATCATTTAACGATAAAGACTCTCAATCAAGCCGTTTCGGTAGTTAATGTTGTAGCTTCGGCAGTTAACGTTGAGCATTATAATCATGTTTAGTTTATTGCTTTGTTGTACTGTTAAATTTTTCTAAATGAAGTACGGAGAATAGGTTAACTGTTATACTTCCCAAACTGCTTCATTTCAGCAACAAAGCTTTTCTCTGAAATCGAAATCAATCTATTAAAAATTGTACCTTCACAATGATTAGTACACCATTGTTATAAGAGTATCCTCAACGGCTAGTCCATTTCGAACTTGGGTGCTTGTTCGAGTATATATGTGTTTGGTGAGGACATTCAGCGCTTGTCTTGACAATTAGCGCATCTTCAAACACTGAACCGCTTGTACTTTATTATCAGTCAAGAAACGAAATATTAGTTTCATCTGATCTAGGCTTTTGTGCGGAAAGAGTTAGTTGGTGGAGAAAAATGAGATTTTAAGTATTTTGGTAGTGACTTTGGAGCCTCAGACAGTTGCTTGTAGAAAACTCAGTATCTGGGTCGTCGTGCTACTCTTTACGGACGGAGATGTTGGCCGTTTTCAGGACTCTCTTCAATTATCTTTAGAACATTGTTGCGTCGTTATGGAATCCTCCTGCGCAGTTATCAACGGGCTGTTGACTCTGCATCTGACGCGTGCGCAAGACACACCCATTACTTATGTAATTGTTGACTACGATGACGCTAGGAGTCTAAAATTAGGCTGATAATGCCTCAGTGTATGTATGATAGGTACCAACAAATTAAGGTCATGTGATGTTGTACTGTACCTTGACGTGACGCTGTGCGAAATATTCCACTAAACACAACATTTGACGACGGAGCACTAAATGTCAAATGAAAATTCAATTTTTTTGGAAAGTTACAGTTTGTATTTCAACATGGAACAATATTCTTTGACGACGCGGTTGGCGCAGTGGTTAAGCAACTGCCTACTGAGCCGACGGTCCCGGGTTCGAATCCCGGCAAGGGCAAATATTTGTGTGATGAACACGAATATTTGTGCCTGGGTCATGGATGTTCTATGTATGTGACCTAGGGATGAACACACGCGACGTGGGCTGAGTGAAAGTGGAGAAATGGGAAGATTCGGGATTGAAGTATGGGACTTTGAGTGGCGACTTACATGATTTAGATCAGTCCTGGGCTGAAGTCTCCTTGCGCACACACACACACGTAAACACAAAACGAGCTGAATGTTCACCTTTGAGCTGAGTCAGTTGCACTTGTTAAATGTACCGGCCGGGTTTAGTCGCGCGACACGGAATATTGCTACTTCATGCGTCAACGGTTAAGCAGAGACTGTGTGAGTGAGTGAATGAATGGGCGATGCGCTCGCGCGCTGAACGAGTGCCGGAGTGAATGGTTCGTCGCGCCCTCTGGCGGGAACATCCTGGGGGGCCCGAGGAAGAGCCTCTTCATGAGCTGACTCCAACGGCAACCTGGCTATCTTGAGCACAGGTCTGCGAAAATGTCCCTGAGCAGTGTCCATATCCACAACTCGGATCACTCCATCCTTCCCAGGTATTGTGCGGGTAATTCGTCCCAGTTTCCACTGGAGCGGAGGCAGATTGTCCTCCTTGATAAGTACAAGTTCGCCAACTCGAGGAGGTGAGGAAGGGGAGAGCCATTTGGAGCGGGTTTGAAGGGTATGAAGGTAGGATTTGGTCCGCAATGTCCAAAAGCGCTGGGAAAGAGCTTGTATGAGCTGAAAACGTTTAAGGGCTGATAATGGCCTGTCATGGAAGGATGGCTCAGGCAGGGCAGTGAGTGGACGGCCTATAATAAAATGACCAGCAGTTAAGGGTTCAAAGTCCGTAGGGTCGGACGAAATTTGGCAGAGAGGTCTGGAGTTTAAAACAGCCTCGATTCGTGCAATTAGCAATATTCCGTGTCGCGCGACTAAACCCGGCCGGTACATTTAACAAGTGCAACTGACTCAGCTCAAAGGTGAACATTCAGCTCGTTTTGTGTTTACGTGTGTGTGTGCGCAAGGAGACTTCAGCCCAGGACTGATCTAAATCATGTAAGTCGCCACTCAAAGTCCCATACTTCAATCCCGAATCTTCCCATTTCTCCACTTTCACTCAGCCCACGTCGCGTGTAATAATCCATGGGTCGCTGGTTCATATCCGGCTCGAAGGACCATAGAATGTGACCTAATTGAATAGAATGCTTTTTCTATTAAAAACTTTCTAAAATTTACTTTAAACTCTAATATATTTTCCATGTCCCTTATGGTCCTTGGAATTTTGTTATGTATTTTCGGGGCCATTCCGACTACACTTTTTGATAGAAGTGTCGTTTTACATGGCGCAGCAAAAAGCTTATTTTGTAATCTTTGACTACTAAAACATTTAAATTCGATTTAACGAATAAAGCAATTTCAAATATGTATAGGGATGGAAAAGTAAGGATTTTTAACTCTATAAATTTAGTTTTACATGATTATGTAGGCCGCAGCCCACATACCGCCCTAAGACACTTTTTCTGTGCTCGAAATACACTTTCACGGTCGGTGGAGTTACCCCAGAAAATCACACCATACCTTAGTGTCGAAGAGACGTATGCGTGGTATGCAGTCAGCACTGCTGATTGGTTTACGACTTTACGAAGCATATACAATGCGTAGGAGTAACGACTCAGTTTTTGGCAAACATTATCGACTTGACATTTCCAAGTTAATTTTTCATCTACGACTAAACCTAAAAACCTTGTATTATCAACCTCCGTTATATTGAGATCCTTGTATGTAACTTTAGGGGGTTGTTGATTTTTACTCCTCTGTTTAAAATTCATTATATGAGTTTTAGTAATATTAGAGTGGCCTTAATGCAGCCTAACGAGTACCTCGTGATGTCTGGCGTCGTATGCCGTGCTAATTGACTTGTTCTCGTGCGTCGTCGACCTCGTAGACCTCATCTCATGCCATGCCATGCCCAAATGATTTAAAATTGGGAATATTTAAGTAGAAATACTCAGTAAGTAAACAGTGTTTTATTTGTCAAGATATTTTTGCCACGCATGTGATTTGGCATTCACAAGATACCTACCTAGTTTTTCTTAGTAGAATCTCATATTTTGTTTGGTTATTCCAACCAAATGAAGTTAAATGAAGCGCAGGACAAAATGCAAATAAAACACAGTAGGTATAACAAGCTCCACAGGCAAATATCAATGTCAGTTGAATTTGCGTCATAATTATAAAATATTAACTTGAACTTGCTTATGGAGATTGTTCATAACATTCAATTATTCAAAAAGTAAGTTCCAGCAAGTAAGATATTAATATTGTTTTTACTATGTTATTACTTGTTATCTATAGCATGAAACAAAATCTCTGGTCAAGACGGGATTTTCTTTCGATTTCTTACATTTTCGTAAAAAAATTGGTTATTGTTCTAAAATGAGCAAGCTGGACGTACACACACCGCTGTTATAAAGTCAATGACCTATCTCTATCAGTGATTAGGTAGTACCTAATAGGTACCTAATCCTAAATATTAGCTGATGCGAAATGTAGTGAAATAAAATTGAACAACGGAGACAGGCCCTTATTTACGAGAGTTACGAGATTAAGTGTCAGTTTAAGAGATGAATTATTTCATTCACCTGTAGCATTCCGCACCAAAACACGTCACGACATTGTCTACGAATTGACTCACCCAGCTATTCGCACCGGTCGGAGCATATACCCATTATCGCTGTCTGCGTTACACAGCTTACAGAAGAACGAGACGGAAGAACATTGTGTTGTGTACGGTAAGGACATTGAGGACTCGTGGCCAACAGTCGCGTGCGACCTAGAAGGTCAATGACACGGCCGGCCGTTACGTAAAATGAGTCAGAATCAGATGATTCCGGTCAGCTTCGTTACGACTATTACGTGTGCGGTATCGTAAGTCTTTATAAACACGATAATACAGCCTTGTTTAGAGAATTCCAAGGAAATTGGGCAATGCTAGTGCTGCATAGGATTTCGTTTTGATTTTGTTAATTGGAATTGAGTTCGAATGCCTCGAAAGCATCACAGGTAGGTGCGCTTCGCTAATCACGATATTGTCATTGTAAAAAAATATCGGTGAATGAATACAAATGTCACAGACTAAACATTCAGTAATTTAATTTTATTTGACGTCTTATAGTTCAGAAAACTTGAATGGATATTTTAGTCACAATAATATTAACTTGCTTGAGGACATATAAATACGTATATGCAGTAGTACCTAGTGTACTTACAGAACTACGAAAAAATCTGGGCCTCTCGAGTCTCTTCATATAAAAAAAAATCTTGACTGCAAACCTTAATTACTCGTGGGTATTTACCTAAAAGATAGATATGCAATGCAGATGAAATGGGCCATTGTTTTGCTGACGGCGTCTCCTCCCCCTTTAGAGATAAGCGCCGCGCAGGCAGATCTGCTGGATTTTACGTAGAAATGTAATGACGTACAGTTCACTTTGTTTATTACATTTGGCACGTGTTTGATAAAATATATGAACAAACACTGTATTCAGTACAAAATAAAGTCAATTTACAGTTGATTGTGAAAATAGTACAAAAAATTCCATGTCAATTATGATCTTCAAGCAAGAAGCTTCGTCGAAATAACTGATAAAGTACCTGATTAGTATCTGCATCTTCATACAGATTTGTAAGAATGAATGAAGATCAGACAATTGACTCACCATGGCATATTCTGTGTCAATAGTGTGGATTAAGTGATTTGGCACTGTCTCCATCCTAGCACAGCTGTTCTACACGCTAAGATCAAAATATAGATCGGATTAGCTAGTCAACCAGTGTCAATTAGTCTAAATTTACACCTGAGAGAAGCCCCTGGTGAAGGGCTAGCAAAACACAAGCCAAACTTATTAAGGTCAACCTGGATAAAAGCCACACTCATACCAGGCTTTTAGGAGTGGACGAGTTGGCACACGTGCAGTGAAGTACTTTAGACACCAGCGAAGTTGATAATGTATCAGTATCGCCGACTGCGTGTTAATCTGTCTCCTTATCGGCAACAGTTAAATGAAGCGTGTCCGTAACATTTACATCATTATCTGCAGTCATTATTGATAACGGATAAATTACTTTGCTTCAAAATCATTACTATGCATATTGCATTATCTAAACATATCTATATCTAAGCTAGAAACCCGGTTATTTGTGTCTTTTTGGGTTGCGAACTTACATAAATTTTACTGAATCTCTGTAACTTCTGATAGATATTTCTGTCTAGGCTGACTACATCGTCACAAATGGCTAGATAAATAACAAGAACCGATAGGTTTGTTTAGGTCACTGGTTATTGAAGCTCGCAAATATATTTTACGCCTCATAAAAGAGACAGAGATTTTTATAAATGCAATTAAGTGTACACAGAGCACGAGAGCGCAGCATTTACGCAGTAAAGACAGATGGGATGGGTGGTACAACTGGTACATGACAGTACAGCGACAGCGGTGCCTGCGCCGGCGCGGATGGAGGGATGGCGGCGGCTGGCACCAACGATAACGCGGGAATACCGAAGCAAATGCGTAGGTTGTTGTTTTACTAGTGATAGTGTTTGAATGCACATACAATTTAGAGTTGAAAATAAGGTTTAATCACAAAATTGACACATTATAGCTTGAATTCGGTCAAATTAATAGGTTTACTTGATATTTCGTAGTCTCGTAACGTTGTATCTTCTCTCAAGGTAGAGGGAAGATACAACGTTTGTGAATTAGCGACATTTCCAATAGACGAGAAATATCTAGGTTACGATTATACGCTATACGGACGTATAGAGTTTACTACTAGATTAATCGAGTAGGTTGGAGAGATAGATTTGAGACTTTATATAGGGTCAAAATTGATAAATTCCTGGTGATTTGGGCCTCGGCTCAAAAGAAGCAGTCGCCTCCTGACGTCACGCTGCCTTGACACACTAGGCCGGCCGCGGCCGGTGGAGCCTCAACAACCGTTACAGCCATAGTACGTTCATCAATCGTAACGAAATTTTGGCTTATGAATGAAAGGAAATTATTTATGTCGGACCTTTTTGATTTCTGCGCTTATTAATATACAATTTGTGTACTAGGTGTCGGTTTTGGCCAAAATTACGCTTAACAGACGCCGAGTACAGTCGAGTTCATTTACATCTACACACTTACTAGAGCAAAAATATCTGAACACGACCCTATTGTCAGGAGCATAAAGTCGTGTTCAGATTTTTTTTATTCTCGTAAGTGTGTAGATGTAAATGAACTCGACTGTACACAACATACTTCTCATTTAGTTCCTAAAATTTTGTAACGATTGGTTAAGTTTTGGAGGAAACAGATGAGAACGAAACCTCGATTTGAATAAGCCGGTTACGATAAGACCTCATTTTGTATCCGACACCATAACTACTAGGTAGCAAATATAAATTACTAAACGTAAACGGATATTCCGGGAAAAGGTGTAGTGATATATCCACTTAAGACATTGCGAGTTGCGACATTAAAAGAAATGAATATGTTCAAAGTTCAAACAAAGATGAGGAAACGTCCGAACGGATTGCAACAGTTGTTTTGCAAATGGATATAGATAGAGGCGTGAATCATGGCGCGGGGACGGCACGCGCTGTTTACCGCACCGGCCGGCGCCGGCGCTGCTTGTGATAACGGATGTTGCGCCATCGGATGTAGATAAGACAAGAATGCAAAGAAAGAAACTAGGTGAAAGGAGTTATTGTTTTGATCCTAGATCTTGTCAGGCGCAAAATAGTATGCCTATAAAATTGCGCAATGCTAGTTTGGATTGTATTTCTGTCTCCCTGTTGTGAACAACATCCAGATAACTACGTAGATTGCTGAGGTGTTTTGAGTGACTACTTGTTATTTTCATTTTTCGCGAAAGTGGAGCAAATTCCAAAACTTTTATCAATCATGTTAATGTACTATGCCTATTTCATTTGTTTAGCTACTTTAGTTAGGCTTGTGTTTAAACGCCTACCAAATATGATTAAACGCCTACCAAATATGTTGATAAATTACTACCAATAAATTCTTAATGCTCACCAAAACGGATGAATGCTCACCAAATAGTGTATCCCAAACTATTCTATAAATAAAGCAAATAATTCTTTTTATTACATCCTATAAAAATATATGAACACCATTAAAGTTAATTTCAGACCAAATAATCTAAATTACTGTTAAATGGATGTCACCAACAATATTTTATATTATTACTTCCATTTTAGTCATTTTTGCTGAGGCAAAAAACTAAATGCTCACCAAAATGGCTTTTTTCACCAAAATTTCAAATTGGTGCTAGGCGGCTAAAATCACGATATTGTCATTGTAAAAAAATATCGGTGAATGAATACAAATGTCACAGACTAAACATTCAGTAATTTAATTTTATTTGACGTCTTATAGTTCAGAAAACTTGAATGGATATTTTAGTCACAATAATATTAACTTGCTTGAGGACATATAAATACGTATATGCAGTAGTACCTAGTGTACTTACAGAACTACGAAAAAATCTGGGCCTCTCGAGTCTCTTCATATAAAAAAAAATCTTGACTGCAAACCTTAATTACTCGTGGGTATTTACCTAAAAGATAGATATGCAATGCAGATGAAATGGGCCATTGTTTTGCTGACGGCGTCTCCTCCCCCTTTAGAGATAAGCGCCGCGCAGGCAGATCTGCTGGATTTTACGTAGAAATGTAATGACGTACAGTTCACTTTGTTTATTACATTTGGCACGTGTTTGATAAAATATATGAACAAACACTGTATTCAGTACAAAATAAAGTCAATTTACAGTTGATTGTGAAAATAGTACAAAAAATTCCATGTCAATTATGATCTTCAAGCAAGAAGCTTCGTCGAAATAACTGATAAAGTACCTGATTAGTATCTGCATCTTCATACAGATTTGTAAGAATGAATGAAGATCAGACAATTGACTCACCATGGCATATTCTGTGTCAATAGTGTGGATTAAGTGATTTGGCACTGTCTCCATCCTAGCACAGCTGTTCTACACGCTAAGATCAAAATATAGATCGGATTAGCTAGTCAACCAGTGTCAATTAGTCTAAATTTACACCTGAGAGAAGCCCCTGGTGAAGGGCTAGCAAAACACAAGCCAAACTTATTAAGGTCAACCTGGATAAAAGCCACACTCATACCAGGCTTTTAGGAGTGGACGAGTTGGCACACGTGCAGTGAAGTACTTTAGACACCAGCGAAGTTGATAATGTATCAGTATCGCCGACTGCGTGTTAATCTGTCTCCTTATCGGCAACAGTTAAATGAAGCGTGTCCGTAACATTTACATCATTATCTGCAGTCATTATTGATAACGGATAAATTACTTTGCTTCAAAATCATTACTATGCATATTGCATTATCTAAACATATCTATATCTAAGCTAGAAACCCGGTTATTTGTGTCTTTTTGGGTTGCGAACTTACATAAATTTTACTGAATCTCTGTAACTTCTGATAGATATTTCTGTCTAGGCTGACTACATCGTCACAAATGGCTAGATAAATAACAAGAACCGATAGGTTTGTTTAGGTCACTGGTTATTGAAGCTCGCAAATATATTTTACGCCTCATAAAAGAGACAGAGATTTTTATAAATGCAATTAAGTGTACACAGAGCACGAGAGCGCAGCATTTACGCAGTAAAGACAGATGGGATGGGTGGTACAACTGGTACATGACAGTACAGCGACAGCGGTGCCTGCGCCGGCGCGGATGGAGGGATGGCGGCGGCTGGCACCAACGATAACGCGGGAATACCGAAGCAAATGCGTAGGTTGTTGTTTTACTAGTGATAGTGTTTGAATGCACATACAATTTAGAGTTGAAAATAAGGTTTAATCACAAAATTGACACATTATAGCTTGAATTCGGTCAAATTAATAGGTTTACTTGATATTTCGTAGTCTCGTAACGTTGTATCTTCTCTCAAGGTAGAGGGAAGATACAACGTTTGTGAATTAGCGACATTTCCAATAGACGAGAAATATCTAGGTTACGATTATACGCTATACGGACGTATAGAGTTTACTACTAGATTAATCGAGTAGGTTGGAGAGATAGATTTGAGACTTTATATAGGGTCAAAATTGATAAATTCCTGGTGATTTGGGCCTCGGCTCAAAAGAAGCAGTCGCCTCCTGACGTCACGCTGCCTTGACACACTAGGCCGGCCGCGGCCGGTGGAGCCTCAACAACCGTTACAGCCATAGTACGTTCATCAATCGTAACGAAATTTTGGCTTATGAATGAAAGGAAATTATTTATGTCGGACCTTTTTGATTTCTGCGCTTATTAATATACAATTTGTGTACTAGGTGTCGGTTTTGGCCAAAATTACGCTTAACAGACGCCGAGTACAGTCGAGTTCATTTACATCTACACACTTACTAGAGCAAAAATATCTGAACACGACCCTATTGTCAGGAGCATAAAGTCGTGTTCAGATTTTTTTTATTCTCGTAAGTGTGTAGATGTAAATGAACTCGACTGTACACAACATACTTCTCATTTAGTTCCTAAAATTTTGTAACGATTGGTTAAGTTTTGGAGGAAACAGATGAGAACGAAACCTCGATTTGAATAAGCCGGTTACGATAAGACCTCATTTTGTATCCGACACCATAACTACTAGGTAGCAAATATAAATTACTAAACGTAAACGGATATTCCGGGAAAAGGTGTAGTGATATATCCACTTAAGACATTGCGAGTTGCGACATTAAAAGAAATGAATATGTTCAAAGTTCAAACAAAGATGAGGAAACGTCCGAACGGATTGCAACAGTTGTTTTGCAAATGGATATAGATAGAGGCGTGAATCATGGCGCGGGGACGGCACGCGCTGTTTACCGCACCGGCCGGCGCCGGCGCTGCTTGTGATAACGGATGTTGCGCCATCGGATGTAGATAAGACAAGAATGCAAAGAAAGAAACTAGGTGAAAGGAGTTATTGTTTTGATCCTAGATCTTGTCAGGCGCAAAATAGTATGCCTATAAAATTGCGCAATGCTAGTTTGGATTGTATTTCTGTCTCCCTGTTGTGAACAACATCCAGATAACTACGTAGATTGCTGAGGTGTTTTGAGTGACTACTTGTTATTTTCATTTTTCGCGAAAGTGGAGCAAATTCCAAAACTTTTATCAATCATGTTAATGTACTATGCCTATTTCATTTGTTTAGCTACTTTAGTTAGGCTTGTGTTTAAACGCCTACCAAATATGATTAAACGCCTACCAAATATGTTGATAAATTACTACCAATAAATTCTTAATGCTCACCAAAACGGATGAATGCTCACCAAATAGTGTATCCCAAACTATTCTATAAATAAAGCAAATAATTCTTTTTATTACATCCTATAAAAATATATGAACACCATTAAAGTTAATTTCAGACCAAATAATCTAAATTACTGTTAAATGGATGTCACCAACAATATTTTATATTATTACTTCCATTTTAGTCATTTTTGCTGAGGCAAAAAACTAAATGCTCACCAAAATGGCTTTTTTCACCAAAATTTCAAATTGGTGCTAGGCGGCTAAAACTCGGTATCGGGGGGCTCTCGGGGCTCAAAAATATGAATCTGAAATCTTGTCCGAAAATTCGGTCAAATTCGGAAAATATCGAAAAAAAAAAACGATTCAAAATTTCAAATTGGTGCTAGGCGGCTAAAACTCGGTATCGGGGGGCTCTCGGGGCTCAAAAATATGAATCTGAAATCTTCCCCGAAAATTCGGTCAAATTCGGAAAATATCAAAAAAAAACGATTCAAAATTTCAAATTGGTGCTAGGCGGCTAAAACTCGGTATCGGGGGGCTCTCGGGGCTCAAAAATATGAATCTGAAATCTTGTCCGAAAATTCGGTCAAATTCGGAAAATATCGAAAACAAAACGATTTGTATGGAGAAAATTTCAAATTGATATTTCATAGCTAATAATGACTACCGCACATTATGGAGCGTTTTTATGGGATAAAAAAAAAAAAACTAACCTAACCTAACCCGGCCGAGTCGGATCTGCTCTGAAAGGTGATCAGGATTAGATGTAGATCAGGTTACCTAGCTGAAACACTAATTTATGAAAACAATATTTGGTGAGCAAAAAATCCATTTTGGTGAGCAAAACATCCATTTTGGGAAGCAAAAAGATATTTTTTGGTAATAATCTTGATGTTTTATGAAAACAATATTTGGTGAGCAAAAAATCCATTTTGGGAAGCAAAAAGATATTCTGACAACATAAAATTATTCTGGTGTAATGTATATCGATTTTGGAATACAAAATGATTTAATTTGGGGAGCACTATACCTAGAGAGAGTTTAATTTAAATGGAAGCAATTCATTTTATTTGGAACTTAGTTTTGGGGTATAAAAGCCATTTTGGTGAGCGTTTAAATTGTTCCCCTTTAGTTATTTCATTAGTTGTTTTGTGTTGACGGGACTGAAAGTTGTGGGCCTCTGGCCTACTTGATGTCGTCGTTGAGTATGTCGGGTAACGGTACCAGTCTCGATTACAGTAACCCGATTGTGCTCAGTTTCAGTTAGGTACCACTTCTTTGTAGTTTTTATTGCATCATTATCATTAGAGTGACAATACAAATTTGGCTGGTTACCAATCAATTGCATCAGTGTTTGTAGTTGTCTTATATCCCATGCCGTAATATTTATTGAAAATGATTACCCTTATGTCTATTCTAACGTTGACGGCGTCATTTTCTGCATAGATGCCAACAAAATAAAAGTATCCAATCTTCTAAGCAACCCTACTACCTCTTTGACACATAATGCGTGATGTGATGTGACATGTGACACGTAGAGCCGTAGGCTACAAAACACCCCTGAGACTCATATCCCGTGACAAAAATGGGAAAATCAAGCAAAGCCTGCATTGGCAATGAAATTGATGTTTTAGGTGAAAATATTACGTAACCTTTCACCTGCGAACCCGGTTGTAGCGCGCGGGTCCGTGCCATGAGTCACGTCATCACGAGCCGGACACTCCAACATCTCATGTGGGCATCGCACTTAGAAAGTGTACCATGTTAATGAAAGTCTACGGTCGTGTATTGAGGTAGACTCATAGAAGACTTGTGTCGTTTTGCTGGTATTGGTGTTACGTGAGCTGCCGGCGCACGCGCAGCTGACGTCTGCCCTAATGTAATAACGGATTTAGGGCAGGGTCCTCCAGTATTTGTGTCGATTGCTTTCCATCGAGGTTTCGTTAACAACATTTTGTTGGCGGCGGGTGCAAGTACATCATCAGCATTGCACCGCCGCCAGTGGCGCCATCTACTCGTCAAGGATGAAGTTGGGGTCCCACCACGGGCGGTGTAACGGCGGGGATTGAGAATCAATAAAAGGGCTGCGCCAGAGCGCCAGGCCCTCTTTCGGCTGGTGTAACTTGCGGTGATAACATGAGGTGTGCGTGTGTGTGCATAATTATAGTTATTAGTGTGTTCCTTTGTTTGTTTCATATTATGTTTTATAATAAATCTATATAATTTATCCGTTGTTTGAAGAATATTAACCTGCTCCCTCTCTGATCGCTAACATCAGTAGTGGGATAGGTTGAATTCACACCCACGTATAAATTTTTTTTTTTTACCTCAAAGATATTATGCACACATTCGTTTAAAAGCTATACATTTGATTTTGATTTGTATATTGGATGCGTTCGCGCGCCGCGCCGTAATTATGTTCTTTGTTTAAATTGCAAATTGATGGTAAACTACACTCTATTGTCTTCCGAGCTACGTCACATGGTCATGTTGGAGCAAAGGTTGGTGCATCAGGCAGCATTCATGCAGAGCTTCATGTGGACGTGGAGCTAAGCAGCGGTGGTCGTGAGAACTGCGGCAGACGTAAATGTATCCCATACGTAATGTGAAATTGATGAGAAAATCTGGTGAGGTCTGATAAACATTTTTATTCGTATTTTGGTATTGGTGTTGGTAATTTAAAAAGGCTTGGTAATTTATAAATGCGTGATCGTAAGCCCTTATTGGTTAATGTTAAATAGACAAACAGTAAATGACAAAAACTAAATGGCATTTGATAACTGCTATAATTATTAATTATTGATAACTGGTATTTATTAGAAATTTTAATTGTGCCAAATATATTTAAGATATGGTCATGTTTTCGATTTCGTATACAATATGATTATAGGTGTAGATTACTGATATTTAAAGTAGTTTACGTATTTGAAAGAAAATAATTTATTTTGAGATGGTAAAAGAAGGTAATATTTCGGTTATTTTTTTGTAGCTACCCGCGTTAGGAAAGAAAACATTTAAACGGAAAAAGTGTCGCGATGATTTTGTTAATCGGAGGTTGCATTTTTAGTGCGGATTAATATTTTGTTTATTCAGATATGGTTAGACTCGGTATGAAAGGTATATAGCTTTAATTTAGTAATTTTAACGGCTGTTCGATGTGTTGCGTTGTTGCGTATAACAAAGGGTTTATTTTAATCGTGATAATTCATAGGAGGATTTTATATAGAATTGTCGCTAAATTGACTGATAGGAAGTGTAATAAAATGAATGTTTGTGAGTAACATTGTTATATAAAATATAGGTCAGGAAAAGCCGAGCGTACTGATTTCTTTATAAAATAGACAAAATTAGTACATTGAATTCGAGAGGTTAACGAGTTGCTTGGGTGGAAACTGTTTGTTGATATTAGATGCTAATTTATCCCACATTATATGCTCAAATGTGTAAATGTATTTGCGTGCAAAGGGTTATTCATGGTGGAATATGGTGGTGTTATTTGGTGGTATTATTTGGTGGAACATTTTATGATCGTAGTGCAAGCCAAGGGATATTTGTCATTGGGTGTACAGGCGTTCATTTGTTCCCGTGAATAATAAGCCGAATCACTCGTATGTTAGGTATTTACTTAGGTGCTTAGTGTTTAATTTCTTTAATAGTCATTTCACGACGTCATTACTCAAGAAGTTTGAATTAATATTGTAGATATCATTGGGAATAAATAGTGGGACAAAAACATTAAGGTTAAATATCAGTCTTGTGTTTTATTTGCTTCTTAAATTGTACTTCCATGTTGCAATAGTAATACTTGAAAGATTTCTATATCGGGTTCACGTTAGTTTGTTCGATATTATAATAATTAAAACTAAATACGTGCAGATTATTTGTTTATATGTTAAACAGTTTTGGTTATACTTATGTATATTTGTAGGAGACAAATCAAGTTAAATGCTTTATTTAATTAAATTATCGTTTTGATGCATTTATCGCGTGGTATGGGCTATTGCTATTACACAGAACTAAGTGATGGTATTGTGTCGGCAAACAGTGATAAATCTGGCTGGTTTAAGTGAGGCATAGTTGGTTAACGCCGCTTAAGCAGAGTTCAGATAGAACTGTAAAGGTAACTTGCATAATAGTCATCACAATAGTATGAGTGTAACCGCAATGTCATAATTGGAAGGCTAAGAAATTTATTAGGTGTGCTTATAAATGAGCTATGTTAGATCGGCAGGAATCATGATAGGGATATAGGGAAAATCGGCAGGAATCATGATAGGGATATAGGGAAAAAATGATGCTAACATAAAACTAATGGTGATTTTGTTATTATAGAATGAACTCTCGAGGTGCCTGGGGCAGGCACCAGCTCAGGATGGCCGTGTTGGCGGCGGGTGCAAGTACATCATCAGCATTGCACCGCCGCCAGTGGCGCCATCTACTCGTCAAGGATGAAGTTGGGGTCCCACCACGGGCGGTGTAACGGCGGGGATTGAGAATCAATAAAAGGGCTGCGCCAGAGCGCCAGGCCCTCTTTCGGCTGGTGTAACTTGCGGTGATAACATGAGGTGTGCGTGTGTGTGCATAATTATAGTTATTAGTGTGTTCCTTTGTTTGTTTCATATTATGTTTTATAATAAATCTATATAATTTATCCGTTGTTTGAAGAATATTAACCTGCTCCCTCTCTGATCGCTAACAATTTCTCCTTGGCAACAACGTGACTCTTTGCCTGTATATCTAAATGAGTCTATTTTAGGAGGTTATGCATAATAATATGTACCTACCTACATATATATTATGGATACAAATCATGTTTTTTTTTATACTTACTAAAACACTTCAACGCAATATTGGTCCAAAAATAACAGAGTGATTAGATCTTTTCCCCGAAATCGTTAATTCCGAGTAGCAAACTTTCCATTCGCATTTTTCCCCACTCGAACTTCTACCCGCCACTTTTTTTTCTCATTTGCTTGCTTCCTCATTCTCAAATATGGCCAAACGACATTTATCACAATATTTCTAATTCTTAAACGATATTTTTTCTATAGCAAAAGTTTCCCAGTCGCTTCTTTTTGCAATAGTTTTGTTTCTTACGAGATATTTTTCCTAAACTCAAAGATTCCATGTCAATTTTTTTCCCAATGTTTTGATTTCTTAAGCGATATTTTTCCGAAACTCAAAGTTTCCATGTAATTATTTTTCCCAAAAAATATCCCACTCTTTTTTTGCAAAATTTGTATTCCTTAAGCGATAATGTTACTATTCTAAAACTGCAACCCTTTCAGAATAACGTCAATGTATAACAAACTCACACACATTGCCGCGAGTCGACAATCGAGATACACGGCAATGTGTAGTTCTAGCCTTAGAGCATAGACAAATGGAGAGTTCGTAATGTAAACTCTTCGAACAAATTTTTTCGCTAATTTTAGCGGGGGCGAGGTAAACATGTACAGCACACCGCCAAAAGATGAATAGCTCAATAGACACAATTTTTGCTGTTGCGATAAACGCACACTACAGAAAAATTCACCACATCAAGAATGCCAAGCACACAAACACAGTTTTCAAGTAACTATGCAGCATACATACGAACAAACTAGTGATGGGACACATCTAAAGAATGAGTCAAATCAGTTTGATGAATGAACTGCATTGTCTTATAAGAACTTTTTAGTGCGGAATTTTTTAAAGTGAAAATTCTGTTTGTAGAAGATGTTATCCAAAAACTCATATATTTGTTTCTTTGTCTGTCTATATTTTGTGACATTGTGTCCTTATCACTCTCGCACAGCTAAACTGAAATGAAACTGCCGCCCGTGGTTTCGGGCTTAAACAACCACTGACTTCTAAAACAACTACGCTCGACGTGATATTGTCGTTGTCAAAATGAAACCAGTTGATTTTCGCCATTTTGGCTGATAGCTATGTGCAAGCTGTGTTAGCGTCCATGGATCTAATATTAGTGATTCACAGATCGTCACAGATCAAACAGCCGTTTGTATGAAATGTCAATTTTAGTACCCGAGGCGTTCATGGAATAATTAGTTCAACGTGCTAGTAGTATAGAGGTCAGTGAACATAACATTCAAGAAAAGAACGTACGCCGATGCCGATCTAAAAACCCAGCAACACACTTGAAACCTTTCTTGCTGTTGCCTTTCGATAAATCAAATAAATGATAAGAAATTATTTATTCTCATCCTTTATTTGATTTTATCCGATATGTTTAACAAATTTATATTATATGGTAGAGTGGCATTTGTAAAAACCTATGTACTTATATGAAACCACTTATGAAGTTATTTAAACATATGAATGAGCAAAAGAGAAAACAATAAATCAAATTGTTATTAATTTAATTAGAATTTACCACGTATAAAAAAATAAAAAATAAATACCTAATATTTATCTACCTATTCTATCAGCAACAGCCGAACATAGGCCTCGCCACAGACTTGCCACAACGCTCGCTACGCTGCGCTTTCTTATACGTGGTCGCCATCGCCATGAGCTATTCATCTTTTGGCGGTGTGCTGTACATGTTTACCTCGCCCCCGCTAAAATTAGCGAAAAAATTTGTTCGAAGAGTTTACATTACGAACTCTCCATTTGTCTATGCTCTAAGGCTAGAACTACACATTGCCGTGTATCTCGATTGTCGACTCGCGGCAATGTGTGTGAGTTTGTTATACATTGACGTTATTCTGAAAGGGTTGCAGTTTTAGAATAGTAACATTATCGCTTAAGGAATACAAATTTTGCAAAAAAAGAGTGGGATATTTTTTGGGAAAAATAATTACATGGAAACTTTGAGTTTCGGAAAAATATCGCTTAAGAAATCAAAACATTGGGAAAAAAATTGACATGGAATCTTTGAGTTTAGGAAAAATATCTCGTAAGAAACAAAACTATTGCAAAAAGAAGCGACTGGGAAACTTTTGCTATAGAAAAAATATCGTTTAAGAATTAGAAATATTGTGATAAATGTCGTTTGGCCATATTTGAGAATGAGGAAGCAAGCAAATGAGAAAAAAAAGTGGCGGGTAGAAGTTCGAGTGGGGAAAAATGCGAATGGAAAGTTTGCTACTCGGAATTAACGATTTCGGGGAAAAGATCTAATCACTCAAATAACAATACTTTATGTAAATTGAAATGATAAACTAACAGGAGCTTATACTCTTTGTCCTGTTTTGTTTTTCTTATGTTAATATATCGAATTTATTACGGAAATGTAATGGAACTAAGTATTAATAACATTTTACTTTACGAAATATAAATGTTAATATAATATATATTAACATTAAATACTAATTACTTGATTAAAATACCTGCTATGTTAATTATATTTTAACAGTATACTTTAACATACAATCAGGACGTATACACTTACATTAAACTGTATTAGAACTTATTATTAAAAACATTGTGTTCTTTTTTTATTCAGAGACACGGATTAACTTTGCTTAGAGTCAGTCCACGCTAACTCATCCAAGCAAATGAACTGTCAAACCATACAAAGTGAGCCAATTTATCTACCTTCTGTTTATTTTTCATAATGACTACTTATTTTTAGCTATAGAATCCGATAAGATGACTAACTTCAAAAATGCATTCAATTTCAAGGTTACTCGATCAGCTACCTAGTTATTTAAAATTGCTGTTTATTTCTTTTAAGTAAGGACCTTTAATGTACCTAATTGAGTTATGCAGTATACAAGGTCTCGCAACAACAACACCGTGTCCTGTCCTGGCAGGGCCTTCCCCGCCGGCTAGGGAGTCCCACTGTGGTACAAAAGGATATGAGGCCAGAGGAATTTCAACGTTCGAACTTTATAAAAGGTCGGGTAATCCGTGTTTTTTTTATAATGTATTAAATGCCGTACCCAAGAAACCCACGATGCAATATACGTTTTATTTTTATGAAGGAACCTAATTATTTCTTTACTTAAAATAAAGAGCAACAAAATAGCCTGATTCGGAATTATAACTTTATACGGGAATCAACTATTCCGAAATACAAATATTTATAGGTCGGATACAATACTAAATTCACTTTATTGCACACCCCGAATACAAAGGGATACAAAACAATATGAGAAATATACAGTAAAAAAATTTATCAGGATTTAATCATTATTGCGGTATTTTACTCACTTCACTAATTTATGAGACTGAGTAGGTACCTTCTCGGAACCTTGGATTAGGACAAGTGATCTCTAACATTTACGAAAATGTAACGCTATCAAGCTATGTAAGAAACTTGTGTTTTTATAGGAGGCAATTTAGTCACGTTTATTTGATTTGATTATCACGATGACCCAACAAATTATGCCCGGCCCTTATTCTAGATTTGCCTCCTGATATCGTCTCTTCACGTGTTCATCTACTAAAATTCCCACAGTGCCAGAAGGCACATAAAGAGCTCAAAATGACACGGTCATTTCATTCGATAATGTTTTTTTGTTTTGTTGGCCTGTATGAGTGTCCCCTTCCCACTGCTAGGTAAATGAATCTCCAGTTGGTTAGTTACTCGTCTATAGATCGTCCCGTCATCTTCGTCTAGGTCTACGGTCTGCGTTGTGCCTCTTGAGGCACCCGCAATGGGTGACCCACTTAGTGACACACTAGTCCGCTCCGACGATCCGATCCTATAATGCTTTGTGATTGTAAATATTATTACTGCTTTCATGTAGCTGCTGCCTGCACCGCTTTGCTCTTTGATCTTGGAAATAAATTACGTCCAATCCTGAATGAATGGACACGAGCATGTATTTAGCGACGCAATTTAGCGGCTGCAACTCATCGTTACTCGGTGATTGGCCGGCGCAGGCGCACTGAGAGCCCACGACGCCACCCATTATCTTATCGGGTATCAGCTCGTTATCTGCAATCGGGCACACGTCGGTTGTTTAATTGTAGTGATAATGACATTACGAGGAAATGAATTCATGAATTCCAAGCGTGTGCTTCAGTATCGCTTCATGCGGGCAAATGTTGAAAGATATATTTATAGATGTTGTTAGATTATCTAGAATTAATTATACCTATTTATGAATACAGTACAAAATTAACATCATTATGAAGTTCTTATTTTGTAAATGTTTACATATATATTCAAGGTATAATAATGTGCGCACCAAGATGTTTGATCTTTATTCTGTTTGGACACAATACGCTTCGATTGACGTTGATTTTGAAGTCTTAAGGGAAGTTTGCTTTACCTTAACTTGATTTCAAATTGTACCTATAAATTAGATGCATATCAGTGCTACTAACCCAATTAGGCAAGAAACACGGTGCAACGGTGCCAACCATGGAAAATGCCTAAATGGAAAATACTTCATAGATACAATAACTATTAGTATGTAACGACTCACAGTTAGGGTCCGGTTACACTTGGTTTTCATTAGGTTGGTTCACCCGCGTGAGTATTCGGGCGAGGAGACAAGGGTTGGTAGAAGTATCAGCCGATCCGTATACTTCACTTCCTATGATTGAACCAAACGCACCTGTAACATAAATCTAGAGTAGGTATCTATGACGAATAATCTTGGATTCCCAACTTTTATAACGTTCTACCGCAACACTAGCTTGACATGGAAGAACAGCCGCCAAACGACAGCTGTCAATCACGTCGTATATGGCCACCTCCTCAGAGTTCGGTATTACGTACTAAAGAGTTTGGTCATTCATAAATCAAGAGGCGATACTAGCGCCATCGAGCTAATTCTCTGATGCGCCGTCACGGCCAACCCTGACAGTCACACGCCCTCGTGTGATTAGACCTTTACAAAGAGTATCTAAAAAGAACAACATGATTTCAAACTAAGCAAGCTCGACCCTTCCTGACCAATATGTTGTCTGCGTCTAGCGTTGCCAAATAGTTGCCTGACGCATTTTTCTTTATCTCGCAACATGTAAGCAATCTTTCGCTTCTAGGCAAATTCATAATTTAATTTTCTTGAAGCGCATACTATTCACTAACGCATCTAGCAGATGGCTCGATACCACGTACCTACAATCCGCACCTGCACCCATTCAATACCTATTCAAAGTGCAGACCCAAAACCCTCTTGCCTCCATGCCATCCCATGTTTAAGTACCTAAGCTAAACGGCAGCACAGGAACTCCGAACTTCAGAGTTCAGAATAGCTCCCCTTCTGCAGTGACATCTGTCAATTAGTATTATATCCGATAGTTTAACATCCCATTTCAAGCGTTTTTCGCATTTACTAAAATGTAACATCGCAGCATTCGCTATAATCAACTTATCAGGCTCACACTGCAGTATAAGTCTCAGAAATGGCGTGGACCGGGCGCCTAAAGCCCTTTCGACCAGCGTATCCTCAAATCGCTAGGCCCTTTCGATCAGCCTGCTCTTGCCTGTGGTGCCTATTATGTCTATTGAGCTATTCATCTTTTGGCGGTGTGCTGTACATGTTTACCTCGCCCCCGCTAAAATTAGCGAAAAAATTTGTTCGAAGAGTTTACATTACGAACTCTCCATTTGTCTATGCTCTAAGGCTAGAACTACACATTGCCGTGTATCTCGATTGTCGACTCGCGGCAATGTGTGTGAGTTTGTTATACATTGACGTTATTCTGAAAGGGTTGCAGTTTTAGAATAGTAACATTATCGCTTAAGGAATACAAATTTTGCAAAAAAAGAGTGGGATATTTTTTGGGAAAAATAATTACATGGAAACTTTGAGTTTCGGAAAAATATCGCTTAAGAAATCAAAACATTGGGAAAAAAATTGACATGGAATCTTTGAGTTTAGGAAAAATATCTCGTAAGAAACAAAACTATTGCAAAAAGAAGCGACTGGGAAACTTTTGCTATAGAAAAAATATCGTTTAAGAATTAGAAATATTGTGATAAATGTCGTTTGGCCATATTTGAGAATGAGGAAGCAAGCAAATGAGAAAAAAAAGTGGCGGGTAGAAGTTCGAGTGGGGAAAAATGCGAATGGAAAGTTTGCTACTCGGAATTAACGATTTCGGGGAAAAGATCTAATCACTCAAATAACAATACTTTATGTAAATTGAAATGATAAACTAACAGGAGCTTATACTCTTTGTCCTGTTTTGTTTTTCTTATGTTAATATATCGAATTTATTACGGAAATGTAATGGAACTAAGTATTAATAACATTTTACTTTACGAAATATAAATGTTAATATAATATATATTAACATTAAATACTAATTACTTGATTAAAATACCTGCTATGTTAATTATATTTTAACAGTATACTTTAACATACAATCAGGACGTATACACTTACATTAAACTGTATTAGAACTTATTATTAAAAACATTGTGTTCTTTTTTTATTCAGAGACACGGATTAACTTTGCTTAGAGTCAGTCCACGCTAACTCATCCAAGCAAATGAACTGTCAAACCATACAAAGTGAGCCAATTTATCTACCTTCTGTTTATTTTTCATAATGACTACTTATTTTTAGCTATAGAATCCGATAAGATGACTAACTTCAAAAATGCATTCAATTTCAAGGTTACTCGATCAGCTACCTAGTTATTTAAAATTGCTGTTTATTTCTTTTAAGTAAGGACCTTTAATGTACCTAATTGAGTTATGCAGTATACAAGGTCTCGCAACAACAACACCGTGTCCTGTCCTGGCAGGGCCTTCCCCGCCGGCTAGGGAGTCCCACTGTGGTACAAAAGGATATGAGGCCAGAGGAATTTCAACGTTCGAACTTTATAAAAGGTCGGGTAATCCGTGTTTTTTTTATAATGTATTAAATGCCGTACCCAAGAAACCCACGATGCAATATACGTTTTATTTTTATGAAGGAACCTAATTATTTCTTTACTTAAAATAAAGAGCAACAAAATAGCCTGATTCGGAATTATAACTTTATACGGGAATCAACTATTCCGAAATACAAATATTTATAGGTCGGATACAATACTAAATTCACTTTATTGCACACCCCGAATACAAAGGGATACAAAACAATATGAGAAATATACAGTAAAAAAATTTATCAGGATTTAATCATTATTGCGGTATTTTACTCACTTCACTAATTTATGAGACTGAGTAGGTACCTTCTCGGAACCTTGGATTAGGACAAGTGATCTCTAACATTTACGAAAATGTAACGCTATCAAGCTATGTAAGAAACTTGTGTTTTTATAGGAGGCAATTTAGTCACGTTTATTTGATTTGATTATCACGATGACCCAACAAATTATGCCCGGCCCTTATTCTAGATTTGCCTCCTGATATCGTCTCTTCACGTGTTCATCTACTAAAATTCCCACAGTGCCAGAAGGCACATAAAGAGCTCAAAATGACACGGTCATTTCATTCGATAATGTTTTTTTGTTTTGTTGGCCTGTATGAGTGTCCCCTTCCCACTGCTAGGTAAATGAATCTCCAGTTGGTTAGTTACTCGTCTATAGATCGTCCCGTCATCTTCGTCTAGGTCTACGGTCTGCGTTGTGCCTCTTGAGGCACCCGCAATGGGTGACCCACTTAGTGACACACTAGTCCGCTCCGACGATCCGATCCTATAATGCTTTGTGATTGTAAATATTATTACTGCTTTCATGTAGCTGCTGCCTGCACCGCTTTGCTCTTTGATCTTGGAAATAAATTACGTCCAATCCTGAATGAATGGACACGAGCATGTATTTAGCGACGCAATTTAGCGGCTGCAACTCATCGTTACTCGGTGATTGGCCGGCGCAGGCGCACTGAGAGCCCACGACGCCACCCATTATCTTATCGGGTATCAGCTCGTTATCTGCAATCGGGCACACGTCGGTTGTTTAATTGTAGTGATAATGACATTACGAGGAAATGAATTCATGAATTCCAAGCGTGTGCTTCAGTATCGCTTCATGCGGGCAAATGTTGAAAGATATATTTATAGATGTTGTTAGATTATCTAGAATTAATTATACCTATTTATGAATACAGTACAAAATTAACATCATTATGAAGTTCTTATTTTGTAAATGTTTACATATATATTCAAGGTATAATAATGTGCGCACCAAGATGTTTGATCTTTATTCTGTTTGGACACAATACGCTTCGATTGACGTTGATTTTGAAGTCTTAAGGGAAGTTTGCTTTACCTTAACTTGATTTCAAATTGTACCTATAAATTAGATGCATATCAGTGCTACTAACCCAATTAGGCAAGAAACACGGTGCAACGGTGCCAACCATGGAAAATGCCTAAATGGAAAATACTTCATAGATACAATAACTATTAGTATGTAACGACTCACAGTTAGGGTCCGGTTACACTTGGTTTTCATTAGGTTGGTTCACCCGCGTGAGTATTCGGGCGAGGAGACAAGGGTTGGTAGAAGTATCAGCCGATCCGTATACTTCACTTCCTATGATTGAACCAAACGCACCTGTAACATAAATCTAGAGTAGGTATCTATGACGAATAATCTTGGATTCCCAACTTTTATAACGTTCTACCGCAACACTAGCTTGACATGGAAGAACAGCCGCCAAACGACAGCTGTCAATCACGTCGTATATGGCCACCTCCTCAGAGTTCGGTATTACGTACTAAAGAGTTTGGTCATTCATAAATCAAGAGGCGATACTAGCGCCATCGAGCTAATTCTCTGATGCGCCGTCACGGCCAACCCTGACAGTCACACGCCCTCGTGTGATTAGACCTTTACAAAGAGTATCTAAAAAGAACAACATGATTTCAAACTAAGCAAGCTCGACCCTTCCTGACCAATATGTTGTCTGCGTCTAGCGTTGCCAAATAGTTGCCTGACGCATTTTTCTTTATCTCGCAACATGTAAGCAATCTTTCGCTTCTAGGCAAATTCATAATTTAATTTTCTTGAAGCGCATACTATTCACTAACGCATCTAGCAGATGGCTCGATACCACGTACCTACAATCCGCACCTGCACCCATTCAATACCTATTCAAAGTGCAGACCCAAAACCCTCTTGCCTCCATGCCATCCCATGTTTAAGTACCTAAGCTAAACGGCAGCACAGGAACTCCGAACTTCAGAGTTCAGAATAGCTCCCCTTCTGCAGTGACATCTGTCAATTAGTATTATATCCGATAGTTTAACATCCCATTTCAAGCGTTTTTCGCATTTACTAAAATGTAACATCGCAGCATTCGCTATAATCAACTTATCAGGCTCACACTGCAGTATAAGTCTCAGAAATGGCGTGGACCGGGCGCCTAAAGCCCTTTCGACCAGCGTATCCTCAAATCGCTAGGCCCTTTCGATCAGCCTGCTCTTGCCTGTGGTGCGGCGTAGACCGAACGCCTGTAGCCCACCGACTAGCCACCTCCCACATACACGGTGCGGCGTAGACCGGACGCCTGTGTAGCCCATCCGACTAGCCACCTCCCACATACACTTCCATAAAGCATGGACCATGGACCTGGAGCCCCTTCTGACCAGCTTTCAGTACAAGCTCGTGACGCAGACCTGGCCGATAAACTCACGTGGACCAGTCATCATTCACCATCACAAACAGACCATGTAAAAGCACTCTCTGTCTTTTCTGACATCACAAGTCCTTCAAAGAATCCTTCCTACTTACTTCAATAACTGCTCATTAGAAGGCTAACAAGGATTCTCTAAAACAATGATTTCAAAAGTGTAGTTTTTGTTAGATTGCCAAACTTATCACTCTTTATTTTTGGAACCAGAAACTATTCAGAAGTACTCACTCAGGGTGGTTCACTTGACACCGAGAATATCATTGTCGCTATTTTATCATTAACCGCCGTCTCGGCCTCCTGTTTATCTGTTAAGTAAGTAGTAACTCGAGCAAAACCTCAACACCATTTAACCTAAATATTTGTATAGAATCTTTTTATCGATTCTATATTTATTTTTTAATGTGGTAATACCACATTTTTTATTTTTATAAATTATGACACAAAGGTAAATTAAGAAAGAAAAATTGAATGCGATCTACTACAATCGAAGCGGGGTTTAACCTGCTTTAACCTTTTCACACTTTGTCAAATACAAAATCTGTCATTCATACGTCATCACATCACATTGCAATGCGAATCGCGATATTGGACTCTATGAGGCATATAGCGTACCCTTGGTAAAACAAAGCCACATCTGCAAAATGTGTACTTTACAGGAGAGCAGTTTAAAAATTCTGCAAGTGATTTTTGCTGATAACATTTTTGCGTTTTGTCGAATTGTCATATACTTTTGCATATAGGTTTATATTAATATAATCTATTAAATGTGTTATGTCCCATTTAATTTTTAAGCATTATTTTTCAAAATAATGTAACGGATGTGCACATACGGCTATTTATTACCAAGCATCAGCCGACGTATCAGCAGATCCGTCATTATTTTACAAAAATCTACGTGACGCATGTGCACATACGTCTTTGTTTTATGAATAACCCTTGAAATTATTAGGTCGTATATGTGTAAAATATTATATTTCTATAGAATCTGAAAGATTTAGGTATCTGTAAATGAATATCATTTCAAGTGAACTTATTTTACCGAATTATTTACTTAAATAACTAGGCAGCAATGAGTAAAAATACTGTGGTTTGCTACTAGAACACAGTATATGCAAGAAGATAAAACAATGTTATTAATTTTAATACATATTAACTTGTTATCGGCATGATAAGGTATCATCACTTATATAATATTTTCCATAAAATATGTACCCACAAAAAAATAAGCGTTAAAAACTGAAACTAGTAAGTAACAACTCGTTCATACTAAACACTATATAAATTTTATTTATGAAATACCCGTACTTGTACCTATTATAAAACTTAATAAACGAATAGATAAGAATATTAACCTTTTTGATAGTAGGATATACAACTGTTACTTAATGATAAGCCTTAAAACATGAGCATTGACCTGAGCTTGGTTTTACGAAACACGCGAGTGTTTTAAGACCTAATAATTATATAAGTCATAAACTGTTTTCATCATAGGCCTTAAAATTTGTATCAGATGATTATTTTACTATGCAGCGTTTTTGTGGCAGTGTTAAGATTAAGAATGACTATAAAGTCCGATGCGGGAGTGACAGTGATGAAGATTGAAATTTCAATAAAAGGTCGTTAGATGATCGAGCTGGTGAGACAACCATCCTCTCATTATGGTGTCTCCTCTCGCGTTTTGCGGCTATAACCTGAAACCAGCTTTGATTTCTCGGTCTTACAGTCTTCGACTAAAGACTTTCTCCACTTGCTATGATGGTCTTTCCCAGTCTGCTGGGCTGATGCCAAATGCCGGAATTGCTCGCTTAGTGCAGTCCTTGAAACGCAACATGGGCCTCCCAACATTTCAGGGTACACAGTAAGCGAGTGGCATCCATACGGTGCACATGCTTCCCCAGCCACCACAATCTACGCTGTTTAAGCATTGCAGTAATGCTGGAAAACTGCGCGACTTACAACACTCATTCGTGACCCTGTCTCGCCAAGTGATGTTTAGACTGCTACGAAGGCACCGCAAGTGGAAAATATTCAGCCTTATTTCTTGCTTGGCATACGACGTACTGGTTTCAGTTCCACACAAAACTATACTCAGAACACAAGTTTGATACACAAACACTTTGGTATTGATTGTGAGATAGTGACTAGTCTAGACTCCTGCACTGAGCTTCCCAAACATTGTAACCACTTTACCAAGCCGGCTCCCGATATCCACATGCTTGACAAGTGGGATTGCTTGATAAGGGAACTGATCAACAACATCAAGGGACACGACACTATCCAACAAAATTTTCTGGTGAAAACCTTGCGCCAGAACAACTGTCTTCTTAGCATTAATGGACATGGAAAAGAGAGAACAAAGGTGTGCGAACTTATCGAAAAGAATCTGTAACTGTTGGGAAATTTTTGGCAACGAATGCGGCATCATCGGAAAATAACAGTGAATCTATGTATACGTTTACGACGAGACCTCAACAGGGAAAAATCAAAAAGTTTCCCTTCTGCTCTTGTGTGTAAAGTGTATCCCCTAAACTAAAGTTCCCAAATGCAACCTTCAGAAGCAGGGAAAAAGATGTCGAAATCTGTCGTTGGCGTCCGAAGGGTTAAGGAATAAAATTATCATCTCAATTGCTAGGCTCCACTCCACCGTTCAAAGCTGTCATACAGTTACCGACAAAGTTATGTTAGTTTTCCGCGTAATGGAATCCATAATTGTTCAAAATAGATGGTGCCCAGGGTCTTATCATAACCCAAAGCTACATGATACATTAGAGTCTTAAATAGTCCTAATTAGGAATCGAAACGACGTGGAGCAATGGGCAATTTGTCTAATTAAATTTTACATTTCTCAATAGAATTTCACTACCTAAATCAAACTATACATGAGCAATAGGTACCTTCAGGTAGTAGTGACTTTGTCTGTTTGCTGATTAGATTCTAAATTATACCGACTACCATGAACCTCTAATAAATAAACAGCTTTGTACCGGGTGTTCGGCGTGCTGTCAGTTTTACGCATGTAGGGAACAGTTGCTTTCAAATTAAAGTGAGTTTCACGATAAATAACTTAGCGTTCTACATTTTAGGGTTATACTTGTTGAGAAATGCACCACTTACATTCCTCTGTCTAGTGTTCGTAGTAACTCACATATTCAACTAGTACCACCGCAGTGATTTTTGTCATACTCTGTGGTAAAATAAAATAGAATAGAAAAGGTTGTGTCTCCGTATTAAAATTCTAAATATATTAAGGTTTAGTAAAATAAAAGATAAAAAGTGCATCAGTTGTATATTTATAAACAAAGTCCTCGTCCCAAATATATATTTCAAGAGTTATGGGACCAGAAGAAGTTTTTGCTGCGAAATAACCTCAAAATCACGTGAGTTGTATTTGTATGAAAAGAAAAGTTGAAAAAAAAAAAATGGCGGTGAATAAAGACTCTGGAAGATTTAATATACCACAATTCGAAGGAGAAGGATTTAACAATTGGGCGTTTCGAATCAAAAGTGTGCTCAAAGAATATGGTTGTTCGGAGGCAATTCAATCGGAAGATTTTCATAAGAAAAATTATAAAGACAACACAAAGACGGAGGCGAGAGCACAATCCATATTAATATCCGCCATAGCTGACAGTCATTTAGAGTACGTGAGAAAAGATTCCGCATATTTGATGTTTAAGAATTTAGAGGACAGTTTTAAAGAAAAAGGGACCAGAAGTAAACTTTTTTTAAGACGACAACTCAGTGAAATTAAGTATCATGAAAAAACACCTTTGAAAGAACATTTCGTAAAAATTCAAGAGATATGTACACAATTGACAGAAGCAGGAACAGTTTTATCGGAGGAGGAAAAAGTAAATTACATTCTATTGTCAATGCCAAAAAGCTACGAATGAATAATAACAGCACTGGAAACTATGGGAAATTTAGAGGTTAACACAGTAATGGATAGATTGTTGGCAGAGGAGGAAAAGAAGAAAAAATTTTATGAAAGGAATGATAACTACACAACGAATGCATTCAACTGTTTCCAATGTGGCAAGGCAGGCCATAAGAAATTTGAATGCCGACAGAGTTTCAACAGAGGGCAAAATTTCTACAGAGGACAAAGTTTCAACAGAGGACAAGGTTTCAACAGAGGACAAAGTTTCAACAGAGGACAAGGTTTCAATAGAGGTCGAAGTTTCAACACAGGACAAGATTTTAACATGGCACGGGGACAACAATACCAATCAGGACAAGGACGACGATTTAATAATACAGGACATGGATTTTATGCAGCCCAAGGAGGTCGATGGAGCCAAGGACGAGGACATGGGAGTACCAACTATGCGGAGGAGAACGAGTATGAGTTGAGTGCATTTATTAACGGACCATCAAATCAAGTGAGTGAACATTCGGTTATAGACTTTTGTGTAGATTCAGGCTGTTCAGATCATTTAATAAATACAAAGGAACATTTTGTAGATTATGTTGAGTTAAAAATACCCAGAAAAATTGCTGCCGCCAAAAATGATGTTTGTTTGCAAGCGGTAGGCATTGGTAATATAGAGGTAATATTTAGAGTGGGCAGAAAAGAAAACAAATGTACTATTAAAAATGTATATTATGTTCCAGATTTAAGAAAAAATTTACTGTCTGTATCGAGAATGGAAAATGTGGGTTTCAGAGTTGAATTCTGTCTAGGAAAGGTAAGAGTATATAAGCACAATTTTCTGTTAATGATTGGAAATAATACAGGCACTCTTTACAATGTCAAATGTGAAAGTTATGTAAACTCGTGCAATTTTACTCACAAAAGTGATTCTGATTTGTGGCACAGACGTTTTGGTCATTTGGGATCAAACAATTTAAACTTACTGGTGAGAAGTAATATGGTAAATGGTTTGTCAGATTTAAAAAATAAAACAATTGATAATGATTTGTGTGAACCGTGTATTTTGGGAAAAAGTAGTAAACAACCATTCAGTAAACCGGGAATTAGAGCGAGTAAACCATTAGAGATTGTACATACAGATGTCTGTGGGGGGATTTCACCTGTCACATGGGATGGAAATAATTATTTTGTAACATTTATTGATGATTATACACATTTTACGATGGTATATCTAATACAAAACAAATCAGAGGTTTTCAAAAAATTTCAACTGTATTACAATTTAGTAACAAGACACTTCAACACTAATTTGCTAAAATTCAGAATGGATAATGGTGGAGAATATATTTCAGATGAGTTTAGACATTTTTGTTATCAGAGAGGGATTGTCATGCACCATACAGTACCATATAATCCACAAATGAATGGAGTGGCAGAAAGAATGAACAGGACATTAATGGATAAGGCCAGGACAATACTAATAGATTCAGGAATGGAAAAGAAATTTTGGGGAGAAGCCGTTCTATTTGCCACATATGTAACTAACCGAAGTCCAGTTACAGGAAGAGATAAAACACCAAGTGAACTATGGGAAGGAAGAAAGCCGGATGTATCAAATTTGAGAGTTTTTGGATGTATAGCGTACAATCATATACCAAAAGAATTAAGACGGAAGTTAGATGACAAAGGGAAGAAAATGATAATGATAGGATACAACATAGGAGGATACAAACTTTTTGATGTAGAAAAACAGAAAGCAGTTACAGCGAGAAATGTGATCTTTGATGAGCAATCTACAAGAAAGGAAAAGACAGCATATATACCAGATTATGACACTTCTGACGAGACGGATCAGGAACAGAAAAATGATAACTTAAAACTGGAATTAACAGAAAAGGATAACACTGAAAAAGAAATAATAATAGAAGAATTAAAAGACCAGACAGAAGAAGAGAAATGCAATGAAAAAGAAAGAGAAATCAGTGAAAGAGGAAGAGAGAAAAGAAAGATAAATAAGCCAAAATGGCAAGAAGATTATGTGATGAATCTTGAAGAGGATGATGAAGCTCTATTTTCACTTCTAAGTAGTAACTATGAAGATGTACCACTTTTATATGATGACATTAAAGAGAGAGAAGACAGAAGAGATTGGGAGAAGGCAGTAGATGAAGAGCTGAAAGTATTAAAAGAAAGTGAGACTTTTGAGATAGTGCCGGAGCCAGATAAAAAAAAGGTATTAGATGGAAAATGGGTTTTTACAAGGAAAGAAATGGAAAGTGGAAGTTTATGTAAGGCAAGACTAGTAGTACGAGGTTTTCAACAGGAAGAGAAATTTGAAGATGTGTACTCACCTGTTTTAAGATTGCAAACGCTTAGGACGCTGTTATCAGTAGCCGCAAGGAAGGATTATCATATAAATCAAATGGATGTCAAGGGAGCATTTCTGTATGGAAAAATAGATGAGGAGGTATATCTCAAACCTCCAGAAGGGATGACTATACAAGAAGGCTATGTGTTAAAGTTAAAGAAATCCTTATATGGACTGAAGAAATCACCGAAGTACTGGTACGAAAAATTCAATGATACGATCAAGTCATATGGCTTTAAACGCTCTGATAATGATTATTGTCTATTCAGTAAGGGGAATATATATCTACTATTATATGTTGATGATCTCTTAATTTTAAGTTCAAATTTAAAGGAAATAGAGTCAGTTAAAGATTTTTTGAAAACCAAATTCCGTATGAAAGACATGGGTACAAATGATTTGATGTATTTAGGTATTTCAATACAGAAAACGTCAGAAGGCATCTCAATTAATCAGTCGAAATACTTACAAAATGTTTTAAATAAGTTCAACATGCAAGATTGTAATGGTTGTGATACACCTATGGATAGTAATTTTAAATTTGATGAAAACTTACCTGTTGACATGTCTTTTGAATATCAGTGTAGGTCACTGATAGGCTCACTTATGTACGCAACTGTAGGATCTAGACCTGACTTAGCTGCCTCTGTATATTATTTAAGTCGATTCCAGTCTAAGCCTAATGTAGAATTATGGAGGGCGTTGAAACGATTGTTAAGATATGTGAAGAACACTGTAAACTTCTCATTATTATATACTAAGGATGTCTCTAGTAAGCCTTTGTTGGGATATGCAGATGCAGACTATGCTCGGACAGATGATAGAAAGTCTACATCTGGATATTTATTTAAAGTCTTTAACAACACTGTTGTGTGGAGGTCTAAGAAACAAAATACAATTGCCTTAAGCACCACTGAAGCTGAATATGTAGCATTATGTGAGAGTATAATGGAGGCTTGCTGGATGTTAAAACTTTTATTAGATTTAAATATTGAAATGGATAGTGTAACTATTTTTGAAGACAACCAGAGCACAATTAAATCAATTAAAAATTCAGACCAAAAGAGACTAAAGCATATAGATATTAAATATAATTATATAAAGCAAAAGGTGGAGGAAAATATTGTCAGTGTAAAGTATATTAGTACAATAGAGCAATTAGCAGATATTTTCACAAAGCCTTTGAGTAAAAATGTTTTTGTCAATATTGTACAACAGTTAGGTCTTACGAAGAGGAATGTATGTGCTGAGGAAGAGTGTTGAGAAATGCACCACTTACATTCCTCTGTCTAGTGTTCGTAGTAACTCACATATTCAACTAGTACCACCGCAGTGATTTTTGTCATACTCTGTGGTAAAATAAAATAGAATAGAAAAGGTTGTGTCTCCGTATTAAAATTCTAAATATATTAAGGTTTAGTAAAATAAAAGATAAAAAGAGCATCAGTTGTATATTTATAAACAAAGTCCTCGTCCCAAATATATATTTCAAGAATACTACTCATTCAACTTAGGGTAAACCCAACACCGATGAACTCGCGGAGGTAAATCAACTTTAGCTTCGAAAGCTATAATGACTTGCCGTCAGTGAAACGGTAAAATGCTGGTCGTACTGTTTAATTATGACGTAAATACGTAATTCAAGAATACCTCTACCTATAGTAATGGTTTCCGGAATCTAAAATCGCAACGACAGTGATGAAGAGGTGATCTGTGCACCTGGTGTTTAGCATCATCTTCATCATTTCAGCCACTGCTAGGCAAATACTTTCCCGATACGGCCCTGCGATATTCGCATACAACGAGTGCCTGTACCCTTTACAATATCGTCAGTCCAACCTGCAGGAAAACTTTTCCACGTGTCATCCTCCAGCACATGGTCACCGCTCGGGCACCTTTTCGTCCTAGTTGCTACCACCTAATGTTACTCCCACTAAGGCCACTGAATAATTACGTTATTTTTTTTTTGTGTTATACCTAGGTATAGGTCCTATACCTTCACCTTATAGCTTCAATCTCACAAGTTGGTTAGTGACGTTGAAGACGACAATGGAACATGCTTACCCAGATAGTGCTTATTCACTCACCTTTAAAATAACACATTTATAGGCTGCCTGTCCACAGAAATGATAACCGATAGTAGTAGGTATTCTATACCAAATTGGAGTGGTGAGGAGTACCACCTCTCCTTGAAAAGAATCACAAGCTGCTACCAGAAATGAACGTAATGACCTCACCAGATAATGTCGACCTCTCGTTTTACGATTCTTGTAGATTTGGACATCCTTGCACGTGACCGGTTCACTGGCTAGCTTCATCACATCATCAATGCAACTGGTACTGAAGTGCCTAGGTTCCATTTTCGTTGGTCTTGTTATCTTGTAGTTGTCGTTGAAGCGTCTTCAGTCATAATGCTCTAAAATCTCGTCAAAACTACATGCAAAATCAATTATCTGCGAATCAATGAAATTTTCTTAGATAATACACAATTTACACGGCAATAATCTCTACTTTCAGAAAGCTTAATAAAGTTCCGACGCATAGCTTCTTGCGCAGTCCCCTTATACCTCCAACTTGAAACTCTAGAGGTTAGGACTTCGTCAAAGTAATTTGCATTATCAATATTACAATAAGATTGTTTAAGCCAAGTTTATTTTATTATATGCTATGTTAAGCCTTAGTACTATTTAGCAGTGCGGCTCTTTAGAGCGTTCGTTAGGGCTGGTGACAACTCAGCACTTCTAGCACAACTCTAATAGTGGTCGAACGAAAAACATTGGCAATCTCATTCTTGACAATACCGTGCGAACAGGATAAGAGATGTTGAGGCACGCGACAAACGAAGACGCTGCAAGATGTGCTAGCCGGTAAGCTGTAAGCTGTAAGCTTGGTTATAGACATGCGCAAAACTCAAATGAAAAGAATCGAGATAGTTATCACTCATTTCGTTTAGTGTATCTATAGACTCAAACTGCTCTACCATGTAGGTCGTTAAGAAAGTGTACAGCATGAATACGAATGACGTAGATATTTGAAAAATAAGGTTACTTCGCGATCTAAACATCTCTATTTGGCTATTCACTACAATATCGGTTACCTTGCACAAACCCTACATCTGAACCAGCTTCACCTTGATCACACTTGATAATATTTGTGTATGCAAGACTCGTAGGTGTATTATGTGTTGCCACAATCAACTGAGAGGGCCATGCTCCCATATTAACAAAACAATATCGCATTTCCGCTATCCGTCCTCATGATGCCGATGGTGTTTCTACTTGTCCCCTCATGATCAAGCCCTCAGATCCCACTTCTGATAACGACTCACAGTTAGGGTCCGGTTACACTTGGTTTTCATTAGGTTGGTTCACCCGCGTGAGTATTCGGGCGAGGAGACAAGGGTTGGTAGAAGTATCAGCCGATCCGTATACTTCACTTCCTATGATTGAACCAAACGCACCTGTAACATAAATCTAGAGTAGGTATCTATGACGAATAATCTTGGATTCCCAACTTTTATAACGTTCTACCCAATGATTTCGAAAGTAAAGATACGTGTGTCCGAACAATTCGCTTGACATCTGTTCATAATGGAAAAGAGTGGCGCCATCTGTTGTACGGACTGCGTACCACACGTTTGGGTGGCCGGAGTAACCTTGTAATGGCGACTTTTCTCAATATTAATGAAGTGGCTGACAGCGGTTGATGCAGACTACTTACTAATAAATAAGTAATTATAATTACCTAAATGTTGTCTGGAAGAGATCGCTATTTAACGATAAGACCGCCTGTTGTTTACCTCTGCCTGTTATTTTAATGTATCTCATGTTGTGTTGTATATTCCTTGATGTTTGAGGTGTGCAATAAAGAGTATTTGTATTTGTATAAATGTGAAAGTGAGTTTGTATATTTATTTACTTTTACGACTCAGCTACTGAACGGTTCGTCACGAAATTTTGTCAGGGATGCGGTAGAGGATTTTTCCGTAATGAATGTAAGATTTTAATACACAAAAACAACACTGTCTCCAAATGATAGGAAACCACACGGACGAAATCACGGGCGCAATTTAGTGAGGCGACAAAGTGAGGTTCACAATAATTACAACACCAATATTCTTAGTTACACCACTTTACAATGTAGCAAATGATAGAATAAGAGCCAAATAACATGACATTATGTGTCTCTTTACTCTCTCCATCTGTCATCTGTTCGACGACGCGGTTGGCGCAGTTTGCGGACACCTGCCTACAGAGCCGGCGGTCCCGGGTTCGAATCCCGGCCGGCGCAAATATTTGTGTGATGAACTAGAATATTTTTTCTTCGGTCATGGATGCTATCTATATATGTAATTATATAGTACTAGCGACCCGCCCCGGCTTCGCACGGGTGCAATTCTGATAAATTATGCATGTATTATACATAATATAAACCTTCCTCTTGAATCACTCTATCTATTAAAAAAAACCGCATCAAAATCCGTTGCGTAGTTTTAAAGATTTAAGCATACAAAGGGACATAGGGACAGAGAAAGCCAAAGCGACTTTGTTTTATAAGCGACTATGTAGTGATGTATATAGTCGTCTAGTACCCATAGTACAAGCTTTGCTTTGTTTGGGACTAGGTCGATTTGTGTATGACTGTCCCATAATATTTATTTATTTATCTCCTAGCTTCATCGTTAACAGCAGGGTATCGTCGTCAGGGTATCGTAATAATACGAAGTCACCAATCATACATATACTATACATACTTAAGTATTTAACAATTCATGTCGGTTAACTGGAGATAACTAGTTACGAATTTAATTGCATGATTGGACCCACACAAGTGAGTAAAAAAACATAGCTATTCCAAACCAAAGTACTTTTCTAAAGGTAATTATTATTATAATAAAATATAAGAAACATAAATGTTCAAATGTATAGTTATATATTATTAAACAATGTCCATAGTCATTGGTTCATAGTTCATACACCAGTATAAAAATGACGCCCTTACAAGGTTACTTCTGATTGACTAGCGGCTGCGAACTGACAAAACGCAATGGCGCTAGGTAACAAAATAAATCTTTCGAAAATGTGTTACTAAGCGATAAAAAAAACGGACGATACTTTCCGATGATACGATATCCCATGTTTATATATATATATAATTTTAGCAGCCTTTTACTGCACAACTGGGCATTTTGAGACAGTCTGCTCTGGCACACTGACAGCTGAACGGTACGGCGTCCTGTCACAGACTAAGGGCACGGTGGTCCTAAATTGCCATTTTAGGACCACCGCATTGGAAGAATTACTCTTGCGCGTTGGGCCTATCTTTACGAAGTAATATATATATCTATGGTTCTACCGCAACACGTGAGGCGCTAGCTTGACATGGAAGAACAGCCGCCAAACGACAGCTGTCAATCACGTCGTATATGGCCACCTCCTCAGAGTTCGGTTTTACGTACTAAAGAGTTTGGTCATTCATAAATCAAGAGGCGATACTAGCGCCATCGAGCTAATTCTCTGATGCGCCGTCATATGCTTTAATCAAAACATTTGGATAAGGCCCTATCCGATGACTTTGAAGACACTGCACTAATTATTACCTACTTAATCTAATTAGGAACCTAATCGAATAAGTTTGAATATCATACTCATATCAGCAATCATTACAAGGAGGCGTGACCGCGTGACGTAGTAAGGTTATCAAAGAGTCAAATATTACAAAACTATCTTGCTCGGTAGCCCGGCAAGTATCCAGCGGAAGTTTTGTCAATGTCGCACGTAGATTTACTTATTTAGATACAGATTGGCGTCTTCTTTGTGAAGTCTGTCTGTCGCATGGGTGTATTGTTTGGTTTGTTGATTGTTGCACGTTTCGACAGTTATACATTTCAGAAGTTACAATTACAATGACTAAAACAAGGTATGGTCGGTTTTTCTCATTGCCACTTGTAATATTTATCTTTCATGCATCAATTTCATGTGGCTTGATTAATATTCGAAATCTAATTTGGTGGTGTGTTTTCATTTTCACATAGGTATTATATTTTGTGCTCATTAAATAAAATCGTCAGGATATGACGTGATCTGACACTCTTTACCTAATTACGTACCTTCCATATCTATGTTCCAGGTACAGGACATCAATATCGCATTCGACACTCATCACTTCGTTATTTTAAAAATTGTTGTAAATAACCATTATTGGCCTTAAAATAAGTATTGTTCTAAATATTTGTATAGAATCTTTTTATCGATTCTATATTTTTTATGTGGTAATACCACATTTTTATTTTTATAAATAATGACACAAAGGTAAATTAAGAAAGAAAAATTGAATGCGATCTACTACAATCGAAGCGGGGTTTGAACCCGCGACCTCTGCGTTACCGGCGCATTGCTCTCCCAACTCTTTCTTAATTTACCTTTGTGTCATTATTTATAAGTATTGTTCTGTACAGTATGCCTGCGTCCAATGTCGCTTCTTTTAAATATTTGTTCCTACATTTTCCGTTAACCGGCAGGTTTGCCTAAGAGTGTGATTTTGGGTTAACCCTTGGATCGGCAATCATTTCATAGGAAACATTTTTCTGGCAGAACCTTATAATATTTGGGATTGTTATAATTATATAAAACAAATCTAACATAATCTTAATCTATAGCATAATATTTTGAGAATTATGAAAATTGCCAATGAAAAGTTTGAGGCGAAACTAACGAGGTTCCCTCGCTAGTTCTAATTTAAGTTCTAAGTTGCTAATAGTGTTAATTTAGCGTTTGATTCTTGTCTAAGTTTCGGATTAAAAAAGTGTTTTGCTCCCGAACTTTGTATAATTTGATAAGATTGCCATCTTATCAAGTACCTACCCAAGTAGCACAACTGGGTCTAAATAGCTCGTATATCATATCTAATTAGATGCTTAAGTGAAATTTACCACCATGACTAAGTGCTATATAGGTGGCAAGAACCCTTATGGCACCAGTATAGAACCAAAAGGAGAAAAATTGCAGCCTTTTTTTGGTGCTAAATAGAATCCATAAGAGATCTCACAATTACCTTAAGTGGTAATTAGAACTATGGGTGAAAGTTATGCGCAGTGAACGAATGAAAACATTTCACTTCGGTCAATGAGTGATAAATGAGTCGCCAAAATTATCTTTGAGTGGCGAGGCAACTGTCAAATTGTGTTTTATTAAAAGTAATACGTGATCTGCCATATTCATTTTGGATTTATATTTCTTTTTACTGAATTTTTTTTTACTGTGAAACTATAGTATGTTTTCTTTGTAAATTTCGACGCGCCCTTCATTTGATCAGGAATATTAAAAAAGAGAGTGCTAAATTAAATAAGGAATAGATACTGATAAGAAATAAAACTGCTAAAAACCTGACCTAATGATTGTAGGTTACGTACAATGTTAAAGTAACATCGTCACAACTATCAAAAGTCTGTGATTATGCGTGAGTGTGATAAAATTCTGGTTAAAATAATCAATTTTCATAGGCTTCCATTTGTAAACATGGCGAAACAAAAAAGATCCTACAGTGTTTATTTTCACTTATTTGTTCCTTATTTGGAACTATCAAGTCTAATAATCACTTATTTGTATCTTGCGAGTGGCAAAGCAGTGAATGATATTACCAATAGTAATTATTTGCTCTTTTGTAGACTATTAAACAAGCAAGACTATTAAATATATTTTGACAAGGTGCAAATAGGAACAATAATAGAACTTTTAGTTCGTTAGTGGTTTGAAATAAGTGAAAATAACCGCTTTTGGTTCCAAGAACCTCCTACTGAGACCTATTTATGCGTTGGAGTGGCAATAAGGTACTTCTTAGGCCTTAAAGTTGCAATATTGTTTGGTTCCAAAAGAGCCGTAAAATTATCCCTTTAGCCACTATTGGCGATATAATTCGCTATTGTACTAGTCATTTGGAACTTTTAGTTCCAAATAAGGGTATGTTCCCACTTATATGTAAAAGTTGCTTATAAGTGATTTTAAGGCCTTATATAGCACTATTGCTTCTTATTGAGTGACAATTTGAACCTGCATGCAACTTTAAGTAGCAAAATCGACTTTATCCCACCATAAGTAATAAAGTAGAAACAAAAAACGTTCCTATGCAACTACAAGTGATAGGATGAACTCATATACAGTTTTGAGTTGTGTTTAAAGCTATAAGTTGTATCAAACACTGTTAAACCACTCATTTAGAACTTAAAGCTATAAGATAAGCTGCAAAATTCACTAATGTGCTGCTTGGGTAAAAAGCACGTATTACCATACAATTTGTATAATTATAGGAGCTACGTCTAGGAGCAAGCCTGATTTAGGTAGAGTAGAGGAGTAAACATTCGGTCGACTTCGGTTTTCCATAGTTTGCCGAAGGTGTTGTAGCATATCGACAACCCGTAAAAACTGACATTAGCACAATCACTTTATTCAATACCATTTTCTGGTCATGTAAACACGGGAAACGAAATTGCCAGTCACCTACAACATTCAAAAGGTATATCTTACACTTGGCCATTTACGTCCAGGATTAAATTACAGAGCAAAGAATCTGTTTATAGATGTGATTATGTATTGGTACGGTGCTGAATTCTTCCCTACTCTACCGGACCCCCAGGTACATACATTAATCACCTACATACAACGGTAACACACATTTCATATTTTACAATCTGACGATATATATATAGTATTGAGATGCTTGTCTCGCAAATCTATTTTCGATTCTGTCAATAGAATTTTAATTTATTTGTGTACCTTGGCATGCAAGCCGCGCCTCTGTGATGCTTCAACGTGATCATGATCGATGATCGGTCATCGAGCAGCCGTATCAATAGTCAAGTGAATCAGTGACGAATGAACCCTGTGTTTACGAACTCCCGCGCACACTCGTAAGATGTCTCGGTGGTTTGGATGAATGGACTCCAGCATCATTTATAATTTTATACCACTTCCCATGTGGCACCAGAGTCACTAGAGCAGTGACTTCTATCAGTGATCAATGATTAACAAGAAACAAAAAAAAATATATAAAAATGCTTTTAATATTATGTAACCACGTTAATGCTAAAAATAAAGAGCTCGTTATATATTTTATTTTATTTTATTTATTATTATTTACATAGCTGTCCTTACAGGCTAACCTAATGTAAATATATGAACGAATTATGTAAAGCTTTGTACATAAATTAATCTATGACGTTGTATTAGAATGTACCTGAAGTAGAAGCTAATACGTTTCCACGGAAAGTATGAAATTAATAAGGAAAGACATTTGGTAGCTCATGAGGATGGTCCGTTTACTTAAATTTCCATCTTCCTGACGACAAACCAGCCGCCTTTGACGTAAGTTCTGAGATCGCGATTAAATCGCGAAAGAGTTACACAGCTCGAGGCACAAACCAGTTATATTATGAGGAAAGTCAATTTGGGTCATTGGCGTTACTGACGCACATACAAGCGGACACGACACGATTAGGCGACCAGCAGAAACAGATATAGAGCTACGGGAAAAACGCACACATGCACAAACATACTATGTACAATAATTAGATTTCTTAGTGTGTTGTTGTGCGTCTGCGTCATTATATAAAGCATAACAAATTATTCCTATTTAGTTCCTGCCACCTCTTGTACTTACTTCTCCAGATAGCTCACGTATCTTTGGGACAGAATGTGGTCATCGATTATATATTCCTTTAAAGTAAAAAATATTGAAATTGTAGCAGTGTAAACGTAAATTCAGAAACCGGTTAAGCGAATTTCATTTAATTTCGTCATTTATCAATCTATTATTTGGTTTCGACAGCAGTGTTATAACTCTTAGAGCATTAGACGTAGATAACTTTAAATGCCTTAACTCTTTTAATTACCGTCAGGTCGGGGTACTTTGACCCTACAAGGTTACTTTGTCCACCCATAGAAAACCATGACTTGATTTGACTAATCTACCACTGTACGGAACCCTCGGTGCGCAAGTCAACTCGCACTTGTCGGTTTTTTTAAATTTATGGACTCGATAAAATGCATGCATTTTTATGGATAGACAAAGTAACCTTGTAATAGGGTTAAAGTACCCCGACTTTATGTACGGCGGTGTCTTTAAATATAATTCCAAAGAAACTATTGTTTAGGTACTGCTTATCACTGTTCAAGTTTAACTGAAGACCTACTTATTGCATTTGAAGTAAGTACAAATAGTATTTATGAATTGTCTAACTGCTATTAGCAAAGGCGCAGTACGGTGGAATGTGTAATGATTTTATTTGCCTCGCCTACATCTCACACACGTCACTGAAAGTGATAATGATAACCGGCTTATTACAAACAAATCAATTATCTGCGATACCGTAAGTAATTTGCTGCATAACACAGTAGCCGTCTAGTTCTCACGTCAAATGTTTCGTCGTTTAGACTGATAAGTATGAAAAATATGTTAATCTACAACTTATAGGCACTAGTTTCATTATTGTGTACCTACATTACGTATAAATTGCAGTTTACACAAAAAACAGCCCGAAATGATTGTATAAAATTATTTCAGTGGTAAATAGTACATTACGGCAGAGACCAGTAAGTAAGCCATACTGGCCGAGTAGGAATTAGACGGACCGAGCCGTAGGCGAGGTCCGGATATAATACGAGGCCAGGATGGCTCTTACGGTCGAAGCAAGTATAGTGCTTTTCTCAAAAATTAAACAAGAAAATTAGATTAAAATTATATTTTGTAGGTGACATTTATATTCGGCCATGTTCCAATGAATATTTTTGTTATATCCCATTTTTATTATTACACATTGTGATATTCCACGTCGCAGGCACCATTAACTCCCACGATAACAACCTATAACAAAAAGAATTATGAGTTTATACTTGGATAAAAGATATAGTTATATCGTTATCAAATAGTGGCAGTATTTATTTACCTTCATCGCCAAAATGGTTATCATCTAGAGCTTGATTTAAGAACTTTTCTATATTTTGCTGCTGAATATTTAGTGATTTCTTTCCTTTGTAGCCATCCGATTGTCTCAGAAAGATTGTTGAAATATTCTGACCTTATCACACATTATCTGACCAACTATTAACTTTTCTTCCTTCCATTTAATGAATCTCTTGTATTTTTTTTATTTCTCCTTGGATTTAGTCGAAAGTAAATTATTTTAGCTAACTCTGCCTCCGCTTTTAAGTATGGAGGAGTGCCGTCTATTCGAAATCAGACTCGTCTGAACTCGTTTTTGCTGAATTATTGTAATAGATCACACAAACAAATTTGAAATTTTTGTCTTTTATTTTAAATCCCGCCTTAATTTCTTTTTTATAAATACTGCGTTTAATTATTTGCACTGTCTTAAAAATCTAAGTCTTAAAGATAAAATTTAATTATTGTTATACATTGTTTATTTTCTAACTAATTTTCATATCATAAAGCTTACCTTCAATTTTAACTCCGAGGTTTTTTTCTAAACGACACAAAAAAGTAAGGAATTCCGAAATATCATTGTCATTGTACACAGCACAATTATGAACTAAACGCTGCATACAAACTTCCGCACTAAACCTTGTCGCTACTTTTTTTTTTAAATATGCATCTTGAGTTACGTTTATACTGCCAATAGTGCTAACCTCTTTTTATTTTACATTTGCTCTTAGTGTAAATTGCAAGTGTATACTGCAATGTCGTCTCATTCTATTTAATCTATGAAAAAGGGACGCCACTTTTTATTAATTTCTACAATTTGCTGTCGCACTGTACTTATAATTAAAACAATTTGTGGAATGCATCCTTTTTACATTTATATACGACCTCATCGCCTTCACATCCTTAGTTTTTTTATAGGTCGGTGACGATGTAAATCGTGTTTCGATATTCAAATATCTTGATACGTAATAGGAATTACATACTTACTTACTGGACAAATATTGATTCCAAATTTAAAATCTCGCTGTTTACTGGACACTTCTAAAAAGTCTTCGGTATGTTCCACTTACTGTAGTCTATCTAGCGATGGTAAGGCAACATTACATGCAATTTTTGAGAAAAAGTAAATTACCTATACCAATTCTAGCTACTACACGGATTTCAAGGTCTCGTACATAAAAATCAAAGATAAACGGATTTCGTGGTTATAAATAACAAAAACCTATTGTATGCATAAATAGATAGTTTGTTTTCTTGTTTTTCTAAATTACTCTTTCACGATTTGGCACACTATGCGAATGAAAAACCGTGTTTTGAGACAGTTTCACGAGATCAAAACATCAGACAGGCTATTTTGGGACCAGTCCGGCGCCATGGAAAAATAATGCGCAATTATTGAGGCAATTGTGAAATCATATTTTATAAATACCTAAGTTTATATTGTTTGAACAGAAGGTTCACCCGGTCGTGTGCTCGGCTATCTGCGCGAGATAAGATAAGATAAGGTAACCGGTGGAATCCGATGTTGCAGATTGCGTGTACAATCACACGGCAGAGGTTTATAATCGATAGTAATTGGATGATGACACTAGCGACGTGTGTCCGAGTGACTGGACACGGTGGAAACGGTACCGGATAGCAATCACATGTCGTAGGTGGTTACGGTTATTCCCTAAAAAATCCTTTATGACACAAATATTTAAATACCTAATGAGTCTACTGCTACTTTATATCCACCTGCAGGCGACGATTTCCTTTATCATATTGTAGAAAACACAACGTCCAAAGTTTATCCAATAGGTCTTAATCCTCCGTGAAACGGCTGTCCTTCTTTAAATAGGCAAAGAGCACTTTGAATAGGACTTTAGTAGCTCTGGCGCAAAACCATCAAGCTAAGAAATACTCACCTAAAAAGAAGTCTTTAGTCTCAGCGTCTCGTCGTTTGCATATTGGAGGACAGGTATGACAAGTAACAAGCTCATAGACCAAAGTACAATTGGTAAATCGTAGCTAAGCGAACCGTCACCTTAATTGATGTAAAGATTCAATCATATTAGTAAATATTGTACCTGAATCGATAATTGTGTCGATGACATTAAATTTATTAGTAACAATCCCTTCATCATCATTATCATCATTAAATATATGAAAGAGTACTCGTCTTCCTGGGCAATTTGACGCAGAAGCAGAAGATGTATTTGATAATTGTCACACCACACTCGAAAATTCACGCGCAAATCATTAATTAAATGAATTCACGTACCTACACGCTACAATATGAATAACTACTTATATAGTGAGCCATAATTAGTCTATCTTCAAGTCAAGAGCTTAAATCGCGTACGTAGAGCGTACGTAAATAGACAAAGTTCTCTGAATTGAGTCCAAGCCAAGTGACCATCGACTCCAAGTGTCTATCTAGTAGGTATCTGAAATGCACTGTCATGAAGTGTTATATTAGTATCAGAGTTAAAAATTACTCTTGTACTTTTTTTCGGTTGTGATATGGTAATGGTATGTTATATGTTATTATGTTATATGTTTCGTTTGATCCAAAATCTATCGTTACCATAGCAACTGCTCGAATTGATTGAAAATAATCACAGTCATGTGCAATTGCGATTAGGACGAGCATTGTTTTCCGCATAGCCACGCTAATTGTATGGTTTTACCGGCGTTCCCAGTTTAATGTGAAACTTTCCTTATTTGCTTGTACATATTATGTTATCCATAGTAAATTGCACTCGAGAATTACATAACTTTGTGCAACACCTTTTTCAGTAATTAAATAACAACAACTCGTATACATACAATGTTAGACTCAATGAGGGTACTTGGTCCGGTTACTTTATCCCACACTAAACACTACGTTGTGAATTGGAATATTTTGTTATGCACTTTAACAAACACAAATGTTTGATAAACCTACAATTAGAAAGCCATGAATAGATTTCTGCACTTGCTATTGAACAACGGGAAATTAGTTTCGGAGCCATTGTCACTACAGTTTGTCGGCATGACGACTACAATGTGAAATGTGGATTGTATTTTGATACTTTTCTTATTTACAACGTTCCTATGCTCTCAAACGAAAAATAATATTTATTTATTTATTTAATCTTTATTGCACAAATGAAAAACAGATGTACAAAAGGCGGACTTTCGGTGGCAAAGCAGATAAGTTGTGGGCGGTGCAACTAACATATAGGTTTTAATAGATAAATACTTAGATAAATACATATATTTATTACATATAAATAAATACTGACTAAAAAGCAAAACAGATATGCTAAGATTTGTTCATTCTGCTAAAGAAGAGGTCACACAAGGACTTTTTTAAATTTTACTTGTTCGGGGCTTGCTTGATCTTAAGGGGAAGGCGGTTCCAGAGGCGGGCCACTTGGACGGTGAAAGAGTTGGACATAAAACCTTTACGGTGAGGAGGTATAGAAAGAGATAGATTGCCGGAAGAGCGAAATTGACGGTTAAGAGTTAAACCATAATGGTGGAAGAAGTCTTTGAGGTATTCGGGAGAAATTCGAGTCTTTGAGAATTGAGAAGAGAGTGCAAAGCATTCGCATTTCACGTCGTTGACGGATAGCAAGCCAGCCGAGCTGAGTGCTGTAAGAAGATACGTGGTCATACTTACGAAGACAGAAAATAAAACGAATGCAGTTGTTGAGAAGTCTTTCCAGTTTGTTCAGAAGCTCCTCGGTTAGGTCCGGATAACACACATCACCGTAGAGCTGGCTGGCTGGAACCTACGATAATAGCCTGACACTTTGACGGATTAACAAATAGTCCGAATTTCTCGGACCATTATTGTACGTGCAGGAGGTCTAAATTTAATTTGTCAATGGCAATCTTAAGATCAATCACTTTACACTGTACGTAGAGTTGCAAGTCGTCTGCGTAGAGATGGTACGAAGAGCGAATGTCGGCGGTGATGAAATTAATGAATGTAGAAAACAGGAGCGGAGAGAAAAAATTGTAAATATACAAAAAATAATGAACACAGCACTGCCCGGAAGAACTTAAACATTACTATATTGACTATATTATTATAAATATTTCCCCGACCCTCCTGCCCAGAACAGGTTTGTGCGAGTTTGCAAATAACGTATAAAAGGGATTATACCCTAACTCAACGGAGACGGCGTCGCGTGATTCTGTCCTGTCGGGACTTGATCTCACCTGCTATATCGCCCAGTTCCAGTTCAACATTGGTTTTGTTGGCACATATTCAAGACTCATCTTAATCACCGTTATAATCTGAATCTTACTCTTTAAAAGCGCAAATACCAAAAAAACACATTAGTATACTGGAATAATTGAATAAACAAGTATTCTTTATTGCACCCCTCACAAAAAAGTTACTTAAGTATATTATGAAACGAAAAATGTAAAAGACATGACATGAGAAAGAGGCTGGGCCCCCAATTTATGCGGGCCACCTAATCAGGAGAACGTAGAAAGTATGACGGAGTATTTAATTCCGTTTTATAAAATTTTCGAAGCGAAGTAAATTCTTGTGATTCCTCCTGTATGTATGTAAAACTTCCAAGTAATAATAACTACTTTGGTTGGTAAACGCTTCCTAGTAACTGTAGGTAAGCGATACCTTTTAATCATAAACTGTACGTGTGTTGTTGACTGATTACCTAGTTAGCCATAGTTCATGGCATTTACTATTCAGGCAAAGCCATAATTAGAATTATTTCTCCGCATCGCAATGTATTATTCAAACTGCGCCTGACATTAACCAATAAAAAAATAATAGCCGTCGAAGTTCCGATAATCCAACATTCCATAAAACAACGGTGTTCCTAGAATAAGAGCCTGTAGCTAAATTACGCTAATCCAAAATGTTGTATTTATGTTACTTTCCAATACACATAAGCTCTTTTGCCCTGCTTTCTGATAAGGGCTTAAGTAGGTTTTCGTTTGGTTGCAATTGCAGCCTTTTGAATTGGAACGGTTGGTGCGGCAATCGGGTCGGAGCCGCGACCTTCAGGCTAGCGAGAAGGCGATCGATGCATAGACAAACATTGGAGATTGCCGAGGCAAAGGCAAAGGTCACTCGGAGTGACAGTGATAGCACACTTCTCGTAAGGAATTCCATTTCATTATTCTCATAACTTTCACTTCATAAATTTCAGTTTCGCTCTATGATTGATTGATAGAGAATGCGTTTGCCGTTTTGCATTTTAATCCGCCATTCGTATTTACTTTTACGTTTCCTCAACAAAGTATTAAATGATTAAATATTATATTATGTATATTATTTATATATTTATATATAATTCTACACTACCTATGTACTTTGTGAAATAATATCTTATAAATAATTAAAATAGATAGGGTAATAATAGGACAGCAAATCGGAGTTTGGCATTATTAATTCGTCTAATTATCTTCTCAAGATGCTGTGATACCTTAATTTTTTTGCTGGACGAAGATATATATCAGTAAATTTGTAAAGACGAAATAGGAAAAATACACATACCAACAGAATAAGGAAACCACAATAATATCACGCTTTCAAGAGCATCAATCTGTTTCAGGAAACACTGAAATACATTTTTAAGGGATTTCCTTCCAATTAGTGGGATAATAATTATTAAAATTCAAGGAAGGATATATGTACACAATATGTGACTTCTAAGTTATTCTACTACATAATAATACAAGTAATCACAATAACAAATAACGCGGACTTCCCAGGGTAAACCACTGGTAAGGTAAATAAAACACAGTATAGTATTATTGAAATTGTATGCAAACAATTCGAAGTAACAGATAAAGTGTTTTGCGGCAGACTCATCTAATTAAAGTTATCAGTAAGCCGTCACTGGGGGACAATAATTATCACCAGCAGTGTTACGACTTATGGTCACGAGATGTATTCATGTTATACCTATAGCCGGACGCGATATACCAAGAGCCGAAAGATAGTTGGGTTAATAGATGTTCGGAAGAAAATTTTATGTGGCTCGCTTCATCAAGTATCATAGTACACTTTAGGGATTAAGGGTTACATAAGAAACGTTTAATAAGTTCCTATTATATTGAATTCAGAACTTACAAACTTTGATCCCTTTTTCTCGATACTGATAAAAAAATAACCCATACTGTGAGAGGTTTATCTTTTCCTTGATCTCATCTCCACGTAAACTATACGTCAAACCTATTTTATAGAACACATTTTGAAGCTACTACAGCATTGTTTTCGGGAATTTGTATGGCGTACATTTTGGTATAGGTACACACCGTTTACATGTCAAAGTTGTGTCACAGATTAATATAATAGGTTGTGTGTGCAATCCAGTATTTATCAACATTTAATTATTTACAAGTGGGCGGTGAATATACGAGGACCCTTCGTCCCACTACGTAACTGAGTTTTTGTAACCAACTACGAAATGGGAATATTTTTTATCGCTTTGAAACCCAGCTACATATTGAGAATCAATTATCTCAGTTTGTAACTACTTTTTCCCTGTTTATAACCAGTTACGAAATGGGAATATTTTTTATCGCTTTGAAACCCAGCTACGTATTGAGAATTAATCTTCCGAACGGCCGTCGAGCTGTCAACGTCATCTTCCGAACGGCCGTCGAGCTGTCAACGTCAAATTTGCATCAGCTGTTTTTAAATTAAATAAATTAATTGTAATCGCATAGTAATACATTTAAATGTATCACTAATCAACTTAAAACTTGTATAAGAAGTCAGCTGCAACGAGTTCTGGAAAAAAAAAACAACTGCTTACAGCGTAGCAGTAACCTTTGCTTGGAAGCAACTGTCAACGGACGGACGTTTGAATTTGGATTTAAACCAGGGGAGTATATTGTTCAATTATATTTCTATCTCACGATTATTCTCATTGTACTGAGACACTACATATATATTTCACATAGCTCACTGGTACGACCGTGAGCAACGTCACATAAATACACTGGCGCCGTGCGATTTCTCTCTGTTTGACGATTATTAGTGGAAGCAGAGTTGAGACTAGCCACTCTTGCCACTGACATTACCCTACACGAACACACTGCACACCGTTTTTTCGGCTCAAAACTAACAACAATAAAAACAAAAAACCTATTCTCACTTATTGGAAATACTCAGTTACTTTTTATCTTTCAGAATACGTTTGAGCGACAATGAGCACTAAATCTGGCATAATTTCACGCAAGGCGACTGCACGTCAACTAGAGATGCAACTGAAGGCTGCTCGCAAGGATTTGCAGGCATCTAAGGCCTTTAGTGATCAACTGCTGCAGGAAAGAGATGATAGTGAAGTAGAATTACAAAAAATCATCAACATCAACACATCACTGAAATCCCAGCTGGTGGATAATGATCTTAAATTACAAGAAGCCGAGGGTGAGGTCCTGCGACTGCGTCTATTAGTGGACTCATTCAACCAGTGCGCCTCTACACATGAAGTGGCATTGGAACGCATCAAAAACCTTGAAGAGTAACTTGGTGCCAAAATAGACGAATTAAATTACTTAAGGAAAGAATATGTAAAGCATAATCCACCGTCCACTCAAAATATTTACCAAGAGATTATTGGCGTTGAAAATTCCAAGGATTGTAAAAAATATGTATTTTTTAATAGTAGTACTAAGTTGAAAAGATATGTTAAGATAAATAGATATATAAAAAGGACTCAAAAACTCATTCAAAGCCAGGCAGTAAAGAAAAATTACTTCAAACAGAAATTAGAATTGTCCGTCATGAAAGATAGAGTGAAGCAGTGTAACATTCAACTAGAGAATTATGATTTAGACATACAAAAATTGCATGCTGAAATTAGTAAATTACAGAGTAAATTGGAAATGACATCATTCATGTACGAGGGTCATGCCAAAAGAAATTAGATACTCAAAAATCATAATGTTTATTATACATTAAAGTTGTCTATTTTTTCGAAGTATTCACCGTGAACACGTATACACTTTTCCATCCGTCTAAACCACTTGGAAAATACTAATGACCACTCTTCTTTAGACACTTCAGAAATTTCATAGTTATAAGCTGCCAGGGCATCTTCTTTGCTTTCAAATCGCCTTCCTTTTAATTTGTCTTTGATTTTTGGAAACAGATAAAAATCACATGGTGCTAGGTCCGGTGAATATGGAGGATGAGGCAAGATAGTGACGTGTTTGGTACTAAAATAGTCCAGTGTTCTAGCAGAAGTGTGCGGGGCTGCGTTGTCATGGTGCCAAAGCAGTTGCTGGGTTCCTGACTTTGGCCGCTTATCACACCAAGCTGACAATACTTTTGGGGCACAAACTGTCACGTACCATTCCGAATCGACTGTTTTTTGATCTTCTAGTATCACAGTAGCAATATGTCCCGTTTTGCAGAAAAACGAGGCAACCGTTTGTTTCTGTGTGCTTCGCGTTCGGCGACATTTTGTTGGTGTCGGTTCATCTTCAAAGCACCATACTGTTGACTGTCGCTTTGTTTCAGGATCATAGTTATATATAGCCATGTTTCGTCACCTGTGAGTATATCATAAACATTTTTTTTTTCACCGCCATTAAATTTATTTATCATAAATTTGCACCAATCCACGCGACGTTCCTTTTGCAAATCTTTGAGCTTGTGCGGCACCCACCTTGAACAACGCTTGTGGAGGGATAATTGTCCGTGAATTATAGTTTGCAACGCTGCTGATCCAATACCCAGTTCTCGCTCTAGCTCTACGTATGTGATTCGTCGGTTTCCACGAATCATTTTTTCCACAGCTTGCACATTTTCTTGAGTAACTGCGGTTGGCGGCCTACCTGACTTCGGATCATCTTTAAAACTCGCCCGTCCTTTTTTAAATTCAGCAAACCAGTTAAAAACTGTTGCACGTGAACATGCAGACTCACCAAAAGTCGTGACTAAAAGTTCAAAACATTCTTGAGGCTTCAAAGCTTTTTTAAAGTCATAATACATCATAACCCGAAAATCACGTCGTGTCAGCTCCATGGTCGTAGAAAATTCCCGCCAGATTTAATCAGAAAAAAAATCATAAAAAAAAATATACGTAGTTTTGTCGAGTGTTTAATTTTTAAATTTATAAGTAAATAGCCAGCCTTTGTGGTGGTGTGTTACTGGCCAGTATCAATTAAATGAGCAAGGAGTATCTAATTTCTTTTGGCATGCCCCTTGTATAGATCTTCAGAAAGAGAGATCAAGGAGCATGTCCTGGCTTTTGACCAGCTGTTGAAGGAGAGTAAATGTAACGAGGAGCGTTTTAATTCATTAATGAACAATAATTATTGTAACTGTGGCCATATCCCACCACCATCCTCAATAAACAGTCATCAAGCGGAGGAGGTGCCCCTTGGTATTTTTGAGTCCGCCCGTCCTGTGCTTAATGTGCAATCACCTAGTCATGTAAGTAGAACAGTTGTGTACTCAGACCAGATTGGCTCAGGAATGGGTTCAATGTTAGGTAACAAACTCAGTCAAAAAGTGACAAATTTCTGTTATCCTAACATAAGTATGAGTAAATTTTGTCAATATCTTTCAAAGGGAAGCTTTGATGACAGGACTACATTAGTCATTATGGTAGGAAGTAGTCATAATGTAGATAAGTCTTGTATAGATAAATTAATATCAACAATAAATGACATTGAAACATCTGGCATAGGTAAAATCATACTGTGTGCACTACCATACTCACAGAATATGCCATATTACTATAACAATAGAATAGCACACCTTAACTCCATATTATACAATGCTATATGTTTCAATAAAAAGGTGCATTTCTTTGACATAAATAAATTTATCAAGCGCTTCAAATTGACCTCTGAAAAGATAACTACGTATGCCTAAGAAATGTATTCTTACACTAGTGGATCTTTTAGCTTTTAACATAGAGCCAAATAGATTTTATACCTCAGTTAGTGGGCTCAAACATGTCTGCAGTGGCAATACACCTTTGTCACATTTAAACTAGATTGTAAGACAGCGGAAACATCTCTGAATATTAACATTGTTCACCAGAATATTCAGGGTTTTTCCAGCAAGGAATTAGAAATAGGCTTATTCTTAGATAATAAGAATATTCAAGTTATGTGTATTACTGAGCATTGGCTGAGACGAGAACAGTTGATTTTTAATTTTGTTAATTTTAAATTAGTGAGCTGTTTTACTAGAACATTTTCCATTCATGGTGGGTCTCTTATTATTATTAAAAGTTCCTTAAAATCCAAAGAACGAGAAGATATTGTTAATTTTTCAATAGAACGAGTCATAGAAATTGCTTGTGTAGAATTAGAGAATTATGTAATTATATGTGTTTACCGACCACCGGCTACTGATTTTTATTCATTTGAATCAACTATGGAAAATGTTTTAAAAATTGCATGTAAAGGTAAAAAACATGTTATAGTTTGTGGAGACTTTAATGTTAATTTACTTGAAATGACCAGTGATACTGTTAAGCTCTTAAGTTTGTTCAAATCTTTTCATTTGGTCAATATGTTCCTGGAGCCTACCCGGGTAGGTGTAACTAGTAAAACCTGTTTAGATAATATTTTTTGTGATTGCGATTACTTAGAAAAGGAAATATTTAAGTGTTTTAATTCAGATCATAGAGGACAGAAAGCTTCTTTTCCTAACACTTTAAAGGAAACACCACAAACTATAACATGCAGACCCATTACTAGTTATCGTTTGGAATCATTCAAAAATGAAATTCATAATGATCTTTGCATGTTACCTCTTTCATGTAACGACTTAAATAGTACTTACAAAGATTTATTTGGCATAATAATGGATCAGTTCAATACACATTTCAAAAAGAAAACTATTTCTGGGTCAACTACAAAAACAAAGTTTAGTGAATGGGCTACTGTAGGTATTCATAGAAGCAGAACCAGGCTTTATGAACTGTATGGAGAGAAGGAAGTGAACAAGGACGCAGTTTTTTTAAACTATGTTAAGAACTTTTCAAAATTGTTTAAGCAAGTGTGCATAGCTGCCAAAGCAAATTATATTAGTTCTAAAGTCAAAATGTCGGACAACAAAGTGAAAACTATTTGGAATGTTATTAACAGAGAAACTGGTAAATCCAAAACTCGCAATTGCCAAGTCAATATTGTCAGAGAAAACGGGCAGACTATGTCAAATCCTGATGTTGCCTCGGCATTCGAGGATTATTTTTCCAACATTGCAGTTAATACCACAAAATGTTTACAATCATCTGCATCCGAAGCCCATAACTTACTTTGTGCTAATTGTAAGAAATGTGATGTTGAGTTTCAATTTAGTCAAGTAAATACAGTAGATGTTATTAAAACATTTAAATCACTCAATTTAAAGAAAACAGAGGATTTATGGGGAGCATCAGTAAAAATAATTAATCATATTATAGATTCAATTGCGCCTTACCTAGCTTTGATTTACAATAGTTGCATAGAAGAGGGAGTTTTCCCAAATCTTATGAAAATTAGTAAAGTCATACCTCTTTTTAAATCGGGTGATTTGAGTGATCTGACTAATTTCCGTCCGATATCTATACTACCTGTTTTAAGTAAAGTTTTCGAAAAATTAATGTTGAAAGATCTACTAGGACACTTCAATAGAAATAAATTACTCTCTAGTAAACAGTTCGGTTTCACAAGGGGACGTTCCACGACTGATGCAGCATCTGTACTTATTAAACACATTTATGATAGCTGGGAGGAATCTTGTGATGCGATTGGGATCTTCTGCGATCTTTCTAAGGCATTCGACTACGTTCATCCTGGAACACTCATTTTGAAATTAGAACATTATGGTCTGTCTTCAAATGCTTTAAGCCTTATGTCTTCATATCTCAGTGATAGAATGCAAATAGTGGATGTAAATGGAACCCAGTCCAATGGAGCTATAGTTAAGCTAGGAGTGCCACAGGGCTCTATTTTAGGTCCATTTCTATTTTTGGTTTATATAAATGACTTACCATCTGTAGTAGATAATCTTTGTAATATAGTACTATTTGCTGACGATACATCATTAATTTTCAAGGTTAACCGGAAATCAACCGACTATGCAGAAATTAATTGCACACTAGATAAAGCGCTTAACTGGTTTACTACTAATAATCTTCTATTAAATGCCAAGAAAACGAAATGTGTTAGATTTGCGGCCCGAATGTTACGGCGGTAGATTCTACTATATTACTAAATGGTGAATGTTTAGAAATGGTGAATAAGGCATTATTCTTAGGTATAACATTGGACAGTAATTTGCAATGGAGTCCACATATAGCAGTGCTTGCAGGTAAATTAAGTTCAGCGGCGTACGCCGTTAGGAAAATCAGACAATTGAGTAATGTTGATACAGCTCGCTTAGTTTATCATAGTTATTTTCATAGTGTCATGTCATATGGTATTCTGGTTTGGGGCAAAGCAGCTGACATTCAGACTATATTTGTGCTACAAAAAAGAGCGATTCGTTCTATATATAACCTGAATTCTCGTGACTCCTTAAGATACATTTTCAAAGATATAAACATCTTAACTGTAGCGTCCCAATATATTTATGAGAGTATTATGTATGTTATTAAAAACCTAGATTCATTTACAAAAAATTCCGATGTCCACAATTTTAACACTAGAAATAAAAATAAAATTGCTATTAGAATGTTTCGTGTTCGTAAAGTATATAAATCATTTTTAGGCCAATGTATTCATTTTTATAACAAGTTACCTGATCATGTTTTAAAATTAGCCTTTCCATCTCTCAAAAATTATTTAAAAAAATCTCTAATGTCAAAAGCACATTATACAGTAGAGGACTATCTGACAGACAAAAATGCATGGCCTGAACCAGAAACCGAGTAACTGACTCCTTCTTAGATTGTACCTGACTAGTTTAAGGGACACAGTTCTAATAAAGCATATCAAACGTACATAAATTGTGATAAACCGTCATACTTTCTTGTAGTTTCTATATTTCATTCTTAAACGTTTGCTTATTTATATCTTAGAATACACTTTTAATATGTTTTCTTCGAGAACTACGTATAGTTAAGTTCATATTACTGTAATAGTTAAGTACTTATCCTTTATGAAAAAATGACTGACTGTTGAGTTTCTTTCGGCGTTTCTTCTCAACAGTGGTCTCCTCTTGTGAAATGCCGGTAGACTCAGACATGTAAAAGTGCCCTTGTGGCCTACTTGCAGAATAAAGTTCATTATTTCATTATTATTTCATTATTTCATTATAATTATCTCAGTTTGTAACTACTTTTTCCCTGTTTATAACCAGTTACGAAATGGGAATATTTTTTATCGCTTTGAAGTGGACCTCGGATTCCGCAGCGTCGCAGCTGAGAATGTAACCGGCAGGTGAGAGAGGGCTTAATAATAATAATAGTATTACCAGCGCAGTCAATCACCGCAGGGCAGCTTATGGCGAACTGTTGGGGGGTAGCGACCCCACGTACCTGAGTGCTCCTGGGGGATCCTGATGGGGGTGATGGGTCGGGGCCTCCGCCTCTGTCTTGCCTTAACCGGCCGGCGAGAGTGGTGAACTGGCTACGCTTCGGGGATCTCTTCGGGGAAACCGAAGGTTTTGTTTGTGCAATTGCGGACGAAGTAATGATGACGAACAATTACCGGAGATATATCCTGAAGGACGGTACGGTCGACATTTGTCGGGCATGCCGCCGTCCCGGTGAGTCACTCAGGCATATAATCTCCGGTTGTTCTCATCTTGCTAACGGCGAGTACTTGCACAGACATAAACAAGTTGCCAGGATTATTCACCAGCAACTTGCTCTTTGATACTTTATTGTATTTTACTTTTTATATAAGGACGATGGGCAAAGGACGATGGGCAAATTTGTACACGAACCGCACGCTATTGCAAACGCTTTTAAGGATTATTTTACAGTTACTCAACCCGAGCCTCCTATCAGATAGGAGGCTAAACAAGTGGCTTTAAAGATTAAAAACATTGATCTGAGTTTAAGCACTTTGAAGCATTAGCACCCAAGTCTAGGTAACTGCGGATACTCTGTGGAATCATCGTTTAAATTTAAAGCTCCTATAACAGACAACATCCTGTATATATGTAACGAAAATAATTAACACATTCATCATCATCAGCCTATATACGTCCCATGAACCCAGGGTCTCAACCAGGGAAAACGATAGGAGGATCATCAGATTTCAAGCTAGAACAATGTGTTTAAAATTTTTATAAGAAAAATGTACCTATCTGTTTGTTACTAGTGATGTTAGAATTTACGGTAGCAATTAAGACAAATAATATATATTAGTATGTAGCGGAATTTAGAACTGGGAAAAATATTTCCCACTGTGTAGCCAGTTACAAACCAGTTACAAGTTGAGACAAACAATTCTCTATACGTAGCTGGATTTCCATCTGGGAAAAATAATTCCTACTTCGTAGCCAGTTACTAATCAGTTACAAATAAAAACAAACAATTCTTCCTTCGTAACTGGGTTCCAAGTGATAAAAAATATTCCCATTTCGTAGCTGGTTACAAAACTCAGTTACGTAGTGGGACGAAGGGAGGAATTTATAATTTTTTTTGTATTCCAGTAATTTACTATCGAAGCTTAGTGATAATAAATCGCTATCTGTTCCTATTGAATAAATTAATATGAGAAACATGCAACGGTGTTATGATCGCGGGATCAGAACAAACGTAGCAAAACACAAACAATCCTCTTTAGATAGAGCATGCAAAACATGTTTGGTTGGTAATTACGACAAATATTTTGATTAAATAGGAATTTACGACGGTATAACAATCGATTTCAGTAATGTAGGTAGGTACCTACTAGTAAACAATACCATTAACAACCATCGAAATGGATCGCTAAAAACCTATTTACAATAAAAGACATAATGCTCATAATGGTGATAATGCTCACAATTCGGGTTTTAAGAGATATAAAGTAAAACAAGTTTCCCTTAAATACTCATCTCATCGTAGTTAACAGATTAAAACCTGATATCACTCAACCTTGCATAGCGCAGAATGCTTATATTCTAAGAAGAGATATATACTTGATAATAAAATATCAGAGACGAAACTCCGAAGTTAAGCAACAAAAAGGGCAGCTTTTTGGAACTGGCTCCGATGACTTGCATCTGAAAGGGTCAACATTCTTTCCAGATAAACGCGTGTCTATTGCATACAGTCATGATCATGACAGCACGACCACCGGCGACTTGTCAACAGCTTCTGAACCGAACATAAACAAAGACAGCTCACGCGGCTGAGTAATGCTGCGATTAATCAATGGACATTGGATCTAGAGCTGCGGGTAAAATTACATAACTGTAAACAAGTCGTTCTAGATTAGCACCTAGGTTTAACGAGGTTACTTGGTAAATGGCAGTGTTTAGGTTGCCACTAGTTTGACGCCCCGTTATATTTGTATTTATTATTTTATCGCACTAGCTTGTTTAAACAAGAACTATCAATACAGCTGTTACTATCATGCATTTATTCTTATTCCTTGCGCCAATAAGCTAAAATTAGATTTAATTATCCAGAGGGCATTACCGTTGTCAACCCACTCTTACTTGTAGTAAGTGAAATGAAAATGTAAGGAACTCTCCCTAGTCATAAAAATTACTTATCGTTCATATATGTTTCTTGCTTGATCCTATTTGTTAACGATTTTAGTTAATTTGAAATGAATTTTGCCACAGAACCAACAATTGGGTTGTGATACCTGTGATTGTGTGTTGTCTTCCTCCATAAATGTCCACAGAATTGAAGTAATTTTTGGCTATACCCCCATATCCTATGTAATTAGAAACGAAACTTTTTATTTGAAGTATATTCGCATTAGCATAAGATCCGTCACTCAGCTTACATTGCGACAGAAGCTTGAAACTTTTCAACTTATCAAACAAACCAACAAAAACTACCAAGGTTGCTGCAGCGCGTAAAGCCCAGTATCCGCTGTAGAGTTTCCTCCGACCGTTTCCTAATCGCGCCAAAACCCAAGCCACTTGGGATTTCCGACCGCGGACAGTCCGCACTAACACAAACAAGTCCATAACCTCAAAACCAACCGGGACCGGTTCAGAGCGAGTCACTTACCCCTGTATCGCCTGCTTCTCTACGCGTGCCGGGGGGCAGGGGAACAAAGATAGACTGGATGTAAATACAGACACGTTGCGACTCGATTTCGACCTCGCGGAGAAATGTTCCACACACCAACAACAACGTACTCGGTATCAACGCACACGTGCGTTGTTATGCTACGGAATTTTACTACTACATATGAAATAACTGGCGAATTTCGAGGAATCCCGTTGATACTGGCAAACGCTGTACGCACACATGCAGAGACAAGCGCCGTCTACGCATGCGCAAGGAAGGGATAAAAACCCGCGCCGCGTCATGACGACCACATTTCTCACAATACGCTCGAAGCTACACCACGTCGGTCTCGCTCGCGAAATTGTGAAATTATTGTGACATAACTCATTCAAGGTTCAACAAGTGTTTATAGTGAACCCAGCGCTTGGATTGCACCATTATTAGTGAAACTGTAGTGTCTCCTGTGAAAATTCCCACATTTTCGAGGAACGTGCCAGAAATTAGTGAAATTCGTGAACTGAAAAGCATCAAATTATCAAACATGTACAAGGATTCAGTGGTACCAGTGAAGATGGAGAGCTTCAGTGGAGTGGCCGCCAAGAGGTAATTATCCAAATTCCAACAAATGTATCCATTAAAGTGACTAAAATAATAACAATTTATAAACAGTTTTATGTGATGAAACGACTGGCGACAACAGAAGCGGGTCAGACGTGAAAATTTGTTAACTATTGTGTAAATTGAAAATTAATTGGCTGTTGAAAATTGCACAATTTGCGAGAACCATACAGTTGTAAACAAATTAGCACATTTCATCCAGTTTAAAGATCAGTAAACTTTTAACTTGTAATTGAAAAGTGGAACGGAAAATCCAATTGGACTCAATATTCTCGTTACCAAGCTTAGAAATTTGGATTTCCTCAAGGTAGTGTCATTAGCCCACAATTCTAACGTGATGTTTCCTCCACAGCCCGATGGGCCAGTGCATCAGGACGGTGCTGCGGCGCGCCTGCGCGGAGAAGCGCGTGACGGTGGGGCTGCTGCCGGGGCTCCAGTACTTGTCCAGCAACTCCACGGGAGCACTGTTCTGCTTCACCACAGAGGCGCCCCCTGGGGACAGCGCCACACACATGCAGGAGGTCTTGTTGCAGGCCTTCTGCGATGAAAACGACATCTACGTCATTAAGGTAATAACTTTTTTGTTATTTAATACGTATTTTTCTTGAATGTTGACTAAGACCTAAGATTTTAACGTTTTTGTTAAAAGTAATAAAATAAAATCACAAATTTGAACGCGGATTTGCTTGAATATTCCAGCTCTATGACTGGTTTTTAGGCATTTATTTAATTAGATTTAAATGATTTGTGATTTGTTGTAAACAATTATTAATCAAGTACATCCATTACGCAAAAGTAATTCAATGATTAAGGAAAATCTGTAAGCAAATATTAAGTCAGTGCGTGGGTTAAAGCAACCCTAGCCTAGCATACATTGAGGAAGTAAACGTGGTACTAATTTATGTTTGTTTTTGTCTCCAGGTTGACTCCGAATCTAAAATGCGGAAGATTCTCGGCTTCTGCAGTCCCAGTATGGACTTTAGCTGCGTCTTAGTACACTACCCCTACACAGACCCCTTTAGCGACAGCCAGGACATCGACCCCTCAGCTCTCACGGAAAGCGAGAAAGACCTCATCGAACACTGTGAGAGAAGCTGGGGATGCTCTCAGGTTCCAGTCATCAAGCTGCCGGAGAAGTGAACGAGATAAAAGAAGGAAGAAAAAAGAAAAAAAAGATACCTATATTGGTTTATTTGCAACTTGGTTGCCCTGCCGCCGGCCGGCCATATTTGCAAGGCTTTGGCGTTTAACGCCATCTATCGTTCGGTAGCTGCACTAAGTGCCCTTGATGTCTTCGGACGTGTATGAATTTTGTTGAGGTGTTGATGTTTGTAAAAGATTTAATGGAGTTGTGAAATGTTTCTAAATTAGCAAACTCTTGTATTATTGTAACATTGTAGAAAGTTTTGCTCATTGCCATTTCGGCTTGTTTGTAACTTGCCAGAAGAAAATATTGTATTCAGATTTTCTAGTGAATTAGCAAGTAGAATGGTAATGAAAACGATGTTGTTAAGGTGTTTTCTACTTTTGTAATTATATGAACAGTATTATAATTATTAAAAAAGAGTTAATAAAAAACTGATACATACTTTGTTTGTTTTATTTTTATTAATTATTAGACTAGAAAATAAATGAAAAACTTAGGGATAGCAACATTATTATCAACAAAAGTAAATCTACAAAAAATTTACTATTCTTATAAGTTGCCTGACAAAGAGGACTTAAAAGTATACATAATGCTTAATTTTAGCTTGGTAAAGAAATAGAATAACCGGAATTATAACACATTCTGCTCGTGCTCCGAGTGTGAGGTTCCTTCCTATTGGGAACATTCACAACGAAGAAGCTGCCAGCTTGTGTCGGCAATCTGAATTATTTACCTTATCAGTCGGTACTTGTATAACGAATACGAACTCTTTAGTCTTTATGAAATGTTAAGTAAGCAAAATCTACAGGAGCTAGCAGAAATTAACTGAAAAACCCTAAAAATCGAATACTTAATGATTATGCTTATAATTATGTAACCAATCTTCCAAAACCAAAGCCACCCCTCGCTCGCCGATCATCAGCGACGGAGCGTTGGTGTTGCCGCGCGGCACCTGCGGCATGATGGAGGCGTCGACGACGCGCAGTCCCGACACCCCGTACACGCGCAGGCGCGGGTCCACCACCGCCGCAGGGTCTTCCTTGGGCCCCATCTTACACGACCCCACCGGATGGTAAGGGCATGATGTGTACGACCGAGCCAAACATTCGTAATACGCATCAGTTCCCCAGGACAAATGCCGACACGCTGGCAAAGGCTCTCTCACGAAGCGAGCGCCTCTAGATTTAAAAGCGTGCGTATCTTCTAAAGACAAAACCTTTCTCACACCTTTCACTATCCTTTCTACGTCGCGAGGGTCCTCTAGATAACCAGACCATATCAGAGGATGTCCATAGGGGTCACTGGCGTTTAGGAGAAGTTTACCTCTACTGTACGGCACAAGGTTCATAACCCTTGGAACCACCGCATCGTAGAACGCGGTGGGGAAAACAGTTAGTCCATCGTAAGCGGCAGGTTCTCTGATGTATTCTCTCCATTTGACGCTGTCCACTTGGACCTGGATGTCCGGTGCCGGCAGCTCGGGATCGGTCCTGTAGAACGACACGCTGCTCACCGGCCCGTTCCCGGACAAGGGGCCTCGTTTAATTTCCATGTCTTTGTACTCGTGGACTTCTTCCAAAAGCTGTTGCTGGCTGACAGTGGTTGCGGTTTCGTTTGGTAAAGCGATTAAAATACCGTTAAAAGTGACGTGGTCGTGCAGGTTTCTGCCAACCGGTAAATCCTCGATCACGGGTATACGTAGATCTTCCAGGTGCTCTTTAGGGCCAATTCCAGAAAGCATAAGCAGTTTTGGAGAATTTATAGATCCACCACTTATTATAACCTCTTTGGCCGCGTAAGCTGTAAATATATGTCCATCTTTTACGTATTTGACGCCTGAAGCTCGTTTATGTTCATCGAAAAGTATCTTGATAACTTCCGACTCTGGTCTAACCGTAAGATTTTTCCTCTTGTTTCTAATAGGATGGATGAATTCCCTGTTGGCGGAAGCCCTCTGCCCCTGTTCGGAGATGGTCTGAGCCTGCATGGTTCCCATTTGGTGGGCTCCGTTATAGTCGTTCAAAGGCAAACCCCTTTCGTTAAAGGCGTCAGTGATCATTATCGAAGGTATATCGACGTAAGGATACCGGGACACGGCCTGTTCACCATTAACTCCGTGATATTTTCGATCTAATGCTTCGATATTCAGATTACGCTCGGATCTTTTAAAATACGGCAGCACCTGCATAAAAAAAAATAGATGAACCTTTATTTGATTTGTTTGTACAAATGGCTGACTCATATTTGTGGGTATCCCCTAGACTCACGTCTTCGTAGCTCCAGCCGACGTTGCCCCGCGCCGCCCAGCCGTCGTAGTCCAGGCGGTTCCCGCGGATGTACACCAGCGAGTTGATAGCGCTCGAGCCACCCATCGACTTACCCCTGGAACAGTAATGCTCAATTGTATCCCTAACACTATAAGCAGAGAAAGCATTTTGTACAGGAAAGAAGCCATAATATGCAGAGCCCATTTGCATGGCATAAATTATGTGATTCGATCGATAGAGCTATCATTAGCAGTACAAAAATAATGTCATTGGTTTAAAAAATGAGACAAGTTAAAACTACACATTAGCTATTTAACGCAACTAAGAAAATCTTATAATCTCGACAGCAAATGACCGTGCTGAAGTTAAAGATCTTATCGCTTTAGTTAAATTACTCAGAGCAAAGGGTCGTGCCTCACCTGGGCCATGCGCAGCGTTGATCTGGGAAAGCCAGGCAGGCGTGGTGGCTGGGCATGGTCTTGTAGCGCCAGTCCAGGTTGGAATTAATGAGCACCGTGGACAGGGCGGGCACCCCCGTCACCTGGGGCTCCTCGGGCCCCGCCTCTAGCAGGAGCACCTGAAAAGCAAAAATCTGAGAGATCCTGGAACGCAATTAACATGCCTGGCAAAAGCGGATCAAACTGTACCTTACATTTTGCTTGGTCGTAATTACCACGCTTAGTCTATTTAATGGCTCCGGAAGAGTTTCAGCCAGTTGCTCTGATGTCATTGCGAAGAAAGCATTGCGAAAGTAAGTACACAGTAAGCGATCCGTGGAAATCAGTAATATGACGTTAATAATTTGGAACATACAAAACATGAAATGTAATTGGGACAAGAATATCGAATCAGAATCGCCATGTTATTACGATAACAATGAGTTAAAATCGATCCAATGATGCAACTCATGCAACTTGCAATGCAATACCAATTGCGCATTATTGATGACTAAATCAAACCAACACATAATTGTCCTGAACCGCACTTGAAAATGCCGAATACACATCCTGCAATCGCTAACATCGATAAGGAACGAGTTCGTTTATTACACTCATTACTGTAGCCTTGTGACGAATAGGAACGGATAGAAAATTTATACATTATTATTTACAAGGTTTCTAGTACTTACCTAGGTTAACTAGTTAATCTGTATGTATGTTTAGTGTTTATAAGAGTCTAAAACACGTAAACTTTATAAACTTTTTTACCAAACATTGCAGTACCCTTGCTACTTTGTAGTTGTACAAAGTTACCGCTAGCGCCCTGTACTGTTCTCCATACAAATTGTTTACGCTGTTGTTAGCGAGTACGGTCAGGTTAATACGTGGTAGGGGGGGCAGATATACAGTTATAATATTCTCTTGCGAATTTTACTACGGAAATGATTTTAATTATAATGCGTTACTTTGCTATACCAAGTCTCACAGGCGATCGAAAATATGACCAAGCCGACGGCCAAGCCAAAGACTGGAATAGTGGAATTCCATTAGAAGTAAGAAGCTATTCTAAGAAAGTGCTATTTATTAGAGGTCAAATCATGTATTGTATTCATATGATTATAACAGCAAATCATAGGTAGTAAGGATCAAAACAATAGCCAATTTTATATGAAGACTGGACCAAAACAAGGACCATCAACAGAGATGAGAGTTAGGTCATAATATAGGTATGAAAATATTAATTAGAAGTAAACTAAGACATGCACAAGAAAACCCACTGAACTGAATTACCATGATTATTTAGTAGATTGTTAACCAAGGGTAGAAAGTTACCCATTGCACCTGAGATATTTCTGGCGCTCGAACGAAGTGAGAGCGCCAATAGTTCGAGGGTGAAATGGGTAATTTCACCCGAGTTAAACACTCTACTTTTCATTTCGACTGCGAGGAAAATAAAATACTACACTCACATGTCATGAGTGAGTTAAATTAATGCCCATGTTATTTTTAACCAATAATCAATAAGACATGGTATTTATATTTAACCTCGTGTTGCCGCTTTTTCTATTGCAAACTTTCATTATAATTATTCTTAATAGAAAAAAAAAGTTAAAATATACGTACCGCCAACATTAAAAAAAAAACAAATCCAATGGTTTCAATTTTGTTTTTTATATAAATGTATGATTCTATCAATAAAATGAGGGACAGAATTATATGTACGTATTATAAATATATTAATACATACATATTTATATTTAATAATAATTGGATATAAATAAATATATCTAACCTTTGGAGATTTTTTTTTAATGGCCACTTACCACGGCCGACTAGATTGTACCTAATTGAGTTGGTCACGACTTGCATCTAGATGGCAATAGTCTTTGACTCCGTGGCAATTAAAAAAAAATTACTTTCCACCCTAGGGATGGAAAAGCTATTTTCCACCCGGCTATCTACTCATGAAAATGACACTTTCCGAACAGGAGAGATGAAAAATATTATTATTTACAAAGACAGTGGCGCCAATGTGAGTTCTCCTACTTTACATACTAGATGGCGTAAGTAGTAGTCAAACATCAGATTTAATCGGATAAAACTTTTATGCCGATACATAAAAATAACTCAATTACTTATTTATTTAATTAACTAAATGATATGCTCGATTGTAAAACTTTTTGGCTTCAATTTTTGCCACATCTTAATTTTACAAACACGAATATATCAAATCAAAAATGGAACTCAGCTTCGTGCCCATAGTAAAGTATAAAACAGATAAGAACACCTGTCTAATAATTACTTCTTTCTCTGTTGGTTTTTGGTCCACTTTGACGCATGGTATTTTATAATGTTAGAGAATTAGAGATGCAATGGGTAGTTGCAGCATTTGCCGCTAGATGGCGCTGTTAGATCCGAGTCACATCGTACATCGCGCTGTTAAGATTTTTCCTGCGAGAATGACGATCCCGTCCCAACGTTGTGAACTCATACTTACCTGGCATAGGGGACACCGTGATCAATAAGGCGGTTCCCCCAGGGCGAGACCCTTCCATTGCACTGCGGCTGGGTTGACCCTTGCGATTATCCCTAATGTGGATAACTCGGATGCGTAATTTTTGATAGTGGGGACTGCGTACGCGCCGTCCCCCATTTTAACTATATACTTGTCGAAATGCCTAATTGTGTTGATACATTACGGCTGGCATTCGATAGCTTCTCACGTCAATTTGTAATGTAAGACAAAATCTTATTGCAATCAGATATAAAATAAACGGGTGCGCGTAAATAAAACCCTTAATTTGTGTACAAACTATTTGACCATCGTTTTCTATTTTTATTCGAACGAGAATCGTTTGCGGTATCAACCTTAATAAGACTTCGACCTTCCTTTTTTTTGTCAAATTAAGGGTTGTCACTGTCACTCATCGTTTTTTTTTTACCTTCGTATTGGTACGCTTCGTCATAGTCGTTATTCCGAAGTGGTGTTTTGTTTACTTCAGAGACGACAACGTCGGGAGAATAGATAACGTGGTGCGAATTGTATCCCGGCAATGGCAGCAATCTTACCTTCCAGTCTTCGATCGCACTGAGCCTGTTGGCGACGATGCACCCGGCGGAGCCGGCGCCGACCACGATGAAGTCATAGTGCTCGCCTTCCGCGGCCCTCGAGCGCTGCCGGTCGCGCGACGCGCCGTACAGGCGCACGAGCAGGTCCAGGTACACGTGCGCGAAGGCGGAGCACGCAGTCAGCTGCGTGTGCGCAGGGCACAGCTGGGAGATGTCGGGCGGTGACCACACCACGTCCGAGTAAGTCATGGTGGCTGGAGAAATGCCGGTTGTATTGTGTGAAATACCTACTTAGCCTACGAAAAGTTATTCTCTCGATGATATCAGGTAGGTTTTATAAACACAAAGACTGAATGTGATCTAAGTAAAACACGCGCTCAAACTTTCATTCATAAGTAACGCAATTTATTGTACGTATTTTGGACTTCAAGCACCTACTGCAAAAAGCTTGACACATTAACCGTGGCATTATTTTTGTAAATAATTATATTTCAATATTAGATTAACAAAATTGATGCCTTCTCCAATATATTTAGCTTTGCCTTTCATACATTTACAATATTTATACCACAGATTTACACCTTCACATTTTGAAAGACTTTAAAAAACAAGGAGCTACTAGTACCTATATAGTCTGTATGTGTGATCGATGATATATTTGAACACAGTGAACCGATTTTGCTGATTTGGACTTCAGCTAAGTTCCCATAGAAATAAGTCAAGGTTAGGCGTTGGATACTGAACACTTTTGATGAATCCTTTAATTAAATTTAAGTAAGTATTTACTTTATAAAGATATCGGGAACGTTTGAAGTTATTTTAGATTTTTGTCAAGTTAAAAATACAAAATATTCACCTTACCTGAAGATGCGCTATTAGTTGCGTGAGGAGCGGCGGCCGAGGGAGCACTCGAGTCACGAGCGCAGGCTCATATCTTATAAGTGTGTACATACCTATCGGACGATTATCCTCGCTTCGGTAAACACTGAAGCTCAGTTCTGTTGTGCAGTTCTTATTTTATTAACACGGTTTCTGTCTGTTTACGAGGACTTCTACGTTTGTAACAACGAGACATAAATAAACAAGGGAAATAGAATAGAATACCTAGCCGTGCCATTGACTTATTTGTGTATGTTAAAAAGCTTGTACAAAGATAACAAAAAAGTCAACGTATGTGGAGATTGGAATATTGATATTTTAAAAAACAATAACCAAACAAAATTTTTAAAATCTCTATTGTCATCAGACTTTGGACTCCAAACTCCTGTAAATACGCCAATTCGAAAAAATCTTGTATTGACCTAATAGCTTCAAATTTTGATGTATCGTGTAATGTAACGAGTAATACACATGATCTAGCCTTGTCAAATCACCACACAGGACAGACTATATCCTTTCAAATAAGTACACTAAACAAAGGAGAGACTTCAACAAAATATCGACATAATTTTCAACACATATATCATGTATATCTTTTAATCAAGTGTTTGAAGAGGTAAGTAGATTGCAATCGTGAATTGAACGTTTTTCATGACTTGATGGTTCTGTTTTTCAATTTGTCTTTTCCAATTGTGAGAGTCCAGATAAAGAATAAGACCTTAAGAAACAAATGGAGCACGAATGGGTCTAAAAAAATCGTGTGGTAAAAAAAGATATTTATACTTTAAATATCACAAAGAAAATAACAATAAACACAGATATCTAACGTACATAAAAATTTTGAAATAATGTATTTTTTAAGTCGCATCAGTTGAATACTTAATACTTTTTGAATAATAATACAGTAGAATAAAAAACTCGCGAAATAAAGGAAAGGCAGCACGGTATTTCGTAAAACATAACCTAAATTTAAATAACTAATAAAACGGAAATCAAAAACTTAACATGTAATGGCGAAGTAGTTGATGATCCAACTAAAGTGTGTGAATTGTTCAATGTTTTTTTCATTAATAATTCTCAAATAAACACAAGAACTAATCATACATACATACGAACCGCCAATAATAGTATTTTTCTCTCCACGTTAAATCAATTTGATGTAATTAAAATAATAAAATCTTTAAATAATACCAACTCAATGGGTTTCCCACCAAAATATTGAAAGTGTGCGGCCCTAATAGCTGCCCCTCTTAGCCACTTGATGAATTTGTCTTTCAAGCTAGGTTGATTTCCTGAGCGATTAAAGTTAACCATTGTTAAACGCCTCTTTAAAAAGGTGATCCGGTACTATCGAAAATCTTTGAAAGAGCTATGTACAATAAACACAATATACAATAATATATATATATATATTTAATACCGTAAACATTATATATCCCAATAAATATGGCTTTTGGGAAGGATAGCTCTACATCTCTTGCATGTTTCTCTTTGGTTAAGCACGTTATGGAATCACTTAATGACAGACAACCAGTCCTAGCAATCCTCTTAGATATGAACAAAGCCTTCGATAGTGTTTCCCATAGGATTCTACTTAATAAACTAGAGAAATACGGAATAAGAGGTAGAGCTAATGAATGCCTACAAAGTTATTTGTCGAATAGGAAACGTTATACAGAACTAACAAAAATAACTGATAACAAGAAGAAAACATATAAATCCACATAAAAACAAATAATTGCGGTGTTCCATAGGGAAGCGTTTTAGGTCCAATCTTATTTTTGAGATGTATAAATAAATGACTTACCAAACCACCTAAAACATACCTGTCTTTTGTTTGCGGATGACGCCACTTTAATTATAAAGTGCGATAATAATGCTAATCTAGGGAATGAATCTATGTCAGAACTACACAAGTAATAAGATGGTTAGAAGAGAACAATCTTAAATTAAATTTAAATAAAACAAAAATCATAAAATTTCAGTCTCGCATTTCTTTTAAGGTTCACGTTAAAGTTGATTGCCATGTCATAATTTACGTGTACAACTTGTAGGTTCGGCCACCTTTCTTGGTATTACCATTGATGAAGACCGTAATTGGAGAACACATTGAAAGCGTATGCTCTCGACTGGATCGATTTGTATATGCACTGCGACGGTTTGTGTATGCCTTAGGTCTATAGCATCGAGAGAGGCTGCACTTTCTGCCTATCACGGATATGTTTCTTCAATCCTAAGCTACGGGCTTATCATTTGGGGTAAAAATACAGGTACCCAAAGAGCATTTAAAACCCAAAAAAAATGTATCAGAGCTGTATACGGAGCTGAGTATCTTGCACTTGCAAACCTATATTTCAAGAACTTAACATCTTACCTCTACCTTGCCTCTACATATTGGAAGTTACTAAATTTGTAAAAAGTATCCACACTTCTTTCCACTACATCATACAAGTCAATAACAGCAGTAGACCTAGCCGAAACCCACTCAAATTATATCAGCCTAGGCAATTTATTTGGCATTAATGTGTATTGCATGGCCATAAAGTTGTATAACAGGATACCAGACAACTTCAAGTACTTACAAGTTACAAGTACCATGAAGTCGCTACTTGACAAATGTTTTAATTCTGTTCTGTATTTGTAATGATTTTTTTAATAGTATGCTATATATATTCATAAAATAATGTATTTAAATAAGGTAAAATAATCAAATTAATTGTAGCTTCTTAAACGTAAGTTAAATATTTCTACGCCATACTGGCAGAATATGCTGAACTAACCTCATTTTCTCAGTCTCCTCATTTGTCATCATATTCTCAGAAAAAAAAACAGTCACAACAGACGGTCGGATGTAAACAAGCATTAAGAAGATGCAAATATAAATAGTAGGGATTGGGAAATCAGGGTGCACTCGGTTAGAAAGTAACTGATTACATTATACCTACATAGGTAGATGAATGAGACACTAAGGTAGCCACTTCAATCTAACACTGACGTGTTCGCGGACAGTGTTCGCGTTTTTTTTATAGGAAGTTGCTATGTTACTTAAATTTCATGTCCTGAAGTAATCTTAGTAATGACATAATCAGTTTTTTATGTCAGTTTATTAATTATTTAATTTAATGTGTGTTAATGTCTTCATTTATTGTGTAATATAATGTATAATAATACTGTTTCGATTTAATTATTAATTTAAAGTTAGAAATTAAGTATGACGAAAATATGTAATAATCTGCATTGAAATTATTTAGTTACTGAATTAGTATGTAAGTGCTTTGGTATTTTATACTGTTATACTTACATATATTGGAATAAATAAATAAAATAAATAAATCATTATCATAAGAACCGAAAAACCATGTGAAATCATTGATGCGAATATGTAATGACTTGTACAGCACCATGTACCCACTGCATTGACTACACTAAGTATGTTCAGGACATTAATACTCGTAGCTCGTAGGTACTGTATTGTATGTTTGTAGGTACTTTTAGTTTAGGGTCGACGCTCCCGTTAAATTAGTCAGCATCTGCATTAAGTTCATATGTTAACACTTGTACTAATAAACCAGGCAATAAATACAAATAAATAAAATAAATAAATATTATGGGACAATCATACACAAATCGACCTCTCCTAGTCCCAAACTAAGCATAGCTTGTACTATGGGTACTAGGACGACGATATACATAATATATAAATACATATATAGATAACATCCATGACCCAAGAACAAATATTTGAGTTCATCACACAAATATTTGCCCCAGCCGGGATTCGAACCCGGGACCGCCGGCTCAGTAGGCAGGTGTCCGCAAACTGCGCCAACCGTCTCAAATAAGTAAAATAAGTCAATAAGTCGTTTATTTAGAAAGGTATTAATCATTACCAAACTTGGCGACGGAATCTACATTATGTAAAATTGTATACAGGGTGGCCCATTTAGATCGGTCTGTATGGGAAAGTCTGAAACTATAAGACAACGAAGATCTGTTCTTAGGAACCAATGTCATCGATTTTAATAACAAGAAAACTGCATTCATGCATTTAAAAAACCTGCAATTTGCTCGGGAATTGAACCCGGACGTTTTGAAATAAAACTAACATTATTTATACCTCTCTCTAATCTCTCTGTCTGTTGATTCTTGCTCCACTTTGACGCATGGTATTTTATAATGTTAGAGAATTAGAGATGCAATGGGTAGTTGCAGCATTTGCCGCTAGATGGCGCTGTTAGATCCGAGTCACATCGTACATCGCGCTGTTAAGATTTTTCCTGCGAGAATGACGCTCCCGTCCCAACGTTGTGAACTCATACTTACCTGGCATAGGGGACACCGTGATCAATAAGGCGGTTCCCCCAGGGCGAGATCCTTCCATTGCACTGCGGCTGGGTTGACCCTTGCGATTATCCCTAATGTGGATAACTCGGATGCGTAATTTTTGGTAGTGGGGACTGCGTACGCGCCGTCCCCCCCATGATATCTAAGAACGTAGGGTAGATTATGTCTAGCATAGCAAATATGGCTGGCATTCGATAGCTACGTAATGTTAAATTGTAAGATAAAATATCTTAGTAAAATAATATTAGATTAAAAATCTAAAAATAAACTGTTCTCAAATACTTCGGGCACGTTACATGAAACCAAAACTCCACGACTTGTCGTCCAAGGACGAGTGGACGGCAAGCGTTTTCGAGGTCGGTCAGCTATGCGTTAGACAGACCAGATAAGCTGTGGAAGAAACCACCATATAGTCCAATGTTCCCGTGACGCTGAAGACCGTGGCAAGTGGAGGCGCATTGCAAAAGTTGAAATAATTATGATGCAATATAACATACACTACCGGCAAAGAGTGGTGTCACTGCGTTACTCACAGTTTACTAGTAAGGATTAAGTAAACGCATTATGGAATTCTCAAGAGAAACAAGAAGCCCAGCGAGTGCCGGTTCCACGGAAATGTTGAGGGTTACTGCGCAGGAGAACTAAGGAGCGTGAGCAAGGAATATAAGAACTCAAGAGACGTGACCGTATCATGAGCTGCAATGTGTTTCCCGGACACGGTATTTTGAATATTGAATAGATACTTTTGTTTGTCAATTTTTCCTGTCAGGAGCTCAAAGAAATAAGTGGCAAAAACAAACAGACTAACAACTTCCACTACTGTAAGGCATTTAATTTCAGGGGAAGCAAGCAAATGCCTAATGCCTCCAGCTTTAGTAGATGTGAATGTTATAATATAAGTACGTCGTTATCGCGGGTACAAAAACGATTTGACAGTACAGAAAGATTATGAAAAACAAGCAATAACAGACGCGAAACTCATTTTGAGGAACATCTATGCCTACTCCTACGAGTTTAAAATGTATCACACATTAGGTATTTCTAATACCCCACGTCCATACTTGACTTGAGTACCAATACAACTTAAATAGATTAGCTATGCAGTCGCAATGCAAACTCTTTAATATTTTTTCCTATTTGACATTGTCATTTGTTAGTAAGTACATTATCAATTATCCGTACTGATAACTGTGTGTAATATATTTATTGCCGAGTGCTTTTAAAATGCCGCGATGGAAAAAAACGTGCGATGAATTTGTGGAGTTGTGGACAAAGGATTATCCTGAATTACAGGCTCGCGATACAAAATTATATTGCACTAAGTGCAATGTTAGTTTCCCCCAGAGAAAAGCTTCTATGGAACGTCATTTCAACTCGGAAAAGCATACATCCGTCAAAAAAGATTTTAGGGTGGAATTGACCAAATTTATGGTAAGCTGTAATATACCATGGTCTCAGTTAGAAAATCCCATTTTCAAAAATTTTATCAATGACTGCGTCTCTGGAAAGTTCGAAAAAACTGTGGAGGTCCCTTCGGAATGTTTGTTGAGACAGAATTACGTAAACCAAATATACGACGAACAAATGCAGAAAATTAAAAAGGAGTTAGAAAATGCTTTTATTTATGTGAGTGTTGATGAAACAACAGATGCCAGGGGTCGTCAAATTGCTAATGTGATAGTCGGTGCATTGCTTGAAGATGCAGTCGGAACTCCACATGTATTGTCAAGCAAAAAATTGGAACAAACTAACAATATAAGTATAACGCATACCGTCAAAAATGCACTGGATAATTTGTGGGGTCCCGACCACAATAAACATGAGAAAGTGTTGTTATTATTAACTGATGGTGTAGGGTACATGCAAAAAGCGGGTAGAACATTGAAAAAAAATTACCCAAACCTTCTCCATGTTACATGTTTGGCTCATGGTCTCAACAGAGTTGCTGATCAAGTTCGCGTTCTTTTTCCAGAAGTGAATAAATTAATATCAAATGTAAAAAAAGTTTTTCGAAAATCGCCAAAAAGAATAAAAACATTTAAAGAAATGGTTAATGGAATACCCTTACCTCCAAATCCAACGATTATTCGTTGGGGAACGTGGATTGAGGCTGCGACATACTATAACAAGTATTTCGAGGAAATAAAAAGCGTTGTGGACACATTTCGTGATTCTGACGCAGCATGTATCACAAAGGCAAAAAAAGCATTACGCAGTGCGAAAATTCGGAATGATTTAAATTTTATAGCGAAATATCTTCAGGTACTTCCAGACGCTATTAACAAATTGCAGTGCCCGAATCTATCTCTCAGTGAAAGTTTAGCAATCGTTCAAAAAACATACAAGCATATATCGAAATTAAATTTGAGTGCAAATGGAAAAAAAATATTTAAAAAGCTGAAAAATGTCTTGCAGAAAAATACTGGATGTGACACAATAAAAAAAATTAATGAGTTGATACAAGGGAAGGAGATAATACTTGAATCATCATTACGAGTTTGTCACACTACTCTAGATTATTTCCATCGTTTCAAGTATGCACCTACAAGTTGTAGGTGCATACTTTAATTGACTAAATGATCTTTCAACATCAACTGTTGTTGTAGGCTACAACAACAGTTGATGTTGAAAGATCATTTAGTCAATTAAAATGGATATTTACTGCTAGACGCCGCAAATTGACTGTAGATAATTTAGAAAAAATATTTGTAATCTATTACGAACACCAAATAATACATGTGAAAAATACACGTTAGTAAAAATTACACACGTTGTTTTCTTATTTTTTAAATAGACTTTCTTCTAAGTAGGTAAGCATTTAAGTAGACGATAACAGTTATCTTCACACAAGTACGAATATATTGTTAAAATTGTTAAAAAAAAGATGTTAAAAGATAATTAAATCTACTTATTTCCTATGTATAAACTTGTTACCTAAACAGATGGAAACATATGACAACAGTTTAACCCATACCCCTTTAAGGCTGTATTTTTTATTGATCTTTTCTAGAGAAAACTCTCCTGTAAAGAGCTTCTTAGATGTTTAGTAGCTGTAGGCAGAATACGTCCGTTTCTACCAAATAGACCTTCTGTTTTATCTGCTCTTTATCTGATTGGTAATTGTACCCGCGATAACGACGTATTTATCGTGGTTCGAGGTCGTGGTTCGAGGTGCACAGGTTGGGAGCTCAAATACCGCGAGTCATGCGACTGCCGTGTCGCGTTTAACTAAGCGAATTATTACCGTTATAAGATAACTTATAACTAAGCGAATTATTACCGTTATAAGATAACTTATAACGGTAATAATTCGCTTAGTTAAACGCGACACGGCAGTCGCATGACTCGCGGTAGTTAAACGCGACATGGCAGTGGCATGACTCGCGGTTATATAATATAACTTATAACGGTAATAATTCGCTTAGTTAAACGCGACACGGCAGTCGCATGACTCGCGGTATTTGAGCTCCCAACCTGTGCACCTCGAACCACGATAAGTACTAGCATAACAATCTCATAAAAAGAAAAAACAAACTAATCGGTATACATTTGGTAAAAAAAGGCAAAAAGATTCGCAGCCGGTAGGATTCGAACCTACGCTCCCAGAGGGAATCTGATTTCGAGTCAGACGCCTTAACCACTCGGCCACGACTGCCATGGCTGATGTGTCGAATTTTGTGTTTATTTAGTAAAGGTGGTTATAAGTTAGTCAACTAGTCTGGAACACTGGAGTTTAGTGGCAAAATTATGCATAAACAAATTAATCAAATGATGTAATGTAAAGTTACGGTCATTATAATGTTTATAAAGTTATTTTTTTTGTATGACTACCGTCATGTTATTCTGAGTAGTTTAATTTCTTGATTAAGTGATATCGTTCGTTAAAATGGTCCAAATTACAGCAGAGCCAGAGTGTACAACACAATACAATAATGATTTATAACACCAAAAACAGTTTACAGAAAAATACACAATTAAGACAATTAAAATAACGGTAGATAACATTATGCAGTGCTCTGGAGACACCTTTTTTGGTGACTGTGTAGTCCGAGGCGAGACCGGCATGATCGCCCGCACTTCTGACATAAATAGTTTGTCAGTAGTTGCTCTGATGCTGGTTTGCTACCGGCTAAAGTCTCAAACCAGCATCACAAGGTTTGCGACCATCGAAAACGCGTTTGCGCCATCCGTCGCGTCGCGGTCTTCCACAAAATAGAGATACTTACATTAACCTAATACATACAAAACACATGCACATACATGTACTTGTATCTAATTCAAGCATTGTTGCAAGTTTTTAATGAAGCAGTCTTTTTGTTATCGTAGAACGAAAAGACAAGGTTTGACTGGCAATGTTTTGTTCTGATAGGAGTTAAGCGTCGAAGAGCCATAGAGATGCTGAACGGATTAAGTTTTCTTTTTTAAGATAGCAATAAAGCGAGATTTTTTCTTGGAAAATATGATACATTTTGAACAGAAAAAAAAATGCAAAAAGGCAAGCGCCAGGGGACACCCGGGTTTGAACCGGGGACCTCTCGATCTGCAGTCGAATGCTCTACCACTGAGCTATATCCCCGATGACTGAGCCGGTGAAATATCGGTTCTTAAATAACTTTAATCCACGTATTTCTTTCTAATCAATTCAATACGCGTTGAAAGATAGGTAAGTATAACAATCTGTAGTATATTGATTCAGGCTTAATTTAATTTACATACTCGTATTTGTATGGTTTTACAGTTTCAGTTCATTGCATAATAAACTTTATGCGTTTTAACTTAAGAGTCAGGATCTGAATATCATAGTTATTTATTATTATTATTATGAGCCTGTTATGTCCTACTGCTGGGCAAAGGCCTCCCCCTCTTCTTCCATCTGTGGCGGTTTTGAGCTGTATCTGGCCAGTCCTTCGAAAATAGGGTTACCATACGTCCGGATTTGTCCGGACATGTCCGGACTTTTCGACTCTTGTCCGGACTTTGTCCGGCCCTTTAGTTTGTCCGGCTTTTTTCAAATAAGTTGGAATAATGAGTAATAAAACCGCCCGGCCGGCCCGCACCCCGCACCTACCCCCTCGCAAATCTCGCAATGCGAGCGTCTACCTACTACCATGCCTACCTATTTTGGTGACTAAAAAGTCCGGACTTTTTTCGATTCGTCCGGCTTTTTGCCAGGACTTTTCAAATTCCTAAATGGTAACCCTATTCGAAAATGAGTCCAAGTCATCCCGCCATCGCCTACGGGGTCTGCCACGTCTCCGTTTCGAGTTGTGGGGCTTCCACTCTGTGGTTTTTTTGGCCCACAAGTCGTCGGGCATAGACGCGACAGACGTGACCAGCCCAGTCCCACTTTAACTTGGCCGCCTTCCAAGCTACATCAACTATCCTGGTTTGTGAGCGCAGCGTGGTGTTCCGGATCCGGATTCGATCCATTAGTTTTACACCTAATATGCTGCGCTCCATAGCTCGCTGGCAAACCCCGAGTTTGGACTTCTGATCCTCAGTCAAAGACCACGTCTGAGCACCGTAGGTGAGACCTGGAAGTATGCACATGTCCATGAGCCTACGTTTAAGTGACAGTGGTAGGTCACCTTTCAATAGATGTTTCATGGACCAATAGCTCCTCCAGGCGTTTTCAGTCCGTCTTGCGACCTCCTTTTCCTGACGCGTCAGGAAGGAGACTAGTTGGCCCAAGTAGAGGTATTCATGGACATATAAATAAATAAATATGCAATAAGTTCTCCGTTTATCTCTACCCTACATTGTGTGCTGTTGATCAGGACCTTGGTCTTCAACATATTCATTTCCAGTCCAACCTCGAGGCTTGCATTGCATTGATCTTGTAGCATGTGGCGTAGCTCGGTTGCGTTTGAGGAGAATAGCACGATGTCGTCGGCGAAACGTAGATTGGTTAACCTCGTTTCCAACGACTAGTCCCTTGTCTCCCCAATGCGGCGCAAGTTTCTGAAAGACGTGTTCTAATGAAGTTTCGGCGATAGCGGGTCTCCCTGTTTAACTCCTCTTTGTATTTCGAAGCATGGTCCGGCTGATTGGAGTTTTATGGCGGCTGTGCTGCTTTTGTAAATAGCACTTATAAGGTGTGTGTATGTAATATCATAGTAGTACCTAATCATAATAAATGGTGAATCACACAGTCGTATAAAAGAGCAGTGTACTGCATGTATTTCTACTCTTACAATAATAGTTGATACATGTTCATATTTATTCGATTTGGAAAAGTATTACAAACTTTCCATAAAGATTTCAAGGAAAGTTCGATCACGATGGAGACGCAGCGGCAAAAGGACTCATTTCATTTTATAATACATATCATCGGACGATGCCATCGATTTTAGCAAGAAGAAACTGTATTCAAAGATTATAAAAACGTCCATAGAATTTATACATAGAACTGTTAACAGTTAATTACCGGCACGTGGGTATTTATTACAGGATTAAAAAGCTCTTTTATTTTAGGTTTTCCACGGGCAATTGCAATCCTAATTCATAGTGATAATGATAAAATATGTATGAACCAAATGAAAAATTAAATAAGTTAACTGTTAACTTACACGATCAAGCTAAATATAAAGTTGTGACAACCATAATCATACAATCAAAAAAGCGACGCCCCCGGGTGGGCTCGAACCACCAACCTTTCGGTTAACAGCCGAACGCGCTAACCAATTGCGCCACGGAGGCGATGTCGACATCGCCCAAATTGCGTAACACTTATAGAAAACGTCTGAAAGGGCTCTACATAACCACAGATGAATAATATGTAGACTATGTAGTTAGCTATACGTAACTGAATATCGGTTAGATTTACATTACAGTCGAATATATCGCAGGACGTCTTAAAGTGGAAAATGGACCGGCGTTGATGCGGTTAATTCCGTACTTTCATAAAATACATTCCAAAGTAACTTAGTGTGTTTCATCATTTCATGGCTGTACCTACTACTGAACTATATTGACGAAATGTAGATAAGTCGAAATTAAATCATGTACCTATCTGATCTAAGATCTAAGTAAAGAATTTTATCAGACCCCCAGATCCATTTCCAGCTTCGTCGTGTCCCCATACATCTCTAATATGTGTAGGTATGTTATATCATATATTATTTTTAAAGCTCTTTAATACAACTTATAATAATAAAATGGCTTTGTGAGACTGCGATCTGTAGACCCCGAGAACATTTTGAGAAATGGCTGAAATGGGTTCCGTACCCAAAGGGTAAAAACGGTACCCTATTACTGAGACTTCGCTGTCCGTCCGTCCGTCTGTCACCAGGCTGTATCTCAAGAACGGTGATAGCTAGACAGTTGAAATTTTCACAGATGATGTATTTCTATTGCCGCTATAACAACAAATACTAAAAATAAAATAAAATAAATATTTAAGGGGGGCTCCCATACAACAAACTTGTTATAGATTATGGTACGGAACCCTTCATGCGCGAGTCGGACTCGCACTTGCCCAGTTTTTTTACATTTTCAAACTCCATATACCTATCCGCCATTTAGAAAAATATCAATTAAAGTCCTACCCACAAAACTTCAAGAGATACGGTTAAGATATTAACATCCGAAGAGCATTTTAATAAGACGATATTAAGCTATCATTTTGGTCGATAATAAATAGTACTTAGGTAGCAGTTTCATGCCACACATTATTTGTCAAATGGCGAAGTAGTAAGTAATGCTGTTTTAGATGCCAATATTGAGAAGACTACTGGGACGCAAATCTTTAGAAACGAAACGATGACAAGTTTGTTAATGGATACATGCTACATAATGCTAATTCCATAAAGAACAATATGTAAACACGCAGTGTTCTTGTTTGGAAGAATTCTAAATAAAAAAAAAATTAACAAAAAAAAGAACCGACTTCAATAAAACTAAAAAGCCAATAATAACCCGTTCAAGATTACATTTGACTCACCCTTCGAAGTCGATCCCAAACCACTCAGTTCTTATATTTATATATTGTTTACGCGAGGTTTGGCACCAACTTCGAAGGGTGAGTCAAATGTAATCTGTTCTTGAACGGGTTATTATTGGCTTTTTAGTTTTATTGAAGTCGGTTCTTTTTTTTGTTAATTTTTTTTTTGCTTTTTAGTGATTCGTATAAAAGTTCTAGTGGCCATCTGTGGTGTTCATCGTCAGTTTCCTTACACCAAATCCTATTTACTGAATGTAAATTCTTGACTTTATCAATTACCGAAAGCGCCGTACTTATCCCTATAACATTTGAAGAGTTCCCTCGATTTCTCCAAGATTCCATCATCAGATCCCAACTTAGTGCCAAGGGGGCGTTCAAGTATTACGTAACGCAATTTAGGGGGGGAGGGCGGTCTCGTAAAACGTTACGATGCGTTACAGGGGCGGGAGGGGGTCTCTCTTACAACACGTTACGTAACATTGTTTCTCTTTTTTATAAAAAAAATAGGATTTAAAACGCCCAAGTTGGCAACCCTTGTCGTTTATTTCACGGTCTGTCTCGTCATTTTAATCATTTTAACATATCTTTTGTGACTTTTGGGTAAAAATGGTCACTTTTTGTGTCACTTATGGTGTTACGTAACGTTTAGAGAGCGGGAGGGGGGGGTGCAGAAAAACGTTACGGCGCGTTACAAGGGGGGGAGGGAGGGTCAAAAATCTTCAAAAATTGCGTTACGTAATACTTGAACGCCCCCCAACGGGACCAACTCGGAGTTATACCCTTTCCATTAAAAAAATAAAATTGAAAATCGGTTCACGGTTCTCGGAGATATCGAGTAACATACATACAAAAAAAAAATAGTTCGAATTGAGAACCTCCTCCTTTTTTGATGTTGGTTAAAAATGTGCTCCCAGACTACAACACAAATAAGTTATGAAAAATTATATGTATAATGTAATAAACCATAAGACAAGTAGAATAATTTCGGCCGTTCTTATATCTCCCGTATGGTCTAGTGGCTAGGATACCTGGCTTTCACCCAGGAGGCTCGGGTTCGATTCCCGGTACGGGAATTAACTTTTTCCATTTTTTTTTGTGGGGTCATTAATTTGTAATGTGTACTGTGTATTTTAATGTAAGCGGCAAGGGGAATTAGAGGGCCTGACTCGCGCAATTTAACGTATTAACGCAAACTAACGGATGAAGTGAACATACACACCAAACTATAAAATACTGGTGGAAGTAAAATTATCGTTCAAAATGATATTTTGGGGTCATAGCTGTAGAATGCTCTACAAACACCACAATCGAATAAAATTGTTTCTACGAATGCTTAGTCAAGACAACAAATGTAAAGGTTGTATGAAGGACTTAAAGAAAATAAAATAAATAAACTAAAAAAATTGGGCAAGTGCGAGCCCGACTCGCGCATGAAGGGTTCCGTACCTATACATATATATAATCTTAACAAGTTTGTTGTATGGGAGCCCCCCTTAAATATTTATTTTATTTTTAGTATTTGTTGTTATAGCGGCAATAGAAATACATCATCTGTGAAAATTTCAACTGTCTAGCTATCACCGTTGTTGAGATACAGATACAGCCTGGTGACAGACGGACGGACGGACGGACTGACGGACGGACGGACGGACAGCGAAGTCTCAGTAATATGGTCCCGTTTTTACCCTTTGAGTACGGAACCCTAAAAAGTAACTTCCTGACTGTCTTGGGATGACATTTACTTTACACACATCGGTTGTTTCTTAATATTAATATTGATATCGGTGAATTAAGCACTAATTACAAAAGAAGACTTCTTTAAGTGAACTGATGGAGTCAGTTAGGAAAAATGTCCGTCGTCCCTGATACCCATTATGTATATGCAGATTAAACTTAAGATTTCAATACAAGGTAATGGAATAAAAACTTTATTAAACGATAAAGAGAAAAGCCAAAAAGAACCTAATTAAAACCCATGTCCCCCATATCATGTCTCTGCGGTATTCCCTCGCTATAGCCAAGCTAACCAGATTTCAGATTTCAGATTTATTTATTGATAACTATACAAATTAATTACATGTCGGAATATAATACAATTAAACATAAAGATTCTATACAATAAATTAAGAATGTCACATTTTAATAGGTCTAACATAATAGGTACATACCATTTTAATAGGTTTAACATCTGGATTGTACATTTGCTAACGAATATAAACCCTATTGCAACGTGCTAAGGTGTATGGGTGAATAGTTATAAACTGTCTTTGTTTGTAGGTACTACAATCAGATGATTGGGTCAACGATCTCTCTGTAGGAATTCATTCAAGTTATAGCATGCGAGATTTAGAAGCAATTCTTTAAGTTTCTTAGAGAATATGGTGTTACTGGATGCGTTTTTGATGTCCGTAGGGACACAATTATAAATGTTAGGGCCGACAACACTGAGTTCCGCACTTGCCTTTGCCAGTCGCCGTCGCGGAGGTACCAGAAGGTGCGGTCTTCGTGACGTTCTCGGGTTCCGTTGGCCGTAAGTTTGGTATTTATGAATGTTGGATCTGACGTATTCACACGCAGTTAGTATAAATATGGACGGCAGAGTTAGTATTTTGTGTTTTCTAAATATGTCACGGGCCGGATGATCGACCGGTTTACGATCTATGATGCGTAGGGCTCGCTTTTGCATACAGAGCACTCTGTCTCGACTGGCAGATGTTGCCCACATATCTACCCCTTGAATAAGGATTGTATGAAAATATCCAAAGTATGCTTTTCTTAAATTGGTGGGTGATAAGGTGGGGGCAAGCCTGGATAGCGCGTAACACGCCGAAGACAGTTTGTCGCATACATAGTCAATGTGTGGGGACCAAGTCAGTTTGGCGTCAATTATGAAGCCGAGGTACTTTGTTGCGTCTACTTGTGGGACAAGGATTTCATTAGATTTTATGTTTAATGGATCATGTTTTTTTTTCAATTTGAAATGAACTATGTTTGTCTTATCCACGTTTAGCAACATCCCATTTGCCGAAAACCATTTAGACATATGACTCATTATTTGGCATAACTTTAATTTTAAGTTATCTACGTTATCAGCACTGACTATGATGCACGTGTCATCGGCGAACATCACGTACTCGGGGTCACTACAGGCGGTCGTAATGTCGTTTACTAGCATAAGAAACAGGTTGTTTCCCATAACTGATCCTTGAGGTACCGCGCAGCTACCTATCGGTTCGAGTTCAGATTTCGTATTTAGGACATACGTGCTCTGTTTGCGATTACTCAGAAACGAGGCAACGGTTTGATGAAAAGCACCTGTGAACCCGTAGCGGGACAGTTTGGCAAGAAGGAGATTATGGTCGATCATCTCGAAGGCGCGCGACAGGTCGCAAAATACCGCGGCGACCTGTCGCCCGCCCTCCAGGTGTGACGTCACCCGTCTTACCACGTCGCGTACCGCGTCTGTAGTCGATCGGCCGGGTTGGTAGGCATATTGTTGACAATTTAGTAAGTTATTCGCGGTTACGTGCTTCATTATCCTATAACTAATTAAACGTTCGAATATTTTTGATATTACCGGGATTAGTGATATAGGACGGTAACTCTTGGGTAGGTGCATTTCACCTTTCCCTTTATAAACGGGTTGGACTTTAACTAATTTTAGAATGTCTGGGTAGACTCCTGCATGCACGCATTTATTAATTAATAAAAGGAAGACTGAAATAACAACGGGAGGCAAGCAGTCTAGAATGTGCGTTGACATATCGTTTATATCTTTTGACTGCTTTCGCTTGATCTTGGTGCTGGTGGTGGAACCCTTCTTTACATAATATTACTGATCGGAGTTCTCGGTTAGTAATTACTAATTAGTATAGTAACATAGTAACATTCCCTACTTCTTTCGCCAACGTCCATACCACGTTGAATACACCGGTTCTCGTCCGTCACCGAAGTTAAGCAACGTCGGGCGAGGTCAGTACTTGGATGGGTGACCGCCTGGGAACACCTCGTGTCGTTGGCTTTTTGCTATTCGAACTATTTTAGTTTATCGCTGCGCTGTTTCTATGTAAAATCAGAAATCACCGTCTCTATTGATAGTGTACGTTTTGTTATTGACGTCACACAGCTATTGTTATGTAAGAAGACATTTTTTTGGATAAGTATTTACTTTCATGATCGTAGTGATATACATCATATTTTAAAGTGGATTTACCCACTATGTTGTATATAGATAGATACGACAATGATCCGGTAAGGAAGCAAATCATTGTTTTATATACATATTTTAAAATCAAGTTACAGAAGAAATGTTGAGTCAATAAATAAAAAGCTCACGCAAACAAAACATTTTGTCAGAAGTGGGATTCGAACCCACGCCCTCAGAGAGGACCAGAACAGCTCATACCTACACTGTGTAGGCAAGGTTACCTTGAGTCTGGCGCCTTAGACCGCTCGGCCATCCTGACAGTTGACGATACGAGCGAAAATGTGGTTTAGTTTAAGCAGCTGTTATTTGCAATCACGTGACGACAAAATAACTGAGAATGTAGGATGAGTTTGGTAACTTCGAATATGGAGAAGTTTTAGATATCATACAAATTTTTTTAAACGTCTGTATGATATTTATTTAAAACAACTATAATGGTTTTTATATACTTATGTTTATTTTTACTCTAATAAACCTATTATATCAAATAAACAGAAAAGCAAACATAGATATTTAAGGAATTGTTTTTTATTTATCTCATAAAAATAAGGAAATAATAAATACCTAATAAAATAATGACAGTGGACTTCGTAGTGTTGGCGTTATTACGGCTTGCGTGATAAAAAGGCATTTCTTTTCTGAATTCCATGGGTATAAAAAGTAGCAACTAAGCAAACGGCAGAAAGCAAAAGCGAAATGAAACGAAACGCGTTATTTTGCATAAGTATAAATCTAAATAGCTCAGTACTACTTTAATCCATTAGTCATTACGTAGCACACGATCATCATTCATCCATAATGTATAACATTCAATAAAATATATACCAACAATATTATTAGAGATAATTCCAATGCGTAAGCATCTAGTGGCCAATAGCCAAACTACTTACCCATACCGAGAGCTACAAAATGTAGTTTCTTTTGATAGCTTTCTAGTTACGCTACTTGACACTAGATGGCAGTCTCATAGAGTTTAATATAACGTATAATAGATGGCAGTGTCGAGGACTAAATTGTAGGGAAGCTATCAATTTATAAAAAAAACATTGTGGCAGTATGTAAACAGTAAACAGCTTAAAAACTATTTAAATATTTCTTACCTCGCAGCAATCGCTTACTTTATTTAACTGCTAACATTTGTTTTCAAAATAAACTATCGCGATACTAAAAATACGTAAGTACACATTTATTAGAGAAAATCATAATCAAACCAATAACTTAACTTCTTACATTCGAATTGGACCTATGTCGCATAAAAGAAAACGACTTTATTGCACTTTTAAATAATATAAAACTTCATCTTCACTTTTCGAGCACAGAGACAGAAAAAATAGCAACTTCAACTTCGCTACTTGTAAAGACAGTTTAAAAATGTTGCCAGGACCAGAATGAAACTTTTATTAAATCTTTCGTACTGACAAATAAATGTAATTGATTTTGATTATTAAGTTATAATTTAATAATAATATTTTATGGTGACATGGCTTCAAAATAAATACATACTCTGTTTCCATGAGGCAAATGTGTTTTGATTTTTATTGCATTAAAAACCAAATTATTGTTATGACACATAGATATGGTATGACAGTTGTTTTGTTTGACATTTAGTATGTGACACTCACTGACGACTGTTTTGAATTGAGCTTTTGATTGTTTATTTGGAAGTTATGTGATTGATTTACGTAATTACAAAATAAATAAATAAAAATAAAACAATGGACATTGAAGCAAAAATTAAAGAAGATATGCGAGCTCTTGGTTGTGGATCTGATATAAAAATATCTCTAGCTTACCAACTCTACTTACACTTAGTCGACGTAAAATTAATGCACGACACCGAATACTGTTTCAATAAAGATGTTGATATATTATACATCGTCGCACGACCTAGTAAAGCGGACAAAATGAATATATACGTGCCGATCCCTGCATTTGAAGAGATCAATATGGACTTTGTCGGAATATTACAACAGAATTTGTGTACTATAGAAACTGGACCTAGTATCAACTTAGCTTTTATGGATGGTGATTCTTCGACAGTTATTTACGCGTTCACCAAAGGCATAGTGCAGCGGCCCACGGCGGAGAAAGTTTCAGAGCTGAGGACGCGCGAGGAGCGAAGGATGTTCATTGACAATGAACTTAAGAAAAAGAAGAATGATATTCTTAATGATGCTATGAACGGAGGGTTTGTTGACGACGACGACTGCCAAGTGATCGAGTGAAGAGTTGGACACTATCTGTGGAAGATAATCTAAGTGACTATGGACTTTCTATGAATAAGTGAACGGCATAATGTGGAAGTTGAATATAAGTTTTACTGGCTAAATTACAAAAATAAATAAATTAATTAAATAGATTGGCGGCATTTTGTTGAAATTTATCCCAGTTGCCAAAGAGAGGCAAAAATATGGATTAAACCTGTGCACTTACTCACAAGACTCCTGAGACCTAGAGTGAGGTACTGCATAATTGCAGTGCTTTAAACCTTACAATATGCTGTCCTTAAGGGATTTAACCTGAATTAGCACTGGAGTATAAAGTTATTCTGTAAAAAGTGTATGTATGTTTTGAGCAGTGATCGACATGGATAGTACAATACAGTGGACTTCCTATTAGTAATATTAAGAAATGGATATTATTACAATGCCACAATATTGCTTGAACAAAATAAGTATGACTTATTAAGTGTTATATAATAGTGTTCAATAAAATAGAAATACTATCGATGTCTGTATTTTTGTGATATTCATACTCCGGGGTTTTTGGTGCACAAATGATTCAACTAGGCCGGGTATGGTGATATTCCACTATAGCACCATCCGTGCCATCCACTGGTGAATTGGTGATGAGAACCTTTTTCCTCATGTTTTCTATCTGATATGAGTCTTCGTCCATAATGTTTTGAATAGTAACAGATGAAAGCATGTCTATCAACATGACATCCTTAAATTTAATAATTGTAATCATTAGTGAGTGCCGTCTTGCATCATAGAAAATAAAAACAAACCTGTGGATTTGTTATATTTCTTTAATTAATGCTTATTTAATTAATGCTTACTGATGATTATCATATGCATGGAAAGTTCAATTATATATCCTAATTGGGTGGACATTCAGATGATTCATTATCAGGAATATCGAATTCAAGTTATGACTACATATGCAATAAATATGTACATGAACATGACACAATGAGCTCATAGCAATATATAAGTAGGATGTATTAAAACGGTCAAAACTAACCAACTGGTAATGCTGTAGTAAATTTTGTGTTTTGTCTTTGTTTTGTATTCAGTTGGTGAAATATGAAGATGATTCTTATTCTTTATTTTAATAATAAAACATCTATATATATTTTTTCTAAGCTTTGTGTTATGTGTATTTGCCATATCGACGGTGAAGTACCATGAAATCCTAACTTACATTTTGATGATTGTGAGATTTTAATGTGGTTACTGAGACTGTTAGAGGTGACTGTACATAACCATAGTTTGAAACAGCTGTTGGGTGGTTTAAATTTTTTTATGCCTGCTGTGTTATTATATTACCCCATTATAAGTTGTATGGCTAACTTTTGTTGCACAATCATCTTTATTGGAAACAGCCTTTTTATATATAAAAAAAAAGACAAAAAATCACTTTTTCTTTTCGACTGCCTTAATATTACCGGAACTGTCCAGAATAGAAGTTTGATAGTGCTTATGTGTTTAAATGTGTGATGGGGATTTAAAATACAGTACCATATTTTAAAAAGGTTATTTTATTTTCATTTTAATACAAAATTACACTTTAGGCATAAACATTAGTGAGTAGTGACATTCGAGTACCTAAAACATTTATATTTTACATTTATTTTTATTTATTCAGGCTTTGGGGGAATAGGTACATAGTAGCTATTTGTTACTATATATTTTAATGACATTAAACATACTCAGGAAATGCCCTTTAGGTAAGTGTACAAAAATAATAAAATAATAAGAAGAAATAAATAACAACCAGCTTGAATATCTACTCCCTTAATAACATAATGGTTACAAAAATATTCTCAGTCGAAATATTTATAATACAAAATGTAAAAAAATGCTAAATTTGATCTTAAAATCACACTTAACATCAAATTCGAAAATATTAAATATAATTATATTACACTCCGTAGAACTCTTAATTTCTGTGGCCACAAAAATAAAGATGATCTTAACACTTATACTGCTGTATAAAATGGTGAAATCAAGTAAAGAGTGATTCTAGACTATTTACAAAATCTCACCAGACATTAAATATTTACTCCTCTACAGTCTACACTAATAAATTAAGGTAAGATCGTTTAGTAACTCAACTTAATTAAAATGTCCTTTTACAATTCACTAAGTGGATATTCCACTACATTTTGAACACAGTCTTTAGCACCATATTAAGTTCATTCTTGTTTATAAGAGATCCTTGCTGGTCTTTATGCACTTGCCGCGGAAGCAGATCTCCGTCTCGTGCGAGACCTCGGTGGACAGCGACGTGCTCACCACGCTCGCGGGGTCCATGAAGCTGGACACCGAGGAGGACTCCACCCTCACCACCGACTTCTCAGTCACTTCGCTCTGGGCTTCTGTAACTGATTCTGTGGTGTTGGACTTTTTAATCTCTGTAAATTCCGTCACAGGTTCCGCGCTCTCATCACTTTCTGGCATGGCAGTGATCTCTTCAGGAATAATGCTACTTTCCGTTGTGGTTATTCTCATTTTAGATGGCTCAGTTGTTAATTCAATATTCTCCGTGTCTTTGGTTTCGGTCACTGCCGATTTCGTGTCCTCCTGTTCGTTGTCGCTGGAAGTGGCTCCGAACAAGTAATCCATGAAGCTGAAGCCGTCGCTCCTGTCGATGTCGCTGGCCTCGCTCGTGGCTTCTGTAGTCGTGAACAGCTCAGCAATGGTGGGGTCCGGAGACCCCGTTCCCAAATCTAAATCAGCAGGTGAAATTTCCGTTGGAGTTTCCTTCTGTAAGATATTTTCAGTGGTAACTGGAGGCTCCACGTTTGCTTCAGCTTTAGCTTCGGATATATTTACTTTGGGTATGTCTATAGTTGGTAGGTCGTCTACTGCTTCATCCGCGAAGATGTCTTTGATGTTAAAGGTAGGTTTGTAAGTGGTGACTTTCTGTGGCTTGTCTAGGTTGTCGGCCTTGTCGTGCGAGGCCTTGGGTGCGACGGGGCTGCCGAGCCGGTTGACGGTGTGCGAGTAGTACTGCGACTCGGCCGCCTCGATGGACTCGGTGGTCGCGGGGCGCACCTTCACTTTCTTCCAGAAGCCGCGACGGCGTCCCTTGCGATCTTTGTCCTCCTGAAATCAGAAGGCATCATTAGTCAATGAAAAGCTATTTGTGAATATAATAACTCTTATTAAGTCCGTGATATTAGATAATTTATACCTACAACCGTTTTAAATACTGTTATGCTGTTATTACATCGCGGGTTCTATCATTATGTAAAAATGATAACGTTACTAAGTTAATTATTATAGACTTACTTCGTTAAGGATGCTGGAGTCTCCAGAGGGCTCGAACGTTGTGGCTTCTTCTCCTTGCGGTTTCGAATAGTTGTCTCCCGACGAGATGATCCTTTCAGGCGGAATCTCCCCGATTTCTCCGCCTTTGTGTTTCATCACATTAGTAGTGTACTCATCCTCATCCTGCTCCTCCAAGCTCTTCATAACTTCTTCTAACATGCTTTCAAATGTAGACATGGCATCTGGTGAGTCGCTTTTGGTCACTTTACTTTGTTCAACCAAGGCTTCAAGAGTCGGCGGAATATCAGGAATCTTTTTGTTAAGTCTGTTAGTCGCAGGTGTCACGGATATGAGAATATCTTCATATTCGTTTCTAGCTGTAATAATGTCTAGTTCTTCGTCTTCCTCATTTTGTAATCCAGCTGTAGAGTCCTTCCTGTCATCGATAATGTCATTAGGATTGTACGGTTTGAAAGAATCTAATGACCATTGATCTGCTTCAGGCTCAGCGAATTTTGGTCTATTAATTGAATAGTTTGGTTCTTGGTCTTGGTCTTCGACTTCTGGCTTCTTGTTGTATCTCTCTGAGAGTCGTGGCCTGGCGCTGTACCTGCTGTGAAGAGTATTCCTAGCAGTTGTAGACGACGCCTCCGTCTGAACTTCAGGTTTATCTGTAGGTTTTTCGGTGGGGCGTCGTCCTCTGAATCTGTTCTTTACTTCGTAAGTGCTCTTTTTAGTGCTGGACGCCTCAGTAGAGGTGGTTGTGTAAGTCGGTCGTCGGCGGCGGTATTGGCCGCGCTTGGTGGATGATTCCTGCGATGCTGATGTAACCGGTGGCTGGGTAGTAGGCTCTGGTTTGTACACAGGATGCCTGTGCTCTTGCACTTCAGGACGGGCGTGGACTTGCTTGGTCTTCAGATCTTCACCGATTTCCTCGATGCGCATTGTAGTACGGCGCCTGTCAAACGCAGGTCTGTAAGTGATCGCTTGCACTGGACGTTTTCTTTCTTTAATTTTAGATGCCTCCGTGGAGGATGCTTGGTGGTATTGCCTAATAACCCCCGGCCGGACGCGTACTCTATTGTAAGACGGTGTCGTCTGCACTTCTTGTTCTTCATGGTTTGCTTCTTCACTCAAGAATTTCGCATCTTCATTTTCTTGCGCCACCGGCTCATCTTGTTTGATGGTAACAGAAAAGCTAGGGGCTTGTTCTGTTACAGGACTAACAGCTTCCGTGGCGTAAGATACTTCACCACTGGCGTCTTTTTGAATAGGAGTGGTTTGTTTCGCATAAATGTCTTCATTTTCTGGTGAAGATTCATCGTATGAAATAGCGTCAACCGGAGCTGAACTGCTTCTAGAATGATACACGTATTCTTCATTGCGAGTAGAAAGAACGTGTGGCACGTACGGGGTTTCCGTGCGCACCTCAGATCTTGATGGGAAGGTATTTTCGTTTGATGCCGAGTGAGTATTAGGCTGACTGACGGATGCTCTTTCATACGTGTATGCGTTTTCAGTGTCATACGTAACTGGCGATTCAACGTTTTTGGTTGACTGGAATCTGGGTGTGGGTTCAGTTATAGCATCGATATCAACGGTACTGGTTCTTTCCATCAGGGTAACTGGGTAATTTTGATGAAGAATGTCTCGTTGATATGCGAGGTCTTCTACTTTACCGCCGCTCGCTTTATTTCTATTATTCACTATGCCATCATCACCTTCCGAGGCCTTGAATTGTACTCGTCCTCGCGTTCTAGTCCTACTAGTATAGGTAGAAGATTTGGTTGAGCTTTCGCTGGAATCGATCGGCTTTCTCGTGGGTTTCTCAGTAGTGATCTTGTTTGGTTCATACCGAGATCTAGTCGGCAGTGGTCTCCTCTCACGCAGAGGTCGACGTGTGGCAGTGTATTTGGTGCTAGATTCGTTGGAATCAGGCTTGGGGGTAGTGTAGCGAGGTCGGCCGCGGTTCCGGATGGGAGTTCTCCGGGTCGTGGTAGTAGTTGTTGTAGTGGATGTCGAACTTTCATTGCTCTCGTTACTGATAAAGCTTGAATCATATTGGTTGTAAGATGGATTCGTCTGCTGTACACTAGCACCCGCTGCGGTCGTCGGGATTTCGTTGACTTCAGCCAGGTAGTTCTGTACAGGTGCTTGAGTTTCGACGTATTTGTTTTCTGTAGATGGGTTGACGCTGGTGACCGTTGCCAAGTTATTTGTGTTTACAGACTCTGGTCGGTTGTACTCGGTCTTGGTTGTGAACTCGTTGGAATTATAAATCGGGAATCTAGAGCCTTGGATTTCGGATTCGTAGTGAATCTCTGGCGAGTAGTTTTGCTGTACGTAATTTGGCGAGGTTTGTTGTTGGTATGTTTGTTTCTCAGTGACAATGTCAGGCTTGCGTGTGGTGCTAGGGATGGGGCTGGGAGTGGGTGATGCGGGCGTCGATGGCAAAGGTTTAAACTGTTGCGTTGAGTAGTTTTCTTTATATTCGTCAAAGAAGTTATTATAATCCAAGGGAGTACTGAAATGGAAAGCCTGGTTTATCGAGTAAGGGTTGTGCGTCTCCAGGAGCTGGCTGGAGTACGTGGAGGATGGTTTGCTGGTGGTCTTTGGTGCATGCGTCGTAGTTGGTTCCGGTTGTCTCACTATATTTGGCTTTTCTTGTTCTTGGCTGTAATTGTCTTGAGAAAATACATTTGGTTTTACTTGTTCCTGGCTGTAGTTATCTTGAGGAAATTCGACGTACTGATTGGGATTGTACTGTTGTCCAACATTACTCAAGAAGTAGGAGCCAGTTTTTGGCGGGGCGGTAATGATGCTATCAGTTGGAGCCTTTGAGGGCCTGATGGAGGTAACCGTTTGCGGTTCAAACGAGTAATATTCAGACTGGCGAGCCGGAGGAGCATTGGTCTTTGGCGCTACCGTGCTGTAATAGCTAAAGTTCGGTTTTTGAGTTACTGGACTTTGCTCATGTTTGTGAGATGGCGGGGAAGCGACGTAAGAGTTAGGAATAACGTCAGCTATAGGAGTTGTCAGCGCCGCAGGTGCAGTCGTATCTTTAATTTGGGAATTGATTACTACAGATCCGACATGGGGCGAAGGGAAGGGAATCTTGGCAAAACCTTCAGGTGTGTGATAACTTAGAGGAGCGACAAAGAACGGCAATTGCCTCAATTTTTTATCAATATTCTCGATATTCGATAAGTAAGGCAATTCAAACTTGATGTAGTTTTCGGGAGGCGTCAGGGTTGACGGTCCTATGAACACCGTCGGTGCGTTTAACGGGTTAACTGCGTCTAGGACAGCAATTGTGTTAGCATTTTTCAGGGATGAGAGAACATCGCCAACCTTTACTTGAGCTCCTTTCTTAGCTTCTTGCGATAAGAAAACGGCTAGCGGAGGCTGATGAGGCTTGAGCTTCTTAGGTTTCGGTGTGGTCGGTGGCGAGGTTGGGAACGGTGTAGAAATGGTCGAAAATTTAGGGACCTGGTCGTACTCCTTTATCTGAGAATTGTAGTTGAAGTACTCTTGTCCAAAATTGGTATGTTCTGCTGGTTTTGCTGGTCTCTGGAAGTCATTTACGAAGGTCTGCTTGATCGGATTTTGTTTTGGAAGAGCTTGCGAGTACAGGTCAGGCTGAATTTGAGGGTTACGGTAGTTAAATTGGCCACGGTTTAGTGATTCTACTGGAACGTAAAGTAATTGTACTTCTTCTCTTTCTAACTTAGACTTGTTAGGGCCTAAGGTCTCTGTCTTCGGCGCGTCAAATTTGAGCTTCTGTAGAGATTGTGGCTTCTTCTGATTAAAAGCGAAATTGTTGCTCGCGTTCTCCAGGCGGTAACCGTCGACAAATTTTGGTGCTTGGGGGTGGGGCTTCTTGGGCGTTTGATTGATAAACGGTTTCGCTTGTGGTGATGGTAAATTAGTTTTTGGGAAACTTTCAAATTTGATGGGATTAGTCGGGACAGTCGGAGGCCTATTCTTGATCTGTGGCACCGAATCAAAATTGAACTGCTGCGAGATGAATCCTTGGTTCAAGGGGAAATTAGGCTGCGACAAACCGAATCTTATACTCTGTCCAAAGCCCTGATCCGTCAAAAAGTTTTGCGGAGCAGACGGCACGGAGGGCACCGACTGCAAGTACAGCGGCCTGTTGGGTTGGTAGAACGGTTGGTTTCTGGGGAAGTCCTGGCTGAACCCGGTGGGTCGCGTGAAGCCGGGGAAGGGCTCGGCGAGGATGCGCGGCTCGGCGACGGCCTGCCGCTTGATCTCGCCGGAGGAGGGCTGCTCCACGGGGCCGGGCAGCGGCACCCAGTCGCTGATGTCGGCGGTGTAGGTGCTGATCTGCCGCGACCAGCGGCTCTGCTCGCGGGCGGAGCACACGGCTAGCAGAATCACGAGCGCTAGCACTGAGGGCGCCATCTGGAAACAGATGAGATATTTTTTTTATTTGGAGCCCGAGGAACTTCGAAAACGTTACTTATTTAATAAATTTTCGTCTTTTAGTGACATGATTAATAAAGGGATCAATATATTTCAAGTTGCGGGACTTATAGCGGAGCTCAGAGCTGCAAAAGGGTTCGCCTGTGCGGCGCGGCGGCGACAAAAGCGTGTCGCAAGTGCGCCGAAATGGTTCGTTCCACTTTTTTTGTTCTGCCCGCCGGAGAAACAGTTACATTACCATAAGTTATACAACCACGGGTAAGAAACGAGGAGTCAGACATAGCTCGAACTTTGTACCATCATCAAAGTTATGAAGCAGTTTTTAAAAAGCCAGAAAAGCACATACATCGCATAAGTACGTAGCTTTTTATAATTCAGTTCTTTTCGGGTAACTATTTAGTCAAAGAAGGATTGTTACAATTTTGCAATAAATATACAGCAACATGAACCAGATACCTAGTGGTTGTGCTGCTTGTTTAAGAGTTCTCCAAGTCACGTGAATGATTCAAACATGTAGATTCGTCACTGATGGATACAATTAACATTGTACGGTAAAAGTATTAATTAGACGGACAGCCTTTGTGCGGAGATTCTTTCTGGAAAATTGTCTAAAATGTTAATTTCACGTTTTAATGTATGCCATAACTTGCAACAGATTAATTCTGTAAATGTAAATTCATTCGATTTTACACTAATCATTTTCAGGATACAGATTTCTGGTTGGTATGTATTAGGTAACTCGTCCAGATCAATTACAATTAGGCTAATTATAAAGCCATTAGTTGCATCGTTGCGGTGACCGGTAATACAGACCGGTAGACCTGGCGATGGCGGTCTCAGAAGCGGTCGCATACCGAGCCCGTTCCGGTCACAATCACAAGTGCGGCAAACTGGGGCGCGAGCTGGATGCCAACCGGGTCAAACCACGTGTTAATTAACTGGTAATTATTGCCATTAAATGGCACGCAACGTTGGGGTAAACCTTTCGTCGCAGGGTAATGTGCGCTCCCGTTCGGAGCGACCGGCGGCGGGAGTTTATATTACTGAGAGTTTAATCGTGCCGTTCTCGAGAATATTCCTCGTTTTGCATGGAGCAAATACAGCAGAGACAAGAGCATCTACCATACAACTTTTTGTTTCTGATAGTCGAGGTACGGTCACCTTAGCTGAGAGAGATAACGATCACAATACGTTTTATTGGAATTTTACATTGGCGTTTTACACGCCATGTTCGTACATGCAGCGATGCCATCCAATTCACGTAACCAAACAGTTGTAAACATATTTCTGTATTTTATCCATGATCAGCCAGCCATATTAGATCCTGACGAAACGTGCACTCTACCACCGATTTTAAGTTACCTACCACTTTGACATACAGAGGTGTCGAAAGATACAAGGTTCATCATTTGATTTTTATTTATTTATTTATTTATTCAAATTATGTAGTTGCACAGCATTACAGTAATTAAACTAAGGCACTGATACCACTTTCGTAAAATGAAATGATCATCTGTAAACGCCACTCGTGCCGCTCATGCTTTGACGCGTCTCTTAGGCCCGACAAAGCCCTTATTATCCGATTACCATAACTTTTCTCACACTTTACTCCTCCGGAGAGTCCGGAGTCTCATCACGTACCCCGGTTACCTAACAAGTTCTTTTGTCACGTTAGTATTCTAGCTACAATAGCATAGGCAGAATATTTAGATGCAGGTTTGAGTAAGAGTCGGCCTGTTTGTCATTTGCTTACATAATTACTATCCCATCAAAAACATAAATGTAAAATGAGAGCCAAGTTCAATATCGCGTGCACTTCGCCGACAAAAGAATTGAGATCTGCAAGGGTGCCAAGTTCTTTGCTCTAAAATTTTTAGATACAAGGACATGCGACATACTCAATGCATTTATTTTACTTGGGGAGTAATTCAATATCAAGATTTGACTTGGCTAGTTTTCATAAACTAACTAAATTTTATAAAAGTAACATATTCATAGTCATAGTTCATTATCAAGCTAACAGTATAAGTAACAAGACGTACACTAACTTGCGTACTTACCTTTACGAAAATAGGTTAATGATTTGATTGATTTTGATTTATAATATAAATTTATATTTTAAAACTAGCCAAGTCACGTCTTGATATTGAATTACACCCCAAGTAAAATAAATGCATTGAGTATGTCGCATGTCCTTGTATCTAAAAATTTTAGAGCAAAGAACTTGGCACCCTTGCAGATCTCAATTCTTTTGTCGGCGAAGTGCACGCGATATTGAACTTGGCTCTCATTTTACATTTATGTTTTTGATGGGATATCATTACTTTTTGTACAGAATTTATTATGATGTGTAAATTACTTAATTATTATTTGTTAATTAGTTCTGTGTGCTATTCTAGTACATCTTTTGAAAGTTTTGAACAAACAAAGAATTTTCCAAAACGGTTAGTACGTATTGGATTTTTATGTGCATGTATGTGTAAGTGTGTGCGTGTGAGTGTAAGTATATGCTATTCTAGTATATCTTTCAAACAAAAAAAGAATTTTCCAAATCGGTTTATAAATGACAGAGTTCTGAGGCAACAACCATCAATAATAATAATAATAATAAAAAACATAAAAAAATCACTGTTTTAGATTTTTATATGTATACACACACAATTACTAAGCTGGATGCCAAATTTCACCTTTCTAGGTCACCTGGAAGTGGGTTAGGTTTTTGATTACTAGTCAGTCAGTCAGTCAGTCAGTCAGTCAGTCAGTCAGTGATAAAAATACCGTTTTTTGGACTTTAATATCTCAATAACTATTTAACCTATATTAATGAAATTTGGGGTTCTACTTGTTCTAAAGGATCTTAATACATAAGCCAAATTTCATTTTTTTATGTTAAATAGATTTGGAGTTATTGGGGGGTCAAAAGTGGCTCCAAACGGTTCGTGTAATATAACACACGGCTGTTGCTCGCCAGTTCCTGCGGTGAACTTGGCTGGACACGCTGCCGCGTGTCTAGATTATGCGGCAACGTGGACGTTTGTAGCCTTTGTTGATAATGCGAGGCTATTAAAATAAGCTATACTTAGGCTGTGTTATTAGATGAGCCTATAAATATTTAAAATTCTATGTTTTTAAGTCGCATCTACCAACTACCAACTTTCGATTTTTAGTTAAATCGCATTATTTATACAAAGTAAAGTTTATTTCTCGTTCAGCTTTTGTTTATGTTTTCACTCTCATTATTCGCTTGTGTCACGTCATTTTCATTCCACTCTAAACGCCCCCTATTACCTACGTTGATATTGCAGCCACAAAGAGCATTCGGATCACAAATTAATACCTTTGTTTGTCTTCAATCGTATTGTCTCCGTCTTTAATTGAACGTGCACACTTTCTGCGAAGGGCGTGAGCCGTGAGACACGAGAAGGTAGTATGTGATAAGAAACTCTGTATACTTAAGACTGTTCCAACGGCTATTGGAAGACGATTGTCTCGGAGAAAGCGAAGTACTCAATGCTCTTTAACTTCGACTTACGGAAACTACTGAAAGAATGGATACACCGTGTATTGGACATGTGTTTGTAAAGGAGGGCTATCTAAGTGTCCACAAAGCTAATTGCTTTTGCTGGTTAATGAATATTAGTAACAGTTAATCGCGAAGCTGTAAATTTATTATTGATTGATACATTCATTTATTATTGAAAAGGCTGGAAAATACACTTCAACGCATTCTTAACGGTCAATATGTCGTATTTGCAATAAGTTCAGGCGCGGATATACGATTGTTTTAAGGGCCCTCGTGAAATTCTTGTTTTCTAATTTATGACCTTATCGTTTCCTGCAAATGTCACCCGGGCCATAAGGAGCCATTTGATTCTGATGGGTTTTATAGACTTCTTATTGAACGGGTCCTAATCCAGCAATGCTTAGCTCCTAAGACTCGGATCATAACCACCATGGCTCTCGCGAGAAAGCCACGTCTAGGTATTACAAATATATCGCTTGCAATAAGCACTGGCTCCTAGAGGCATCTGGTGCAGCTGCTCCTCACCCAGCGTGCTCGAAGGCGCGGCCCGCCACCACGGGCTACAACCCCGGTAATGGCGCGTGGTAGAAAGCCTCGTTCATTACAGATATGTCTCAAATTGCGGGCAGCCGACGATGACGAAACGCAGAGACGAAAGTTAAGTAATTTCCTTTATTTGATTTAGTTAAGTAACGTAATTTGTGTTAGCTTTTCCGTGGTTCCGCTTGGTAGCTGCTCTTGGTGTCTCTTTCGATTTGTTTACAAACTAGGTATTTTCCGTGGCTCTGTCTGAAATCTTAATGACAAACTAATTTTACTTATTCTTTGGATACCTACCGTTATTTTTTCGCGTTAAAATGCCTAAATCTATGTTACCTTTGTGGCCTGTTCTGTTCTACTTCTGTTTTCATTCGAAATTCACCAGAAACTTCGTTACCAGTGCAACAATTAATTTATTTTAAGTGTGTTTAATAACACCGATTTTAAAGATAATGAAGTTTAAAAGGGAAATTATGAGTTTTTATGAGTCTATTAGTAATTTAATTATATGAGATTGGTAAAAGTTACTATTATTAGTAAAGAGTAATTAAAATTACCTTGGGTATAAAATTCGATGAATGTACAGCACAATAAAGATGAAGTCGATTGCCGCTCGCAGTAATCGTTCCATTCGCGGAGAAAGCTCGGTGGTTGAAACTAACTCTTTAGTTCCGTAAATACTTTCTTACTATTTACGGTTGCGGAGAAAATGTGATGTAATTTAAGCAGTAACTATAGTTGACAAGGAAAGTGAGAAATATAATAAAGGGAATAATAATAATAATTTATTGATAAAACATAATGTACAGAGGTGACGGTTAAATTCTATACTTAAAAAAACAAATAAATTCACAATTTACATAACCTGAACTAGGGTTGCCCCTGGCAATGGGCAATGGGCAATATGAAACACGGGTATCGCTCAGATCCACAAAGTGGCATGAACCATGATATATCCTTGAGTATGGGGTGATGGGATGTATGAGGTGTGCTTTTGTACATTGCTATTGTTCGCTTGAACACTTGGTATACCTACACGCATTAAGTTATAAATAATTAAACTTAACATTCACTGACAGGAAACGAGGAAAACCTTTAACTGATATTAAGATCGTTTTAAGTCTAGATGCAAGTATTTCCCTAAGTCTCTATGTGAGTTTCTTAAGGATTGACCTCAATACTTGCTTGAAGCAAGACTCCTCAATCAATTTTCCATAAACGTTATATTCTCGACTCGCAGATATCTCGCTGGCCGAACTCATTCGCCGCGATTTGCGACATTACATTAGACATTGCACCGGCTTTCCAATACGCTAATATCGGGAATCTAGCGCGCAGCGCGTGCGCAGGTAATTTGTACTCGCTGTGTATCAGCCTATAGGGATGTAACGAATATTCGTATTGAACATTTGCGAATATGAATGCGGAATTGCGGATATCACTCACTCACACTCCCAAATGGAAACTGCCACTAAAAAATTCTAGCGATGAAGACAGTATTAGCGATCTCTAAAACTTATTACGAATCTAGAGTGAAAAGTTTAATTGTGATACAAATACTTCCGAATTCGATGATTGACAGCCTTAGAAGAAGAAATACTTACAAAAAAGATATTACAACATTCTTTCCGAATACCAATGCGGAAACGCACATAAAAAAAACATTCGCGATTACGAATGCGACTATTCTGAATAATGAATGTTCGTTACACCCCTAGTCCGCGCACTCGGCGCAGGAGCACCTGTCAGAGGACGTGCTCTAATTCTGGTGCTGGATGAGAAAGTATTTGTTTTTAGCGCAGTTTCTCGCCTCAACGCAGACGGGCTGCACCGATTGGAGACCAACGTGTGTGAAATTGGACATGGACTTTTTCTGACATGCGTAAAATCTTTAGCTGCAGCCACAATATAAATCTACCTGCTCTTAATAGTATCACTTTGCCGTAGGAAAAACCTGCATACTCAGCCTAACGATAGTAACCAGTGGGCCCAGCATATCTTGCCGCGACTTCGCTTGTCGCACAGTATCGAAAGGAAAGTGACAGGTAGTATCTATTGGTTGCGCGACAAAGACTCGCGATTCACAGTTACGCTAGACGTACAGTATGTCTGTACCCATCTGTATCCATCCGCCATCTATGAATCAGTTGCGTTAGAAAGTACCTTCTCTGTTGATGATACGAGTATTTATAATCAAAATGAGGAAAACTGGCACACTTCATCTAGAAATTTTACAAGTAGCTATATTGGACGATTTTGCTATAAAATCATCCCGTTATAAGTGGTTTTAATTAAACGAACACTCACTTTTTGGTTATTAGGTTATAAACAGTAGAGCTATAATGAACTCTTGGTGCACGGATTTGATTCTACTCTAAGTAGGTACTAAAGATAACTGCTAATCATAATCACAATGATTCTTACATTTTACGACTTTGGTCCTTCGGTAGGTTGGGTTTCTAATATGATTTCTGGTTAATTATTGTATGATGATCGAGATAGGTGACGAAACTCGAGCGCTGTCGTACCGTGCTCGTGGTCGTGGGGTAACGCTTCCCGGCGCGTTTGCGCCACCACTTGCCCAAGCGCGCCGGACCCTCCACGATACAATACCACATGTTCATATGTCTATGCGCATGAATGGGAGTGATAGATTACTATCACTATATAATATAGCATCGTATTATGTAGGCATCTTCGACTCGTTGGCAACGATGTATTGTAATCATTCTCGAATTAAAACTAATCCGATTAAAATGTTTCGTGAAATCTGGGGGCACGGTAGTGCCCCCGCCAAGACGAAAAAAAAAAGAGGCGGGGCACTACCTACCTTTTCTCGAACCATTTCGTCTCATTTTCGAACCCTCATAGTTTCGTCCCAGTCCCGTCCAGAGCGCCCAAATTCACAGGTTAAGATGCAGTTAGGGAACATATGAAATGTACTAAATTTCATTGATCTAGCTTTTATACTTTAGGTTTTATTGGTACCTAAAATACGCCGATTTTGCCACTCACTCACTGATGTATCAAAACCTCTGGGGTACTTCCCGATGACCTAGAAAGCTGAAATTTGGTATGTAAGCTAGGTTTAGTACACAAACAATAGAATAATTCTGAAACTTGGAACTTTTACCCCCCAACCCCTTAAACTAGGGGATGGAAGTTTGTATGAGACTTCTGCAAATTTTGATACTAGAGGTCTGAAAATTGATATAGGGACTCCTTTATTATTTATAAATAATAAAATACATATTCTAGGATTTTAAAAAAATCACCCCCCACCCTTTAAATAAGGGGATGAAAGTTTTTATGGGTTTTCCATAATGGGCGATAAACGTAGTATATATCGGGCTAAACGTAAGTATTTCTTATACACAATTATTACTACTTCCATATCTACACTTCGACTTCGTATTTTAAATATGTCTTTATCTGGGGGCACGGTAGTGCCCCCGCCAAGACGAGCAAAAAAGTAGCGGGGCACTACCTACCTTTTCTCGAACCGTTTCGTCTAATTTTCAAACCCTCATAGCTTCGTCCCAGTTATCACCAGAGCGCCCAAATTCACAGGTTAAGATGCAGTTAGGGAACATATGAAATGTACTTAATTTAATTGATCTAGCTTTTATACTTTAGGTTTTATTGGTACCTAAAATACGCCGATTTTGCCACTCACTCACTGACGTATCAAAACCTCTGGGGTACTTCGCGATGACCTAGAAAGCTGAAATTTGGTATGTAAGCTAGGTTTAGTACACAAACAATAGAATAATTCTGAAACTTGGAACTTTTACCCCCCAACCCCTTAAACTAGGGGATGGATGTTTGTATGAGACTTCTGCAAATTTTGATACTAGAGGTCTGAAAATTGATATAGAGACTCCTTGTTATAAATAATAAAATATATATTCTAGGATTTTTAGAAAATTACCCCCCACCCTTTAAATAAGGGGATGAAAGTTTGTATGGGTTTTCCATAATGGGGGCTAAACGTAAGTATTTCTTAAATACACAATTATTACTACTTACTTAGAAACGCTACGGCACAAAAAAAATAAAAAATAAACCTAAAAATTAAAATCTACTTTACAAAAAGAAATGAGATCCCACCAAAAAAACATTTCATGTAAAATTAGCGGCCAAGACACATGCTCATAACGCTTTTGCTATTATTACTACTTACTTACAGACGCTATGGCCCAAATAAATGAAAAAGACTAGGGCACCTTACAAAAATAAATGAGATCCCACCAAAAACATTTCATGTAAAAATGGCGGCCAAGACTCATATGGTCTGGCTGTAAAAAAGTTATCAGATCCCTCGAAAAGCCAAGCCCCTAAGCCCTGAGTTTACTAATCCTACACCTTGGCTTCAAAGGTATGGCTTGGCCGTTTCATAAAGTACCGTAAATAAGTCTAATGGACTGTCCGGCCTGTATGGTAAGGAATTAAGTTTATATATATTATCATGGAGATATAAACTTAACTTCTTGATATCGTATGGGCCAGACGGTCCACACACACACTATATAATATAGCATCGTATTATGTAGGCATCTTCGACTCGTTGGCAACGATGTATTGTAATCATTCTCGAATTAAAACTAATCCGATTAAAATGTTTCGTGAAATATATTTTCTCAAACATGCAATGAAATGTCGTCATAACGTGCGTTTCGAAGAGTCACGTTTCGAGCGGAACAACTCGAGAGAACTGTAAAGAAATTATATACAAAATAGAATAAATAGGCCGGGAAGTATTTTTTTTTTGAAGATGCCGTCTGTGTTCATGAAATGGCTAAACAGCTGAATTATGTTTTTTTGAGTGGTGTATTTTTTTAATTCATTGTATATGTTTGAGAAAAGCACTATACATGCCTTAGTCCTGCGCTTAGTCCTGAATAGGGCTTGCCCGGCGTCTACTGTAATGTAGTTACTATAGCTGGAGGATCCTGTTATTTTTTAACTGGGGCCACAAAAAGGCAACTACTTAAGCTCCCTGATCTTAAGTAAATAGAAGTGCATGGGCGTAAGTTGTTACATATATTTTATGACCGTGCAGTACATTGCAGGAGACTAAATGTACGAGCCGGCGTAAACATGTCGACTGTGTTTAATTAGTGAAAGTGAGCGGCGCTGGCAGGACGCGAGGATCGGTCACGGACACCGGGACTTGCACAATTGTTCCATATTATAGCATACCAGTGATCACATGTACCACTTGAGATACATTTCACACACACACACACACACACACATCAGTGTAGTATTGAAGATAGACCGTTTTTTATGTTTTATTCAAAATAAGTATATTATTTGTGAGGAGCGAGGGAGTTATTGTATACCTACCATGTATCCTTGTGTATAGTTAGTGTGTATCCTTACTGAGCTACAAACCGTAAACGCATAATTGGCAGTTAAGCAGTAGGTGATTAAAACGTTACTTAACGGTAATAAACACATTACCAACCGCTGAATATATTTACAAGGGATCAATATTCATGGGAACAATTTATATTGAAATCATACATCCTGTATTTCAATAACCAACCATTTTATAAATGGTCACGTTTTCAAATATCTATAGAAGCAATTGCTTATAAATCGTCGCTTGAATGAGCCCTGTCTCATGTCTGGTCTGGTCACAAGGACTCGAGTAGTGCTCTCCGATCTTCTGTCAATAAAAAAACTTCCTTGACCTATTTCCAAGTAAGTCATTCGTTGGTACTCAGTCAGGTAATGGTTCTTATTAGAAAAACGAGCTTGCGAAAAAGTGCCAACCTGTTCTATGATTGATGGCAGTCTCTTCATGAACAGTGGCGACTATACAAGGCCAGATATAATCATTTGCTTTGTAAATAAAGTACAACCTATTGGTTCATTTATTATAATGTCGAATCTATTTGCAAAGAGCACCAGCGTCAAGGTGTCGTTTAAGCACAACAATGGATCTGTTCGTTTAACGCAACCACCGAGATCCCACTGTGTGAAAACAGTCGGTATGTGCTTAACAACATCTGTTTGAGCAATGAGGAAAGCTGCTGCTCTGTAGTTTAAGTCGTTAGTTTCAGCCGGGATATACAGCTCTGAATGTAAGGTTCAGAATTCCCTTAAATATCAGTACCTAGATAACATATTTAGGTATATCTACAGGGCGCTATGTAGGTTGGTAATACTGATCTGTATTTACAAAAAAATAACCCAAGCATCTACAAGCATACTGATATATATCTTTGTCGCGACCCATGAATGAATAGCATTCTACACGTAACCTAGCTGCGAGAGCAAATCAATGAGAAATCTCATGTAATATGTATGTGTAAACATGGAAACACATTTTAAATATAGATTTATATATATAGATATGAAAAAATATTAATGGTGTACTTAATTAATTCTTGGTTTTAAAATGGGTGACGATCGCAATGAGAAGAAGATATCATGTTGTTCCAAGCCGCTGCACACCGCGCTTTTTGTGGGTTCAGGATTTGCTGAAATAAAGCCGTAGTGTCGAACTCCTAGTCCTTTAGTGTCTGTAGCCAAGAGAAGGAAACCAAAAGCGATGGGAGACCGAGACTCAGACGCGAGCTCAAATTGTAGTCGGAAGAGCCGAACTCTACGCTCTGTTGTGATTGTGACAAACAAGATCCGCGACCAGCTGTAACCGACCGCTAGACGGTTATCTCCATGCTGTAATTACACAGTTTTCTAAGAAATTAGTCGGGTGGACTGCCTTATAACTTATAACTTATAATTACACGGCGGTTAACGCTACCTCCTTACATCTTATTGGGGGAATTAAGCGGTAGTAATTTTTCGAGGCATAAGATACTGCACAAACAATATCTACTCAATATTTTTTTTATATCTGCATATTAGCTTCTGGTACTTGGTAGATGTCAGCGTCACGTCCGTTTCGAAAAAGTGGGATTGTGGAACCCTGAAACTATTTCGCGGTAACTAGTATTTAAGTCAATAAAAGCTAAATAAACAAACTCTTTGTGTTAACAACATAGTGAGGATGGGTTGTACTTCAAATAGAAAATCCATTTCCGAAGTCACCGTACCTACTTACTTCATGTGTAGATGGGAAATCTAGCTTGTTACAATACTCGCTTCGCCCGTAAAAACAACTCTTAACTCGAATACCTGACCCGATGTAGGATAATGTGTACTAAATGAGTTGTAAATAATGTTGATTAACTGAATATATCAAGTGAAACATAAAGATTAAGTTTGTCAGGAAATCTCATTGCATGTAGCTTAGCTCATTGCCTTCTTTTTCAAAAATAATTAATACTGTTACTGTACCAAATTCAGCCCGTCTTACCTTTGATACTGGCTCCTAACCAAAACTCACGTTAATCTGCCAGGGTCCAAAAAGGGGTCAAAGAAAGTGTCAAATGTGTGGTGTCAGCATGTGGAAATAAAGAACTTAGCCTTCTCACTGAACTTGAAAACCCAAAAAACATCCTTAAGTTCTGTAGCTACGTAGCACAGGGATAGCCCAAGGAACATTCGCTGCCAAAACATGAAAACAATCGCCTCTATATTCAATCCTTCAAAGTACCCCAGCGTCAACACTATGGATACAGTCAGGTTCATCTGTGGTAACAAAAAAGAAAAGACGAAAGTGATATCACTGCCAATACATAATGAAATCCTCAGTAAATAGTACCTAGTTTGTTTAAGAATCAATGTTGGATAGGAACGCAATCTGAGAGCCTTTCGATTTAGAAAATAGGAAGTGAGAACCGCATCCACCTGCCTTGTGTCGGGTTACCGCACCTTCCCGCTCCTCGCCGGCAACTCGAGCTCAATCAACACCATCAACACAAATCAGTGTGTTTATAAATAAAAGAGACTGCCTAAAGAATACTCAAGTTTTTTAATGTTGAAAAATACTCAACTGTTCGAGTCAACAGTATTGATATCGCAACAGTTACCTATTTTATTTTGAAGTCCAACGATCTTAGGTAGGTCAAAATACTTTTGTTAAACATTCACGAATTCCAATGACTTACCTACATTTTTCTAGAGTAATGTAAACTGATCAAGAGTCCAAAGCGATATAATTACCTATCAAGACGGTGCTGGTAAATTATACCCTAATGCGTCCATTGCGTCCTAACTTATCAAGACAGCCTTTAAAAGGCAGAGGCCATGTTGTGCCCGAAGCCGAGATGCCAGTGTGGTAATTTGGCAAACGCGAAGGTATGGTGACAGCACCGAGTTGGTATAAATTAGGAACAGCATTCTTAGTGGAAGCAACATAGATACTTCGCCAAATATCTGACGCACAGATGGATAATTGGATTGGGTCGCTCTACTGCATGTCTAGGAAATAGAACCAAAAAGGGATATTACCGTGTATTAACAAAAAGAGTGAGTTAAAAGTTAAAAAGATAAATCAGAAGTAGCAAAAGTAGCACCTAACAATAACAGTAGTTATAGTATTAAGATTACAAGCAGGTCTTCGCAGTAATTGCAACTGTAGTTGAGGATGAAACCCGACTCTGTTATAAACGCGTGGCGCCCTCGCGACAACGGTCAATGCGCATGCGCACTCATAAACAAACGCAGTTTACAAGCTTGAACACGTTATCGACGCTATTGATACGTGTAATAGAAGAATATTTTGCCTACAACATAACTACAAAGAAATATGGCTGACCTACCAGCAAAGTCCAGTCGGAAGTTTTTATCATGCTTATGGACAAATTGTTCTTAATTGTCTGGTGTTACTTAATTGATATATTAAGTGATTCCTTGTAACACAAGCCTCCTTGATGACATGCGTGGATGGGCATCAGACACGCGTTGCGTGCGCCAGCGCCGGTTTCATCAGAACGGAAATATTTGGAGAGCCCGTTATCGTTGGGCAATGACCAGACTACATTCATTAAATGTTTCTGTCAAAAATTACATTTAAGTGGCAAGCTTTTATAGCCGACTGTACTTTTCTTCGGATATCCATCAAATGCTCACTGAAACAATTCTAAAGAGCCCAAGCTCGGTAGGATTGCTTTTTCTATTATAGAGTTCCTATGGCCACCTTCCGGCTCCATCATCAGATCAGCCCATGGTACCATATTATTGTATTGTCATAAAAGTTAAGTAAATATGCAAAATTTCAGCTCAATCGGTTGACAATATCTGCTTCAAAATTGAGTTGCAAGATTTCACCCGAACAAACATAGTTTAAACATACCATGCAAGCTAAATAAAAGCTTGTAAAATCACTAAGTATCCTAAAAAGCAAGGAAGTGCTGGGTATTAATAATATAACCTAAACATCTACGCGTCTGAGGATTAAAAAGTACAGTAAATTACTGGCGAAGCGAAGGACATTCCTGTCGCATACCGAGTTTCTTTATCGGTTTCTTCGAAATTATGCTGGATTGACACAATCTTATTTAATAATTACTTGCACGTAATACGAGGGTCAAACTGAAAGTTTTTAGAAAATCAAAAACTGAACAAAGTAGCAAGTTGTTAGTTTTATTATATGTTTTGGAAATAGTTTCCCTTCACATCAATACATCGCTGTATCCAATGGAACCACTGAGAAAAGCGCTTTGCCCACTCGTCCCTAGGGTTCTCTTCGACTACCCTTTGACACGCAGCCACTGCTTCCTCGGCGTCCATAAAACGTTTTCCTAGAAGTTTTTCTTTTATTTTCGGAAATAAATAAAAATCGCAAGGTGCGAGGTCGGGGCTATACGGTGGGTGACCAAGTAATTCCACGTCTGACATCGCCAAATAGTCGATCGTTTGCTTGGTGGTGTGCGACGAGGCGTTGTCGTTGTAAAGGAGGAGCTTACTGCGAGGTCGCCTCTCCGTACCTTTTTCCAAGAAAAGTGGTAAACTTTTGTTAGTGTTCCAGTTTGCGATAACTGTGTTTTGATCCTTTATAACAATTGTTGCGATATGACCTGTCATTCGGAAGAACCACGCCACCATCTTTTTTCCCACGCTCCGACCTCTCTTCACTTTACCTGGCAACTCCTCTGAAGGAAACACCCACTGAGCAGACTGCCTTTTAGTTTCAGATCCATAACAGTAAATCCAGCTTTCGTCACCCGTAAGCATGTTGAAAACTGCATTTGAGTCATCTCCGTTAAATCTTTGAACCATTTCACGGCACCAATCAACACAAGAGAGTTTTTGGGACTCTGTCAAATTATGAGGTATCCACCGGGCAGAAAGAATCCTAACTGCTAAATGTGCATGGAGGAATTTGTGCACTTAACTCATACTAATGCCTAAGCTCATCTGAATCCGCTGATAGGACATTCTTTTGTCAGTCTCTATCGCACGCCGCACAATAGTGATATTGTCTTCAGTCGTCGCCGTCGAAGGCCGGCCCTCACGCAGATCATCGGTAAAATTAGTGCGACCACGGTTAAACTCATTAAACCAGTTGTAAACAGTGGCACGAAATGGGGCTTTATCATGAAAGGCAAATCCAAGTCTATCATAACTTTCTTGTTGACTTTAATGCCATCAAAAGTCATAAAAAATCACTGCACGAAAATTTTCTCGCCAAAAATTCATGCCGACGTGAAAGAGACAATTTTCAATTTACCGCCAAATCGTAAAACAAATGACAAACGAATGAAATACATACACCATAATATTCGCAGAGAGATGAATTTTCAAAATCTAAACTTATTTTTTTATTATATCGTTTACAAGTGGCCTGTTCTAAAAACTTTCAGTGTCACCTAGCGGTTAAAGTATGCATGAGACTAACAGACAGTTATCTTCTATTCTAGTGTGTAAACCCGGCATCAGACAGCTTGACAGACGATGTTCTTCATGGATTTTTTTGTATGCATCTTCATGTCACAGGTTCAATAAATTAAGGTAATTCGCATTATTTGCACTAGTTCAGGCTAAGTCAATAAGTTAATAGATACCGGAGCCGCTTTCTCGATTAATGGCGGTATTTAACTTAGACGAACGTGACTTAGGTATCTGTTGATCGCAGCCATAACGGCCCAGTGAGCGGACGTCGGCGAAGCTGTACACCTTGTGGGCTGCCGGTGGGGAAATCACTACGAACTGTTGAGTTGAAATTTTCCGAAGATCTCATTTATTTTCATTTCAGACCTCAATGAGTTTCAATGTCAAAAATCCGATAAATCTTTCAATGTATAGTCGTTTGAAGGTGGCAATAATAATCAGAAAATCTGATAAGTATACGAACCGAATATTTGTTCCGAGTGTATCAACTAATTCTTGGTCGAACTATTTTTACCTGAAAACAAGAAAAAAACAATTTATAATTTATAAATTAAAATAATACATTCACACCTAGTAGGAAATAGGATGCAGTTATAAATATTTGTATAAAATACGTTGTTGCCGCGTAAAGTCACAATATTTAGCGGCATAAATGTACACCTCTCATAGCTGTAAGGTATGGAATGAAACAGTCGTAGCTCATACCTTGTTTTCTCTTTGAATCGTGCTTGATATAGATTCTTACATAACTGCATGGCTTAACGGTTACTTGTAAATAATGTAACACGCATTAAATTTTTTGCAATCCGAACAAATACGCAAGATCATAAAAATGGTCAATATAATCGACACAAGAAATGAAGTAAAAGTCAACGTATTAAAAACCATATACTGAAGCCGCGTAAGATAATGATACGTTATTTGAGATCGGGTTCGGACGCGCGCCAAACTGGATCTTGTCTCATTGCCCCTGTAACGCACATTCGCTTGACAGTTTCGTCAATTTGCAGCTGTAGAAAATGACTGAAGTCGACTTAGATTCCACTATAAAGTGTGTGTCTCCCGGTCGAGTTAGAGTCGTGTTCGGCGTGTGTGCGACTAGCGTTTACGAAGCCCGCGTGTATCCAAGCGTAGTGATTCTCGTTGGTAAGTAGAGCGTTGTAATATCAGCGTTCTTCGAAAACGGACATTGGTTTTCTTTTAACTAACGTACTGCATTTTTGAAATAAACTTACGAGTATGATGTGACTATTATTGTAAGAAGACAAATCTGTATGTATACGAAATCCACGCCCTCCACATGATGGGCACCTTTTACCTTGATAGGTACAAATTAGGTACCAATGACTGTTGCTCTGATTGTCAATTGTTTGGTACATTGCCCTACACATATGTCACTTATAGACAGATTCAAGCTTTGCTGCATTGCATAATATAATGCATATTATAGCACATTTGTACGGGTAGGTATGAAACACACATAGCCTAGTCAATCTAGTCTGGTAATACTATTTATGTCACTCCATTAAATCTTACGCATATGGTTTAACGCATAACATAATTACGCACTCGCGTCGGTTTCACGCACGTTACGAAAATATTATCTCATACGAGGAAGAGGTTCAAATGACAAATTTGTAACATTTACGTGCGTGCAGCTTACCCTGTAAACGCCCACCGCAATGATGTAAAATAACAACTTTTAGAAAAGTATAAACCCTATGTGATAATGAGTAAGGATTATAAATACGTAAAGGATCCAGTTTAAGAAGACCGCTGCCATGCTGAGCGGAGCAGGTTTATTTTAAATAGAAATGGCGGTAAAAGTAAATGTTCTAGTTGCTTATGGCGGTAAGAGCGTCCGAGATGGCGGATAAGCTAGGTTATCGGAGGCTGCCATCGAGAGTGCTTTTGTATGACAGACACATCTCCGAACGAGTTTGACGAGTGGTAACTTTTGATATTATATTTTACGTGACAGAGACTACGTGCCGCGAAGTATTCTATGTGTTCAGCGGGCCTATATGGTAGATGCTTTTATTACGCGATAAATAAAGTGACATAGTATCCGTCACGTTTGACAAAATGGGAGTGTGAGTGACAGATGCCTTATCACTTATTTATCACGTGATAAACGCAACTATCAGGCCCCCAGCTCCTATCCATGCCTACCGTGAAAAAGTAACTAACTTGCACAGCAACACTGCCATATATCTTGAATATTTACCCCGAACTTAGACGTATATGTATGGACATATGTGACATTCTTATGCAAAACAGCTTCTCCATAAAGAGCATTTGTAACAAATTACCCGTAGATGCAATTAGATACTACTGACTTGCTTTGCTTGATCCTAAATTATATTATTTCTGCTAGTTTTCGAGCATCTTCGACGTGCATATGTTGAGCACAATTACATACAGTCGCTATGCAAATGGCACCCACTGCATCCGAAGCACACTAACACATATATTTACCACTTTTACCGGAAAGAGAGCCGCCTCGCCTCGCGCCATGCGTCGCGGCGCGGGCGCAGGGACGTTTCACTTTCGAGGGAAGTCGTGGCGCGCCTGGATCTTTGCCTATATATGCGAATGACATTTCCTATTGAATACCGAGTACTGCAAGATGCTTGAAGAGTGAATGTGAATGTTGTTTTTGTTTGCAAGTGCATGTGCGCAAATGCATTTACTTACATTTATTTATCCCTTTGGCACTTCTAATTATTTTGTGGTTCCACGTTCAAGTGAAAGCCTATTTTCCAAGTTTAGCGGATACATTTGTCCATTCTAGTTTCATGCCATCTTTGTCCTGACATGTAGAGTTATGAAGGTTCTCAATACATATTTCCTCGAAATTAACTATTGTTGTATGAAATCGACAATTTATGGACATTATCATTAATATCATTATAGAAAATGTATTTGCTCGATCTCTAAAGCTACGTAGATAATTTAAAAATAAAACATGCGTAAAGAGGATACTCAATTTCTTATTGCTTCTTTAAATTCAAATAACTCTAGTTATTATCCCACCAGTTTTAATAATAATATAACGTTACCTAATAAACATTACTAAATAACTGGATGTTCACAAGTCAAGTTCACGAGCGCTCTGACCCGCGGGTCTGTTGCATAATGCCCATAATGGGGCAATAAACTCGAGGCTTAGGAGTTCACTCGAGTAATTACTTCATTAGCCTCAAATATCAGAATCGCTGAGAAATTATGAAATTGTACAAAGCTGTGTGATAGTTCTGTAACAGGACTATTATAATATACGAATTGTAGGAGAATGCGGCACGAGTAAATCATTTCGAAATTAACGGTTATGGGTGTATTTTAACAACTGTGTCGGTATTTTTCTCTTATAAACATACTAATATTTTGGCTTCCGGTTCGTGACTTAAGATGGCCGCATGCGTTTAAGTTTCGTTGTTCATTATTTATTCATTTTCGTTGTTCAATGTGTAGTATTGATAGCGTATTGTGCAGTGATCTAACGTAGGAGTGAATAGCTAATGAAGAATTCAACTTGAAGCGTTCATAGCCCTTACTGGGTCAAGGCCCGATAGTCCGCGTGGTTTTTTGTAAATCGCTATCACTTTACAAAAAGCAAAACCTCACCGAACAACGGCATGCTCTACGAGCAAACTCGAAATTGGCGAAATCATCATTAACTATGATGGAAGCCATATTTTAAAATTAGAATTAGAATACTAATATTTCATCATCATCGGGTCGTCGATCTACTTCTCCTGTTACGGACTTGCATCATCTTAATATAACTATTGTGTTACACGATATGAAATCTCAGTCGGGTACTCTTTTGCCGAGTGGTTGTGGTATGGACTGTTTGGTTTAGAGACAGACAATTCAGAAGATTCAGAACGAGCCAGGGTTTATACCGTGAATTTAGATCCCTGGTTAGATATGTCATTAAAATGGTATTGTTATTGTAATGATATCTTTCTTATCAATGTTTTCGGCACTAGATTCGTACAAAGTACAACTAGGCACTTATTAAATTGAAACTTATTAAACCGGGTCTATTGCGATATGTTTTATTTACCTTCATTGCCTGACGTTGTTGTTTATTACGCATTTCGTCGGGTAGTGATACATTTGGCCGACATCTCCAGTAACAACTCGCTGTTTCATCAGTACGTCTGAGACCACGGCACATGAAATCGTGTCACAACGTCAGGCAATGAAGGTAAATAAAAAATATCGCGATAGCTGAGAGTATAAAGTGTTAAAACATAACTAGGCCCTTTCATACACTTATGCCACATATTATGGGAAAAATGTGAGCGACAAAAGTCAGGAAGGCGAGTGGTAGCGGCGCGACGGGTTTGGGTGAAAGCGAAAAGAACCAGTCGCCACGAAAAGCGAATTTTGTCGGCTCCGTATTGGACAGGTTCCCATATTGTTCACTTTCGCTTAGATAAGCTTTTAACACGCCATATAAGTGTTTACGACCACAATATTTGGACACAACAGGTGCACGGTCTGTAAATTTTTTATTTGGTTATAAAACTAACTTGTGTATGTTTCTGGTTTAATATTTTTAATCGTTAGTGTGCAATGCAAACTGCAATAAGCAAGAATTAAAAATTATTTCTAGATGTTCAGGACTTAACGTTCAATTTCAGACTGGCATCTAGTTCAATGAACGCTTCTCTACAAGCAATTATGTCTAATGTTTTATCTTTCACAAATATACTAAATACTAAAAGAAATAACAATAGGTAATAAAGATAAAAACAATAGGTAATGGGTGAAGGTATACTGGCTTCTTAATTGTCCAATTTGGTCACTGATCTATTTGTATCTACATTTTAAATAATATAATCTGTACTAGCTTTTGCCCGCGACTACGTCCGCGTGGAACTTGGAAGTATGGAAGCAACCTCGTACAACACGATAGATATCCACCTAATCACCTTAATTAATAAAAGGGATTTTTAAAAGCGCCTAAGCAAATGTAAGAGCTATTGTGCTTTTGGTCTAATCATTACATTTCCTACAGGGTCATCAATGTCATCATGAATTACCTACTTACTCACTTTTATTTATTTATTTATTTTATTTAATCTTTATTGCACAAAAGAAAACTTATCGTACAAAAGGCGGACTTAATGCCATGAGGCATTCTCTACCAGTCAACCTTAGGGCAAAGCGGAAAAATTGTAGGCGGTGCAACTAACTTACACATAAGTAACAAAACATAATTATAATAGTTATACATAATTTTGCTATACATGTGAATATATACATACATCTAATATAATATAAACATATATAATATAAATAAATATATACATAAATACATACAGCGATGAAACATACTAAGCAGATAGACTACGAGACTTCATTTCTTGATTTTTCAATCTTTTTATGGATAATTTCCAGGATGAAAACTATCCTATGTCCTTCCTCGGATCCTACCTAAACTATCTCCATGCAAAATTTCATGAAAATCGATTCAGCGGTGTAAGCGTGAAGAGGTAACAGACAGACAGATACACTTTCGCATTTATAATATTAGTATTAGTATGGATGGAAACAAAATTTAGGCTATTAAAATCAATGATGGGGAAATTACACAGTCTTCTGTCCCACGCACTGGGTCGAAGTGTTGGAAGAGATACTCTTCCACTCGTAAGGTAACCCAAGTAGCACACTGGCTGCATAAGCACTTATTCAGGCTTTATACAGCTTAAATTAGAGTTACAATGGCTGTATAAACTCTTATATACTGTTTGCTACCTGGGAAGGGCCTCCATACAACAAGCCGTGTCCTCCACCAGTGTCGGACAGAGTCCGGCGTCCCCGTCCGGCGGTGCGGCTCGTCCATATTTGGGAGCTCTCGCCCATTAAAGAGAAAGCTCGCATAATAAGGCGGCGGTTTCGGAAATGAATCGCATTGGCAAATTGAGCAAAATATTAACGTAATGACGGTATCGGTCCGATCAGTTTTGTTATGGCAAACGAGCAAACGAGCGCCTGATAGAAAGCGATAACCATCACCCAAAGACACCTGCAACACCAGGAGGAGTCACAAGTGCGTTGCCGGCCTTTCAGGTGGCAGTATGATCTCTTCTTGTAGGATGTTAGAGATATTATGATAAATTTGAGTTTCCCATACCCTTGTTTTTCATGTCGTCATTTTAAATACCTATCCGTCTAAGTGAAGTCCTCTGAACCCCACTTGTCCCTCGAATCATTTCATCTTGTTGTATAAAATTATACATAATCATCGCACCGCAGCAGGTGTCCAAACGTAGTATTCTGATGTTGTCTATAGGATTGACTTGTACGGTTGCCTCGCATGTGTTTGAATCATTCACTGATCTAAACCATGTCGTACTGGATCCGGCACATTCTTGGACGAGATCAGAACTCGTGTGCATCATCCTTCATCTTTCGTATATCATTATTAAAAAACTTTTGTATTCAACTACTTACTCACCGATCAATCAAACTGTTCGTGTTGAATTAACGTGATCTTTTCATAATACTTATTACTGCGTATTTTACTACCTAATTACATGTTTTTAGTTCGGTTCTTCACAAAGCAACGATTAATGACATGCGGCTTGGTTTGAGTCGAGTGTACGCAACGTTTGTAACTTAATTGCGGCGTGTTTAATTAAATTATCTGTCAATTGCTATTGGCAATGAAAGTGGTGACGGTTATTGGTCAGATGGAGAACTGAATGTGTGTTTCTTTGTGTCTGAATAGTAGACAACAAAACCCATGCAGGCAAACTATGGAAACGATTAATATGTTCTGTGGTATTTATGTACAATGTGTATGGACCTGTTTCGGTGCTGTTGCTGTTGAGCCCAATGAAAATTCAATACAATACAAGACTAGATAAAACGTCATTGTAAAAAAGTACATTTTCTATAATAAGCTTGTTCGGCCAAATGATTGTGTTCCCTCAGAAGAAACTACAAATACAACAATGCCTTGAGCAATCGGTATCCATTGTACTGTCGATTCACAGTCCGATTAGTAAAACAAAGTTTCCATTGGTTTTGTGACTTTTGTGGTAGAATTAAAAATGAGTGCATTTGATTGTACCGGTGAAACAGCGGCAGCGAGTTGTTACTGGAGATGAGATGTCGGTCAAATGTATCACTGCCTGATGGATTGTCTAATAAAATGAATGGGTAGGACGATAATGAAATTCACTACGCTTATAGTACAAATTTTCTAAGCTAAGCGTATCCACTTAAGAACTGAATACCATTGAGGGTAAACCACAAATTAAGATAGCGAGCTCGTAGTAAAAGCAGATTGTAACCACCTTGGAAGGTTAATATAGATTATCGACTCTATTTCCTTGGACATGAATCTACAAAATACACTAACAGAATAATGGTAATCATAACTTTTTTGGAACTTTACAACCGTCCGACTCTCCACAAGAACGTATTGTCTTGAAAAAGGACTATGAACTCTCATCATCAACCATTTTAAACCTATTCAACAAGGAATAAGGTTGAAAATTCAATATCACGCAATGTAGTTTTAACCTTTTTTTGTAACTAACTGGTTGGCGCTTACGAGAACAAAAGCAGATAGGATTGTATTAGACACAATGCCATTGTGAATGCAGGTAAGTGGATGGGCTTAGCTTAGAAAAATTGTACTATACTAGTACATCAGATACCACCACGGCGCATGCAACTGCGTTGAAATGTTCGACATTGAAAGTAAATAAAAGATATAATGACAGACCCGTTACAATTAGTTCTACTATGTGTATGTGTGTGCTATTGTAATTGTGCGTTTGAAGTGCGAAATTGATTATACCTACTATATTAAAAAGCCAAGACATACTTATATATAACAAAATAGCTACAATTATAAGGATAACTCAGTTAATTTTGATATAGGCAAATTAACCAATCAGGCTGCGCTTTTGTAAAGCCCAAAATAATTTCATTTAAATCTGAGGAATGTAATTAGTCCATTTTACACATCCCCACTCCGCTCCCAGCCTTAGCCACCGGTGTGTATGAGCTAAAGTCGAGCACCGGTCGGCTTTCTGGCAATCTACGACTAATGAATGTGGTGTAGATTAGCCAACGACGTCTGAACTCAGATTCAGATTCTAAGCATCTGGACCAGGCGCCGCATTCAGAGCGTGCAAGAAGTGAAATCATAAATCCGTCCGTCTGTCAAAACAAACTTAATTATACCTATACGTAAGCTAAGCGCGACCCGCGTTCTAGTAAGAAACAGGCCTTACACGATATTTGGAATTGCATCGTGATTATTATAAGGTATTGGGGAAACTGTTCATTCCGAGGTCATAGAAAAGTACAATGCCTAGGTACTTAATGTTTAGGAAAATGTTATAGACACGAATACTATTTATGGCAAATCAGCATCGTCTTTTCGGAATCAGTGAGCGCACATATAGACTTTGTTTTATCGAATATCATCGAATATCAGTATAATGGTATCTAAAAATCAAGATTTCACGTCCCGATTAGCGCACCTGCGCCTTCGCCGTGTCATCAGTTCCCAGGGAGGTCAGAGGCCGCGCCAGACGATTTTGCGCCGTATTACAAATGACTAAGATGCTGATGTTGTGTTTACTTTCTACGTTACGCTTTGATCAACTTTCTTTGAAGGTTAATTGATGAGCTATTGTTGAACAGATTTTTAAGAGTATCATGCCGTGTTTGTGCTAAAATAAGAATTAAATATTTAGTACATTCCCGTCTCATATCATTAATGCGATTTTTAAGCCCTGGCACTGACACTGGTACTTATATTTTTTCTTCGAAATTTTTATAACGTAACATCTACCCCACGGTCCCCACGTAGCTTTTTAACCCTTACCACAGAATAAAGACACTACCCTTACCATGAATTTACACGGACAGTTCTTGCTAAGGGCGCTGTGCTGTGCTCCATATAAATATTTTACGCAGTTCCTCTTGGTAAGGGCACTGCTCTCTTTTATTTAATAAATTCTTCACATTCAGTTGTAATATCTCTAATCCGAAACTACGTAGAGTCTTAGAGTAATAATACTCGTACCACCCACTCTGGTCGTCAATAAAATGTCTCAATCAAGCATTTTCTGTCAAAATGTCAAAACAATCGGTTAATAGTTTTAATGAAATAATTTATTTTGACTAAGTATTCAACTAGTCTAACAATTTACTGCGCGGTCCAAATCTACTCACACGCATTTGACACTTGAAGAGTCGCTCCGTGCACTTCCGTCCAAGGTCAGAGTTGAGCTGCGCGCGAGCATTGGCAATGAAAGTGAGTGCAGATGCAGAGGTCGCCGACCCCGACAGCCGACCAAAGAAATGCAATGAAAGCTGCGGTCGATTGACAAAAAAATACTTTTACTTAGACTGGTGGATTTGGTTTATACTCGATTGTAATTTTTTAACTCGAAAAAGGAAAATTAGTTACAGAAATAAAATTTGTCCTAGAGTCTTCGTCGTCATGTTTTATGTATTCAGAAAAAAATATATAGATTTTTTTAAGAAAATAAAGCAGATTTTTAACAGGGATTTTAATTATTTGAGCAGATTTGTGGTCGACTCCCGGAAGTGAATGAGTGTGTTTTCTTATTCACTTTTGAACTACCTATTTTTTTATCTATCTCTTATTATAAAATCTATCCCATTTCCCTGAACTGTTCGTTAGATTTTTTATTAAGTACGTAATGTAAAGACCATATCTTAAGTACACGTACGCATCAATTGTATATTTATTAATTGAACTGTTAATTGGCGACCAGTTCCGAGATTGTGCTTATAAATCGAGTCGAGTTGATGAATGATCGGATTAGAATGGCGGATGCTGAAGTCGTGACGTTTTGTAGAGCACACTGCTCGCTGCTGCACCGCAGGCACGCGCATGCGCGGCCGAGGAGTAGGCACACGGATAGGGTAGCATAATATGTACCTTCAGCATCTGCCTTACATCGCGGGTGTTTGGGGCAGGATACGGAAGCAAAGACGAGAGATATGCAATCGTTTGTCATGCCTTTGGCGCTTATCTTCAGTATACCTACTGATTTCATCCGCTGTGCCATTATTCCTGTATCTGTAGCGCGGAGATAATTGCATTAGCGGGTCACACAAAGTCCGACTACTGGTAGTGAGGGCTAACCAGCCCTGATACAGTTCAAATAAAAAAATGCTGTGCTAGCCAGGATACTGTGCTGATGCCCTACGCGTCCATTATCACAGAGACACAGTTTGATTGTTTATGTCTTGGAATAACAAGACATCATAGAATAGTAATGATTTACAAATGTAATGAAATAAATTGTTGTTTACCTAATTTATTTTCCAAGGCTGATATGTATCTTAATCACATTCATCTCCGAGGCGTACACAAAGGCTTTCATTGAAACAAAAAGTTCAAACAATTAATTATGTAAATGTGTTCCCATCGCACAACCTAATAAAAACGCAGTAACTGCGTACGGGGCTCATGGGGACTTAAGTCGTTTCGTCGGCTTGCACCGGTTGCATAACGCGCAGGCGCATGACCTTGAGTGGTCCCACGAAACAATGCGAGATACATTTCGTAACATCAGCAGTAGTTAGATAATGAGTTGCACTATTCGGAGATTCTTTACTTAGGCCTCTATTGTACGACAAAGACCTGCATTATTCACTTTTTCTGTCAATTCGAATCGATGCATCGATCTTGATGCGAGCCTACGATTACGCATCTCTTGCGACTACAGTGAAGTGAACAGCTGTCTAAAATATTGTGACATGAACTTAGAAAACAAATGGTGAAGACGCAGGTTTGGATTGATATATTTATTATGTAATTACAAACTAACCCTGACTTAATGAAACCTGTATTTCACTATAATACCTCATGAAATGAAGTAATTGAAGCTTGTATCAGACATCGTAATCCTCTCCATTACCACAGACAACACATGAATGAGAAACGAGCTCATTCACATTCCGCCGAGGATCACATTACACGGAGTGATCTAATCGACCCCTCGGTCGTGACTCCAATCGCAATGGATACCTACGTGGGGCATCGTGGAACATGTGTTGAACGTAGCAGGTTGACATAAAGGCAGTTTTGCTATGAAGTAATAGCTGTTAGATGATGGTAATGTAATTTGTAAGTTGGCAGTGGAAATGAGGAAGCGGATTCAGTTAAGACAGATTCACATTGAATTGCGATTAGTTTACAACTTTGCCTTTGGTTTAATAAACCACGGAACCCCATTTTTAATGAAAAGGAAATGAACAGTTAGGGATGTCAGTGCTTGTTGAAAATTAATAGATGTTATTGGGCCAGACAGCTTCATTAAATATTATGATTAATCAAATTACATATGTGAAAATTAGTGATGCGATATTTCATTAATTTCCAGTCACTTTCACTGCGAAATGTAATAAAAATAAATAACAATAAAATTAATATGCACATAAGTATGACAATGTATCGGTCAGCGCTTTCTCCGTTCCGCTCGCTTCCACCATTCATCCGGCGGTCATTCATTCACTCGTTCGGTCGCGACTGACAGCCAATTCGTCTCGGCTTGTAAGACGAAGGGAGAGCAGTCTTTTGTTTGCGAATGAATGAATTTGCGAAGTCGATTTAATCAGTTTCTTAATTCGAATTACATTGTTGTAGTTAATTTAAAGTTTAAACCACAAATTAACATTGATTGTTGTTTTAAAATACTTTTTGTCAATAGTTTTTAATAGACTATAAGATATGGTTACGGTTCGTAGGCAAAACTATACCTACCTCCCCGATTTTCATACTTGTGTAAGCGTCAAGTGTTTCGATGCAAATAACTGCATTAACGAAGTATTGTAAATTTCTACTAGGTACTTATGTATTAATTTGTTATATGTGATGGGAGAAAATTGACAAGTATCGGTCATCTCGACATATTGCTCAATAGAAGTAGTAAATAAATAGGTATTATTATGTCCGATTGCTACGTAGAATATACTGCCTACGTTTTATTACAGACGTCGTGAAGGAGGGTAATGCTTATTTTCTCCCGACTGTCGGAACTAGAAATCTTTAGTCTTGTACATGAGGCGGATTTTCTCGTTTTATGGTCATACAGTACGTGACGCGTGCGCATGGCGAATGGTGGACTGGCTGCGTGTGACAAAATGCGTCTTATATTATTATCTCCTTTGCAAAGACTAGGGCATAACAGGCATCACTCGATGTTGTCCATCACCACTATTCTGCTATACATAGATTATCGTCTGTGAAGATAGTGGTAACTTCAAGATTTCAGCTGCACTACAAACCGAGACGAGACTGGGTCATGGATGTTATCTATATATGTATTCATATATTATGTATATCGTCGCCTAGTACCCATAGTACAAGCTTTGCTTAGTTTGGGACTAGGTCGATTTGTGAAAGATTGTCCCTTAATATTTATTTTATTTTGAAATGTTTTATCACCATCCTTGCAACCCAGACACGTCCATTACTGCACGGAATGGTCGTAGGTATGTCTTTCGTGTCCATCGACTTCCAGAGCGACTTCACGTCGGCAGTATGCCGTGTGGAGAATTGACCGTGCTGCGTTTTTCGATTCCTAGTTTCTATTCGAAAATCTTCTAATCGAGCTCAATCCCGTCATCCCTATCATCAGTTCTTCTATTCTACATGCATGAATTACCATCAGTGACAACTCCGTCTGTAGTCTAGTAGTAAAACATTCTGGTCCTAAAATATTGCTGGATAAATCTTAAAGCATTGGGTCGTAACGTCTATGAGACCTTGTGCTGTCTATGTATAAGCAGAAGTTTATTGTTAGTGTTTTTGTTCATTGGTCAATATTATAGTTAAACTTTGTCTTGATTTTGTTTATTTTTTATTTACCTTATTTTATAATTTGCTTCTGTGTCTTCACTTAACTACCTTCCAGAGGTTTCATTATCAACAGTCGTAAGTCATCCATTGCTGGACATAATATAATCAGTTGTGATCCTCGTGGGAAGTGGCTACAGTGTGCGCACTAGGTATGTACTTACAGCACACAGCACTCGAGCGGGCGGGTTGGCGGCGCAGGCGCAAGGCGAACCACTCCGCGACGCACACGCCTGCGCCATCACCAGGTACTCCGCCGCCTTCACTAACTAACATTACAATTTAAACAACGCTGCATACTAAATTAGCTACTCGTGTTTGACGGCGCTTTATTATTGCAATGACAATTTGAATAATAGATATATGCTAAATTGCTTCGATTTCAAGTCGATCTGATTACTATGACACAACTCTCGTGTATAAAAATTAACTTACAAGATTTGTAACATATATAGTCAACTAGTCACAAAAAACATACTAGTGAAACTATGTACATTAGGTGCAAAGTTAATGCAAGCGATCACGTTGGTTGTATCAGACACCCCTTAAAATATTCGGTTTTAGGCGGGGTCGCTCAACATCCGACGCTGGAGTTGAGCTTGTAAAATGTATTTTCGTTGCCTGGGAGGAATCATGAGATGCTTTAGGTATCTTCTGTGATTTATCTAAGGCCTTCGACTGCGTTAATCATGAGACACTGATCAGGAAACTACACCACTGTGGAGTTAGAGGATCGGCACTGAATTTGTTAGAGTCTTATTTAAATGGTAGAATACAGAGGGTTGACGTGAATGGAAAGCGATCACCGGGGTCATTAGTCTCTATGGGTGTGCCGCAAGGATCAATATTGGGACCTTTCCTGTTCCTTATCTACATAAATGACTTGCCACAGCTCGTAAAGACTCACCATGATATAGTTTTGTTTGCGGATGATACTTCACTTATTTTCATAGTCGCACGAAACCAACAATCTTATAATGACGTAAACAATGCTATATGTAAAGTAGTAAATTGGTTTAATGTTAATAATTTATTGTTAAATGAGAAAAAGACTAAATATGTTAAGTTTGTCACGAATAACGTTAAACACGAGCAAGCAAGCAAGTGAGGAACTGGAACTAGTTGATAGTACAGTTTTTCTGGGTATTACATTAGATTCTAAGCTCCAATGGGGTCCTCATATTGCTAATCTCTCGAATAGACTGAGTTCTGCAGCTTTTGCAGTTAGTAAGATCCGTCAATTAACAGACGTGAAAACAGCTCGATTAGTATATTTTTGTTATTTCCATAGTATTATGTCGTATTGCTTATTACTTTGGGGCAGTGCTACCTGATATTAATATAATTTTTGTTCTGCAGAAACGGGCTATTCGTGCGATATATAAAATGCACCATAGAGACGCGCATAGAGATAAGTTTTAGGACATTAATATAATGACAGTGCATTGTCAATACATTTATGAGAATTTTATGTATGTACATAAGAAAATTGCCAATTTTAAAAAGAACTGTGATATACATAATATTAATACTAGAAATAAGCATAAGCTCGCAGTGCCTGCCACTAGGCTCCATAAAATAAGAAAATCATTCATGGGTAACTGTGTAAGATTTTATAATAAACTTTCTAGAAGCGTAACTGACTTGTCTGTTGGTAAATTCAAAAACTATGTAAAACGTAAATTATTTCTAAAGCTTATTATAGCACACAAGACTACATGAATGATAACGTGTCGTGGGACTAGTCAAAATGAAAGCAATCTTGTGTTTAATTATTTTAACGAGTACCTATCAAGGTACTGATATTTTAATTTTTATTATATACTTTTTGACATTTAGAATTTTATTCTAGAAACATTCTAGCCTCCGTTTTTTATTTGTATAAGTTTTTATTTGTTGACAATCCTTTTTGAGACTTTTCTTTTATTTCTATAATGTTGTTTTTATGTTTTTTATTTTATTTTTAGTAATAATTCTATCAATAAATTGCTCTGCTCTCTGTAACTGACGATTCGAAAGTGCTTGTAGCTAGGCCTACTTGAATAAAGAATATTTTGATTTTGACTTTGACTATTTTATCTTACCCTTTATTTTTATTTTATTCTGTTTTTAGTATTTGTTTCTGTGAAAATCTCAACTGTCTAACTATCGGGGTTCATGAGATACAGCCTGGTGACAGACAGATAGACAGACAGACGGACATCAGACAGCGGAGTCTTAGTAATAGGGTCCCATTTCTTACCCTTTGGGTACGGAACTGTAATAAAAGATTGTGGAAATAAGTCAAGACATCACAGGCCGATAAAACTTATGACCAGCATTGCCAACCAATAAAATTCAAAGCGGTAGCGGCAAACATAAAATGTTGGGTAATTTTGTACTTTATTTCTAGTTACTACATGACCTACATACTTACATGTAGATCATACGTACGCTTCCGCGTTAATATAAAAAGGCTATTATACAATAACTCTGCCTGTCTTACATAGTAATCCCTATTAATATAAGCCTGGGTTTAATCCTAAGCCCGATTAGCGTGAGTGTGACACACTTTCCTTCCCCGCGGCTGCAAGTTGCACATGTTCTTGTTTATTGGTTTGAACCCGGCGCGCGACTTTACTACTCATTGAAAATAATGAGTATTGCTCAGAATATCTACAGTATAGCCATATATCTAGGGAAATTGCGTGCTTCTTTCTGGATACATACCCAGGGGAAAATCAGTAAGTCACGAATAGATATTTGTTTCCATCTTGGATGGAACTTTTCTCTTTGTAATTCAAAGTCGTTCGATATTTACCTGAAACAAAAAAGCACCAAGTTAGTTTTCATTCTTTACATTAAAAGTGCGATCGGGTATAAATATATCAATAAGATAATTTTGAAATGTCTCTTAATCTTAAGAGCTTCGTCAACCACCTTCCATGTGCTTACATTAGGTATACAGTTTATTTCGCCTGCAATTCAGTAAAGAATAGCCATCAGATTGCAAAATACATTACCACTTAAATTCTAGATACCAGAAACCGGATACCATATACGGAGCCAGTACAACGCATCTTGCGAAACAATGGGATCTTAACACCATTTATACCCACATTCGTACACTGTTCTGTCTGTAGGTATTAAAGTTGGGTTTGCTTTGACAAGAAATAGTGGTACAAAAATAATGATGCAGCTAGGACAGCTTATGTTGCGGCTTGCTGCCTTAGTTTAGGGAGTAGCTGGGTGTGCAAAGGTCGGGAGTGGGCGGGAGGCCCGGCCTTGCGCCTACGGCGAAGTGAGCTGATGAGAGGTGTGGAGAGCTGGCGCCGGCGAGTGGCAAGGAGGAACATCAACTGTACAAATACATTGATGTTAAACCAGTTCCCTCAGAAGTACTCAGAATAAACAAGTAAATATTTCAAATGCTAATTAAACTGACTACGGTATTTAACCCGCTCAGTATGCAATGTCAAAAGTTGCTAATCAAATTGAAATTAGCGGAGAAGCATCTCTCTGCTCTGCTCGTACTATTAGCCTAATTTAATGTCAAGTGAAATTTCAACGATTCGTCACATCAATTTTCGTCACTCCAAATTTTATTTTCGTTTTCGTATTTTAACCAACAAAACTAAACGTTAAACAATTCACTTTTCATTCGGTTGCCCGCAAGATGTGCCGGTGCGGGCTGATGGCTGATGTCCCGGAGCGAAAGCCGGGAAAGCTGCGGTCGGAGAAACCGGCGACCGCACTGTTTGTTTCTGCTTCTTTTGCGCTAACTGGCATTACATTAGCTTAAATACTTTACGTGCTGGTGGATGATGAAATTATTTTATCAACGGAAGCTGTCGTCCTTTTCCTGTTTTAGATTAATTGACGTCTAATGTGGTGAAACGGTGTACGGTATTGCGTACACGAGTTAAAGTTCTTTTTTAAAGAAGGAACGTTCATGAAATATTGAATATTTTGAAGCTTTTCAATTTTAAGCTTAAGATCATCAAAATTGATCTTTTTTATTCGAACACATCGTATTCGTATTAAAATTATGTTAACAGTAGCTTGCATCTACGCATTGAGATCGTTCGTGCTTAGAACGCATAAAACATCAAATAATTTTATCAGCTGGAATAAAAGACTTCAACGGGCGACTAAGTCCGCGGCTATTCAGCGACCTTCCAATTTTCAACTAACAATTTACGTTATCATGCCCGTGAGTATTTAATAATAAAATATAAAATAAGTAAACCAAACGTTAAGTAACACACTTTTCTATTGCATTTGAGGAAACGTTACCGGAAAGGAAAGCCCCAAATGAAAACGCTTTTCAATTAAGAACCCGTTTCAGATTTCCATGAATATTTAACAACATGCCGCTATGAGACGTGTGACTCGCAGGTACCTACCTAAGCTGGGCTGGGCGTGTGTTGCGCAACGACTGATGTCAGTTGAAGTGCTCCAAATTAAATGATTCTGGCTTTACGTCATGAGTGTGAGTTTGATCAACAAAAGCACACGCACATGAGTGATTTCAGACGGGTTAACGTTAGTCTGATAATCTAGTTAATAATGCTTGATAGATTACTTATAGACCTTCGCAATTGCAGATAAGTTGCATTGAAAAATGCCCTAAATAAAATCCTAGGGTTACTAATGTGTTGCACAAAATTTATTGGCATATTTTCGTTTCGCATAGCAACCATTGGCACAATCATCATTTCGCACAATTGCTTTTTGCCTAAATTTCTTGGCATACTATTATTTCGCACACGTTTCATTGGCAGAATAGTACATTGGCATAATGTTGATTAGAACAATACTCCTATGGTCGAATAATTGTGTCGCCGAAATTTATATGGCATAATATTGCGTTTGCATGATTATTTTAATACACCGAAAAATTAAAAGTCCGACTCAATATTAATCCAAAACATCAAAATACCTACCTAATCTAAGCAAAGTCGGACCTGCGCGGCTCGCTCGCTTCGCTCGCTCGTTAGGGTCATAGTTCAAACTAACACTCCTCCTCGCTTCGCTCGTCGTCGTACCTAACCTAAGCCAAGTTGGATCTGCCTTAAGGTGAAATAGGTAATGTTAGAAATAGTAAGCCAAGCCGGACCTGCGCGGCTCGCTCGCTTCGCTCGCTCGTTAGGGTCGCAGTTCAACCTAACACTCCTCCTCGCTTCGCTCGTCGTCGTACCTAACCTAAACCAAGTCGGATCTGCCTTAAAGTGAAATTGGTAATGTTAGGAATCGTAAGCCCAGTCGGACCTGCGCGGCTCGCTTGCTCGTTAGGGTCGCAGTTCAACCTAACACTCCTCCTCGCTTCGCTCGTCGTCGTACCTAACCTAAGCCAAGTCGGACCTGCCTTACTTACCTGCCTTGCCTTTGTTTCTGTGAGGGACGCCGTTTCAACCTAACCTAACCTAGTTTTCTGGCAGCGATTCGGTTCTGTGGGTATGCTATGGTACAAATGGTACAATTATGCCGCAATAAATTTGGCGGAACTTATAATGTGCAACATAAAATTCTGTCAAATAAAAGTTGGCGATATTAGTATTCTGCTATTCAAATTTGTGCCAAATAAATATTGTGCGACGTAACAATTGTGGTAAGTATATAATTATGCGATAGTATCATTCGGCTGAAAATGATTGTGCGAAAACGATTATGCGAAGTGTATTTCGGACAATAGAGATTGTGCAAGATAAGGGGTACCCAAAATCCTAATACACGGTACATACGTAAGTTGAAGAATTTCGTTATCAAATATTACTACACACAATAGGAATTTTTATAGGCATAATATTATATTAAAATCTTGGTAAAAACTTCATGCGGTTACATTAAAAATTTTAACCGAAGATTCGCATATTTATTTATTTATTTATTTATTTATTTATTTATTTATTTATTTATTTATTTTAGGAGAACCAACAGCTAATACACTAAACATAGAAACTTAAATAGAAATACAGAGCCAATTACAGGAACTCACAAATAGTTGCTGTACATAAAACATAAACTTAAGTAAACAGCGCACATCGATGTACCGACGCACACTTGCAGCAAATATATGTAAAAACTATGAACATTCGTTAATCTACAAACTTAAACTTATAAACCTTAACTTTTAGAGCCTTGATGGGCTGACAACCTAAGTACCTACCTAATACACAATAACAATACTGCACAAGCATGTTATAGAAATCGCTCAATCAAAAAACACATTAGCTAAATTTCGCCTCACGGAAGGAATTACACAATTAAATATATCAATATCATGCTCTTTCGTCGTATTATTCAAATGGCGACTAGCGCGGTTAAGGAAACTATTCCGTCTGTAATTGGATGATGTACGCCTCAGTGAGATAGGGGGGAAGTGCCTTTTGGACCGAGAAGGAGTCACAAACGATAATTCCTTGAGCAGTTCGGGACAGTCAATGCCGCCAGTTGTGATTTTAAGCAAAAAGGTAATATCGGCTATTTCACGGCGCTTATATAACGGGATCAGATGGTGTTTTTTACAAATATTTAGGTAATTGGATGAATTATAAGGGAATTTTAGTTTGTAACTTAAGTACTTAACAAATTTTTTCTGAACACGTTCAATCCTGTCTATATAAGTAGCGTAACAGGGATTCCAAATTTGGGATGCATACTCCAGTTTACTCCGAACTAAGGAGCAAAACAGAATCTTAAGTGTTTTGGCCTGAGTAAAATGGACAGAACTACGCATTATAAAACCTAGTGTTTTTAAAGCAGAACCAACGATAGTGTCAATGTGGGTGTCAAATAAAAGTTTGGAATCATGTACCACCCCCAAGTCTCTCATAGATTGGACTTTGTTCAGAGGTTGACCTTTAAGTTTATAAATAGTCGGTATTAAATTCTGCTTTCTTGAGAATGTTAGAGAAAAGCATTTCAATGGATTCAAATCTAACTTATTTTTCTGACAATAATCATCAAGTCGCTCGAGATCTGACTGGATCAATAGTGAGTCACTGGTCGACTTCACCCTTCTAAAAACCTTCATATCGTCAGCAAAACAAAGTAGTTTGGAATGTATAAAGCATTTACTAATGTCGTTAATAAAAATATTGAAAAGCAATGGTCCGAGCAAAGAACCTTGGGGAACACCACTGGGGATAGTAACCCATCCCGAAATATAATTATTAACTACAACAGCTTGAGACCTATTGTCAATGTAGGAGGAAAACCATCTCAGCAAATCGCCGCTGATTCCGATGTCATATAACTTGGAAAGTAAGATAACATGGTCAATTCGGTCAAATGCCTTACTATAATCAGTGTAGATTACATCAACCTGAGTGTCATTGTCCATAGCATCAGTGACATACTCATTGAGGAGAACGAGATTAGATACAGTGGAACGGTCCTTCAAAAAACCATGTTGGTTTGAGCTAATCGAATTCTTTAGAGCGCAGGAAACTTGGTTATACACTATTTTTTCCATAACTTTCGACAATATACATAATTTAGAAATTGGTCTATAGTTTTTTATGTCCGTTTTTGGGCCTTTTATGCATGTTAATCTATTATAACCTACACCATGGTCCCTAAGAACACATTTTGCTATCTTATGACTTCTCTTACTGACCCATTTGGAATGATCATGTAGAGAGGTACCTACAACACGACCAGGTTCCTGTGCCCTTACAATGAGTTTACAGTGACCATATTCGCTAGCGTGTGCGTGAATCGTTTGTATGAATAATTGTAGTTCTACAAACCGCTGGGAGTGCTGTATTCTCCTTAACACTCGTTAACGCTGTCGCTAACGAGTACGGTCACGTTAACTCATAGTAAGGGTACGGTCGGATTCGATGACGACTTTATTAATCTGTTCCGTGTGACGATGACGGCTCGTGGGAGGCGGAATGTTTTTGCTGATTTAAGTACATTCCTTTTAAGACAACTAGATCCTATCAGTTCTACTTAATGATATTGATTAAGTGAATATAGAGTGAGTCTATTTTTGGTAGGTGGTAGGACTGGTAGGTATGAGTAGGTTCCTACCGACATATTTTTATGAGTTTTATTTTTCCTTGTTATGGAAAGGAAAGGACTGAAAAGACAACGAGGAAGGGGATATTTAAACCTCTACAATAAAGATACTTAAAAGTTTATCTTATACATGTTTGGCGGAGTTTGGGGTTTTTTTACTAAAATACGAGATATATATTATATCTACACCACATAATATATGTAAGGGAATCTCTAGAGAACAAAATAATTTAAATGTTTGAGGGACTAAATCTCTTGAAGAAGCACAAACTTTTATCAAAATATATTTTGACCTCGACAAGCTCTGTAGCTCAACCCAGCCTCGCTGGCAGCGGCCGCCATCCTTCACGCCTGCATTCACTCGGGAACACTACAATTTATAGAACCCAATCACGCTATCAAACGTGTGTTGTGGTTTGTTGAGTCAAGAGCAAATTCAATGAGTACATGTTTTATAGAAATTCCATACAAGTATTCTTTCTTTTGTTTCTCGAGGTACCTATCTACACTCGAGTGCAGAAAAGTAAAATGGTAGGTTAGTACGAGTAAATAAAAGAAGATCGATATACGACGAGTTCAGCTTTGGCGATGCGTCGACAGGACTCGCTCACTGGCTTGCCTTGTATTACAGATTGTGTATTCTACCCTTTATATAGAGCAGTAGGTATGTAAATGTTTTCGTAGTTGAGTGTGGCAGCAGTAGCTTTAAGCTGGAGTGAGATAGTTTACTTTTATCGATATACTTGTCGCCACGCCATCGCCCCTGGCGTCCAGGAACGCTGTGCGTTCCTAAGCTATGACACGATATTCAGATGACGTGCAGTGAGTTCGTGTACAGTCGGCACGAACGGAAACCATAAACTTCACAGTCGCGTTTTTACAGTTATACAATTATATATGATACCTAGAATTTTCGTCAAGTATTTCTGTCGACGATTTTCCCAACAGGAAACTATAACTACCGGAAAATATGTGTTTCACTAGACTTCCAATAAACTTTAACAAGTTTTTGCGTAATCCAACGATTCCGCAGTTATTTTTATTTATATCTGGGTAAAAGCTATTGCGTTACTTCATTTATATTAAAGAGTTTAACAAAGAAATATATCAGTCACAATGCACATTATTCCTGTTATTGGTTTGTAGCGATGAAACTTTATTTCTGTACGCAGTTTATTTCAAAATCCTCAACATTTGTGACATGACCTAAATGCCAAAAAGCTTGGTGCAAATGTTATAATAGTTGTCAACGTCGAAGGGGATTGATTGTTATGTCTATTAACACAGGCTCAGGGAGAATAGTCAATGGTCAGACAAAAAATTACCTGGTGCCAATACGTGGGGTCAGAGGTGACAAAGGGCGCGAATTGAGGAGAGCCTCAATTTGAGTGGGCAATGTGTAGAAAGATTCCTTCATTACATCTCAATAAACTTTCCTAGTCATTAGTACATAAGTTGCATTATTCTGACTCCCACGATACACGCCCAGCCTAGTGTGCCGACAAAATGTAAACTTTAGTGTTTGTAAACATTTTGTATTTTACTTTAATTACTCATTGTTTTTGTTTACAAAGGGTAGTATGTATAATTTACGTTTTAGGTACATATAAGATACAGCAAACTAAATGACCAGTATAGTAGACTTGCTGATTGAAGCATATCCTTATAGAGGAATTAACCTCCCAAACCCGCGGTCCGTGTCAGTGCGCAAGCGCAACAATCCGACTTTCCGACTAATCGCCCAAATTGTAACGATCGCGATTATAATCGACGCGTCGATAGCAATCGACTACTTGTATGCATATCGCAATCGTTTAATTACACGATGCGTGTTGAACTGCAGTCAACGTTAAAATAATAAACAATCACGACGTGAACGTAATGGCAGTATTCACGGTCAAATACCCGAGCCGAAGGGTAACGATAGAGCCCTGCGAGAACCAAGGTGAAGCCGAGACTGTTACAACGATCTAGTTCTATTTCTGTATTAAACAGCCAATACTTTTTCACTTTTGGTGCATGAACAATCATAATCAATATCGATCATAATACGTCCACAGACAACTGGGAGTTAGGACTGTGTTGCGTCTTCATTACGAAACTTGAATATCACACCGTGTAGTTAAGTTTCACAAAGGTCCTGGTAAGGAATTTCCATAAGTAGGTGTATTTCGACTGAACTTGACAAATAATTGAATTGACCATAAGCATCGTACATCGTTTTTAGGGTTCCGTACCCAAAGGGTAAAAACGGGACCCTATTACTGAGACTTAGCTGTCCGTCCGTCCGTCCGTCTGTCACCACACCAGGCTGTATCTCAAGAACGGTGATAGCTAGACAGTTGAAATTTTCACAGATGATGTATTTCTATTGCCGCTATAACAACAAATACTAAAAATAAAATAAATATTTAAGGGGGCCCCCATACAACAAACTTGTTATAGATTATGGTACGGAACCCTTCATGCGCGAGTCGGACTCGCACTTGCCCAATTTTTATTATTTTATTTTAGTAATTCTTGGTAGGTACATACCATTAGGGCAGCTTGATAATTTTTGCTCAAAATTTCGTCATCCATGCCGTACCTTCTCGTCGCGGAGCGCAGCGCTGGAGCCCCTGAAGAATGCCGCATGCCGCATGCCGCCGCCCTCGCGAGCCCTATTACTCAATTACTCGATTAATCGGTTGCCCGGGTTGAGTAACGTTTGCGCAACGAACAAGAAACAAAAGTCGATGAAAGTCCGACCGGTCCGGGCGAAAGTTGATAAAAAACGAGTACAGTCCGCCCCGAACATCTGCGGGCTCTTCGAGATGCCTAATGTACGTGTAAACAACTTACCTATAGGTATCTACCTTACCTACATCTTCGTGAAAGCAGTATGACTCCTTTAGGCTAATATTATGTTTGGATGACATGACCATGAAATTATATCTTTTTTTCGATAGTCGTTGCTGCAATGATCTACTAGCTGCAGTTCATTCATTTTTCTTTGCCATGGTTTTACCGAATTATTTTTTTAAATTTACAATTGACGCTTCTCAATAATAGTGGCTGAAGAGACCTTTGCCTTCGACACTAATTCAAAGAAAAAAATTTGATGGTTGGCACTTGTCATCTCCTTTTTAGGGTTCCGTAGCCAAATGGCAAAAAACGGAACCCTTATAGATTCGTCATGTCTGTCTGTCTGTCTGTCTGTCTGTCCGTCTGTCCGTCCGTATGTCACAGCCATTTTTTTCCGAAACTATAAGAGCTATACTGTTGAAACTTGGTAGGTAGATGTATTCTGTGAACCGCATTAAGATTTTGATGCAAAAATAAAAAAATAATAATAAATATTGGGGGCTCCCCATACTTAGAACTGAAACTCAAAATTTTTTTTTTCATCAAACACATACGTGTGGGGTATCTATGGATAGGTCTTCAAAAATAATATCGAGGTTTCTAAAACATTTTTTTTCTAAACCGAATAGTTTGCGTGACAGACGCTTCCAAAGTGGAAAAAAGTTGGTCCCCCCCCTCTAACTTCTAAAATAAGAAAATGAAAAATCTAAAAAAAACATATGATGTACATTACTATAAAAACTACCAACGAAAATTGTTTTGAACGAGATCTAGTAAGTAGTTTTTTTTTAATACCTAACTTTGCAAGTTTGCACCTAATTTATATGGGGCGCTATACATACCAGGTGCAAACTTAACTTAAACACTTAGGGATGGAAAGTGTTTGTACGGAACCCTCGGTGCGCGAGTCCGACTCGCACTTGGCCGGTTTTTATAAAACGTTTGGTGAAAATAAATTGACTACTCTCTTGTTATAAAATTATCTGTACAAATAAAAAAACGGTCAGTTACTTATTATCGCCTAGTCCCAGGACCTAGAAAGGCAACATTTTGTGCTATTTTTATATTATAGAGTAAGGAAGGGGTTTTGAAAGACTTACAATATCCAGCCCCTGTGCAAAAGCTCGTCTAAACCTAGTACTTTTAATCTCCCAAGTAAAAACAGTACCTACAAATATAATACAATGATATCGTAAAGACTCAGCCCGCGGCCGACTGTACCACGCGGTCTGTTTGATTTGGGCGCGCGGTCAACGACATCGCCGTTTTTACTTTTCAACGGACATTATATTTGTATTGATATTCAATTTGCACAAATTAGTGAAACTTAGTTCTTTTATCTACGCACATATCATTAGTGCTCTAAAATGCGTTCAGAAACCGTAGGAAATGACCAGCATTACTACAACCAATTTTACTATGAGAACTTTCTTATATGTGGCAGTAGGTAAAATTTGTACTGTAATGTTATAACGCTATCAATTTTTGTAAGGTTATGAGTTTAAATTTGGAACAGCTGTCAAAACTGAAGTAGGTCTCTATTCTAGTATCCATAGATATTAATATTGTTATCGATACGAAACGTCAATTCAGTATGTTTTTTCATAAAAACCGCACGACATTTGATCTCGAGTGACATGAGAATATGGATACATTCGTTTGTAGGTATATGATTTAGAAAAAAAAAACATTCGTCTTGACGGAGGTCCGAATTGCCGCCATTATTGTTGTCATTTGTTTGTTGGTTCTTTACTGTTACGAAAGTATAATTGTGATAAGTTTATTGTAATTCACATTTTAGTTGAAAATATTGTTTCAATGTAAATGTAAATTACAACTACGAGTATTACAATAAATAATCTGTTTATGTATTTGTTCAGATTTCTTACTGCATTAGTATATGTCGTTTTTAGATATTTTACAGGTAGCACTAGTGGTGCCGGTCATTTCCTTATGGCTTCTGAACCCATCTTAGAGTACTTATGATATGTGTGTAGATAAAGTAGTGTATACAACTGTACATAATTAGGCCTTAAAACACTCGTGTGATCCTATTATGAAACTCGCTACCGCTCGTTTCATAAAACCACACTCGTGTTTTAATGCCTCTCATTATGTATCAGTTGCATAAACTACTATTGTGTGGTCGTTTGATCTGTGTAATTGGCGGTAATCGGACGAAAGCGAAACTGGCCATAGCGTTATTAATTTTTGGAATGTTTGAGCTTATTATGGATTTTGGTATGCAAAGTGTCCACTTGGGGAGTAAGATGACCATGACTTGTTAAATTTAATAAGATTTTGTTTGCAAAGAGTAAAAGTAAAAACCTAGCTCTTTCTAGCCTAGATTATAATGATTGGCTATGTTGTAATGTGAGCGCAAGGTTGTAACCGCTCATCGCTATTTTCCGCTTCTGTGAGTGAGGAATGGGTATTCGGCTTCCTTCTGAGAAAGCCTCGCCTCACAGTCAAATGCAGCCTCGTAGGAGCAGTAATTATCATCTTTGCAGCCGCAGTTTCCCGGCTGCGATGGCCGGCCGGCGCGCGCGCAGAGAAATGCGCGGTCAATGCTCCGCCGACGCGTTTCCACACGTTCGCGGTTGCCGGACACACACAACAACCCCCAAGACTGTAGCTCCAACCGTGGTACCAGGAAGTGGGTGTGTGCGGCTGATCTATAGTCCTACTCCCATTTTTAAGCGAATCCCATTAGCTTTGTACCCGATGAACAATACACATTATCTGTATTGTTAGCTGTGGCCACAACTGCCACTTCAAAATGTAAGGCGTTATAAGTGCAAATTACTTTTACACTAAATTAGTCTTTAAATCAAACAAAATAAGGTTTACTCTTAAACAAAGAGAACACAGATGTTGGTCACTTCGTAAGTGAAAGAGCAGTGAAGCTCGTTTCGATGCTTATAAAGACAATGAAGTGACCAACATCTCTGTTCTCTTTGTTTAAGAGTAAACCTTATTTCGTTTGACTTAAAGACTAATTTAGTCTAAAAGTAGTTTGCACTTATAACGCCTTACATTTTGAACTGGTAGTTGTGGCCACAGCTAACAATACAGATAATGTGTATTGTTCATCGGGTACAAAGCTAAGTGGATTCGCTCAACCAAAAGAATTATTTCTATACCTGTGTGTCGAGTTTCATCTAAATTAAACTCGTTCGGATAGTCCTTATGGTCTGTGGGATAGTCGGTTGCGGGTTGTCGGTTGGGACTAGTAAATGACATTTGCTGCCAAAAGAGATCCGCGGAGGTAGGTTAAACCTGTATAACTTGACTTATGGCGTAGGAGACAATTTGGGTTTATTTAAAGCATACATTTTCAACGAATCACTCAAATCAAAGCATTTTTTTTTAGTTTTAGCAAGAACTAAAAAATAAATAGCTGTAAATAGGGGGATGTCAGTAAAGACCGGTCGCCGTGCGACAGTGGAGCCTCGTGGCCCAGTGCGCTAGATAGCGTCGCGTGAGACGCGCGGGAGCATACCTGCGCCCGCGCACAACGCATTGATTACACGCTTCCGCCTCTACTCATCTGTGCGATCCGCGAACAGACGACGGAGATACATTCTTAGGTCACTTCATTGATTTAACTTGTTCACTTAAGTTTGGCTATTTGATGTAAAGAAGAAATTTACACGGCAGTCTTCAGCTACGTCTGTGATAATGATATACTAATACAAACAAGTATCCGTATACGAACATCGAAATTTTTATTGAATGAACTATTTTCAAGGATTTATGGATTTTATTCGAAAAATATTTTCATACTTAATGCATTACTACAAGTACAATACCTAAGTTTCCCTTTTGGCAACGTTTAAGCAATCCCTGACGGACACTTTATTCATTAATCCTTTCGAAAGTATTCTCCGAATATTCTCCGACCTCACAAAGCTCAGGCCTCAGGGAGGGAATCGGAGAAGGATTGTGCAACGCACTGCCGACAAATCGCACGAGTGACCACGATTGCTCTGCCAAGAGCATACGTCTAGGAAGGTTTAACAAGTAACTCCTGGGGTCCTATCATAGTCTAATATATCGCGCGGTAGATCGATGATAAAGAATCTGCCGGTCTTGCAGTCGTATCAGTACCTACTCGCAGAAACATTCCGGAAAGTATCCACCATTAAAACTGTGCTATACGTTGTCAGTGTCTTTATTCTGTGACGTTGCCCATTGTTTGTAAGTCGTTGTAAGTCAGATACTCGTATGCCATCTACCAAACAAAATCTCAATGAAACACGACTTGTGTATGCGCGTGAGTGTCCGCTCGGCGGCCGCGACACAACACTTCGCAACACAACACAACACTTTCAACCCGCTAATGGAGTTACAGGAGAACGCCGAAACTTTCTCGCGAATGCAAATATTACGACAAGGTCCCTTTTAGTTGTAATAACATCTCAAATACACAATAGGCGGGTATTCATTTCATGCATCTAGTACAATTATTACGTGCAGTATTTTAAGTTCAAACGTTTACGATTTTATTTAGCTATATCTACTTCGCCTAGTATGTGTATGTCTAAAAGAGTTCCAATCTATTATTTATTGGGAATATATTATATGCTTGTGTTCTAGCTCGTACGTATGTATACGTACATGTACCGGTACACCCCCTTTCGGGGATACATTTTCAAATACATTCTTAGATTTCAACTACTTTTACAAAGATAGATACGCTTATTAGGAATACGATGTATGTTGTCTGTTTTTATTAGTAGCATTGCAGCCATTAGTACTTTTTAAATTTTAGTATCTATTTCATATCAATGTCCTCGTTACAAAGCTATAAACTAATATTTTATGGATTTCAAAGAACTTGCTGACTTATTAAAACTTTCGTGAGACATATTTAATTATTGTATTAAGCGGTTTACACTCACGTGGAATTGTCAGGAACGGAGGAAGGAGTGACGAGGTTGCCGCGGAGGTGTACGGGCAGCCGTCCCTGATGAAGAGCTCCATACGAGTTCGAAACATGTCGGGCCGTTCCTGACAATTTCACGTGAGTGTAAACCGCTTAATACAATAACTTGCTGACTTGTTAACAGCTTTTAAGGTAGTGCTTTTTTCTGATTCTATCATTTCAGAACAGACATAAGTACGAAATCAATCTCCCAACACAATATACTGCCAACGCCGCCAGTGCTGCGGTAGGTGTCACTTCACACCCACACAAAGCGGTTGCCTAACACTTGTCATCCGAACTTTCTTCGCTGGACTATGCAAACATTTAGAAACCCGGATCTCAGCGACATCTCGTGAGAAAAGTTATGAATTATTAATCAATAATCGGTTTATCGAACTGAAGGTTAATCCGGCAAGGTCGGGGTTCGCTCTCGCTTCACTCCATTAACTCGCTGTCTCTCTTAAAGGAGAAATAAAAAGGCATAAAGGTGCAATCCTTTCCAATTCGTACGTTGGAATTTGGTCAATGTTTATGAGATGTTTTTGAGGGAAATTGTTTAGTGGTTTAAAATAATTTAGCTGTTGCTCGTGGGTTCGCTTCCAAATACTGCAAAACCGATAACAAGCAAATAATAATTATTTAGATTGTCCTAGACGTTGTTTACTAATTTGTTTTCATGAACGGAACATTAAAATTCATAATTTATTCTTAAATAGGGGTCAAGTAATTAGAAATCCACGAATGATTTCATAATGTTCCTAATGTACGAATTAAAAGTATGGACTATAGAGTATATGTTCCAAAAATCGAATCGAATACGAAGTGGAAACAATAACTTTCTTCCACTTAGTGATATGATCATTTTCTTTCCAACAATTTACCCGTAATCTTTGATTGTTACCAGCAATCAAAAAGCCATTGTTTATTTTAGGAATGTACGGCAACTTTCCATTAAAAGTTTTTGATAAGGCATATTAAAATCCATATGAAACGGGTTTACTCACGTCGTTTAGACCACTGAGAGTTAACGCTATGCTTTTTTGCTAGGGCCCTGCTCTACTTATATATCGATGTTTGTTTGTCGCAAATAAGGAATTTGTTGCATTTGTTTACAGCCGTTTTTACCGTCGTTTAGATACAATACATACATTTACTCAGCCATTGTAGGTGTGTCTATGTTTAAATATATTAGTAACGATTGGTATTCCACCAGCTTTGTACATATAAAAAAATATGGATATGACATGTCTCAGTATATGGAAAGTCTTAGTTATTAATGCGAAGGGAGAAATGTTATACCTGAGGAGGGAAGAAAGAGCATAAAAAAGAAAACGTAAAGATACGGAGTGCTATAGAGGGATGGGGAAAAACGTACGACCCGTACTCACACTAAATAAATAGAGATAAGCAAAATACGAAGTCAAAATTCAGAGCCAGTGTTAGACAAGTTGTGTGAGTGATAATCTTACACAAATTGACCCAGTCTCAAGCCAAGCAAGGCTTATAATATGGGTAATAGACGACAATATACATAATATATAAATACAATATTATATAGACAACATCCATGAACGCAAAGTGCTTCGGAAGATCCTGGGGCCTACTAAGAGGAATGATGGTAGGTACGTGGCGGATCCTAACTAACGCCGAGATTGAGGAGCTGGTGGCCGAGCCGAACTTTATCGGAGAGACAAGGGCCTTCGTTGGCTCGGTTAGCTACAAAAAATGGAAGAGGATCGCACGTCAAAAAGAGCATACTTGGGGCAACGACCGGTTGGTCATCCCAGGTACCGCTGCCTGTTCAAGCCGAAAACTGGCAAGAAACTGCGCAGGATCGGGACAAGTTACAAGTACTCTCGGTTCGGAGGCTAAGATCCTGTTTGGGTCACTGAGCCAAAATAGTTAGCTAGTTAGTTAACATCCATGACCCAAGAACTATTCGAGTTCATCACACAAATATTCGCCCTGGCCGGGATTCGAACCCAGGACCACCGGCTGAGAAGGCAGGTGCACTACAAACTGTGCTAACCGCGTCGTCAAACGTATTATTGTTCAAATATGCTCATCTACCTGTGCTAATGGAAAACCGCCTTCTGTTTGCAACTTTCTATTAGATATGAATAAGCCGTCATTATCCATTATTAGCCATTATTATATCTATTATTGTAACGACATTGTGTAATTAGCGGACATCGCTTTACGCAACATTGGGTCGGGACACTTTCGACTTTGAGCTTTGATTTACTTTTCGAATATTAAATTTGACAGCAACTGCTTCGATTTGCATAATAGAGCTATGAATATGAGTTTGATTAATAGCATTTTAAAAGATAGTGTTTAAATAATACGCGGCTTTAAACTTTCGGCCGATACAAAACTGAGGCACACTTTACGAACCATTGGAGCTTGATATCATTATTTCATACCTAATACCTAAGCTTTTTATTTAGGGACTTCACTTCGGATGATGCTATTCTTAAGCACGTATACAGTGAATAGCAATAGCCTAAATTAATTAAAAATCGGACGTTAATAGCTGGATTTAAAAGAATTGGAGGACCACTAAATACACTGATAAAGTTCTTCTGGAAATGTTCCATTGTTTGCGCAGTTCTAAAAGAATTAATGGAATAGTTCGAGACATTGCTTGTCCCTGGCAGAAGTGCAGGTGGTGCAGGCCGCATATATATATATATATATATATATATATATATATATAGGTGCTCCGCCCTTGAAACGGCGAGTGAAAGTGCCCGCGCCTGTCTCCGCTGATACAAATAACTATCTGTTCCGGTTCGTGGACGATGCTCATGTACGGTAGCGAGCGGTCTAGGAGAATTATTGCTTTTTATATCTGTCTGATCAAGAGTGGTATATAGGTATTAAGAGTCGCATAATTTATTCGTTTTCGGGTAACGATGACATATCTAATATCTGCCGGAAAGATCCAGCAGAAAAGTTCGGTTGGGCTGCCACAGACCCTTATTTGGATGTCGCTGGGCCAATTCATTACGAAGTTATACCTATTATATTATATAAATATGCAATCTGAGGAGAAAATTTATGTTAACTTTGAAAATTATCAATGTTTATCGCCATTCTTCTGGGAGGATGAAAAATATATGTTGCGGCGATCCCAAATAAATGGGTTAAAGGCAAGAGAAAGATGATGATGGTTATACGTGAATAGAATAAAGAGGTCCTTTCAGAATAATTCAAGCCGACTGCATCAAAAATGCTCTAAAATCATGACTATTTTTTGAAATATCCATTATGAGGTTGACCAAAATAAGGCAGAGATTTTCAAAATGTTTAATGCATATGGGCTTTCTTGTCGGCGCAATACTGCCCTGGCCAATAACGAGTAACATTAGTAATTTTTCAAAAATGTAATTAATAAATACCTTATTGAAAAACGCCACAATTTTCACAATTCCAAACACAGAACAGTACTTTTCAAACAGTCACAATAACTCAAAAAAATCTAACAACCAATGCGCGTCGTCGACTGAATCACATTTTCTCCATAAAAATGGTTCATCGTCACGGGAGCTTGTGCCAGGTTGAGGAGCTGTGCGCAGGCGCGTGGAGACGGCGGCGCGCGGTCGAACACTGCTGCGCCGGAGTGCCCGACACGCCAGGGAGGGAGTCGCCCGCCCGCCGGCATACACGGATTATTTGGTTAGGTAATATTCAATTCTGCATGTTAATTTATTGAAGATATTGAGAGGGTCTTGATGAATTGTTATATGAGAGTATTGTTCAATGTTCAGTCATACTCTGCATACTTAAGTAAATTCGAAGGATGTACCTACGTTAACGTTATACTATTTAATATTTTGTCTAGGGCGGTTCGTGAGATTGGTCTCTGATATGTATTTGTTTTATGGATCTTTTAATCACGGCGAAATATTTACTCAGAAAACAAAATGGTACATTCTTAAGTCCATGAGCGTGTAATGATGAAGCTGTCACTGCCATGTATTGATTTGTTCACGCTGATACATTTATTAAAATATACATTTAGGTCTTATTTTTATTTTTATCATATTATACGTGCCCTTTGCTGCCTGTTCCGAGCATAATACTCACAAAATGTATGACGGACTGGTATAATTTGACCTGTGGTTTAGAACATGTACTACTACTTCACGTGTCTAATTATATCAGAGATGAAGTACACGCGACGATATGTATGGGGTTGTCAATTACTCGCCAGCTCACATCGTGTTGAAACGCGCCGCGCCTGCGCACCGACGCGCCCCAGTTGCCGCACGCATTTCTGACGACGAGTAATTTGGGGAAACGTGTCAATTTCATACAAAGTAATAACTTGCACATTAAAATCTATAATTCAGTCGTAATCTTGTAATTGAGAAATAATTCTGCAAGGCAACTGCAACCGTAAAGAGAACGGAATAATACGCTTCTGTATTTTTGTAAACAGTGTGCTTGTATGTTTCAAATCTGTTGCCTTTTTATATAGTTTACATATTTTCATTTCAATATATGACTAGCAAAACGAATGAGGTACTCTGTTATGATCTGATCGATTACGAAAATGTTTCAGTTAAATAAAAAAATACATTTTAGTGACAAGTTTTTATTGCTGACTGTATTTTTATTTAAATATTCTTTAAGTACTTACCAAATTTTAAAAATAAATAAATAAATATCGGACATCCTCACACAAATCGATCTAGTCCCAAATTGAGCTCAAGAAGGCTTGTGTTATGGGTACTAGACGACGATATACGTAATTATATACATATATACATATATGTATACTTAAATACACAGAACAACCATAACCCAAGCACAAATATTCGGCCCAAACGCAGCAGCCTTTTCATTATTTTATTACAAAGTTTTTATGAACACCATCCGGTGCCATCATCAGAACAGCTCCATCGTACCATCCATCCAACCAAGTTACGCAAGTATACCTACTGAATTTCATCTCAATCGGCGCCCGGGGTCGGGTAGATTATTTGGCTTACACCAACGAACTAGCACTGCAAGATAAAAGTTGCTAAAAAGCTTGTAAAAAGAGAATAATTCGGTCTACTTCGAAAGCATTACTGGTTGTCTTCCAGGACACTAGTTTCCGCTTTTCAAATACAGCATCCAGCTTAGGTACCTAGTTAGAATTACCTCAATTAATTGCACTAAGTAGGTACAACACTAAGAATGTTACTCGTATAGGCGTGATTGAATCAAAACGAGTAAGTTCGGCCAACATTATTACGCTACTCTACTTAGATAATGTGGCAGCTACTTAATTAGGTTTTGGTAATTGAATGTGATTAATTAATTTCAGGTTATAAATTCAGGTGAATCTTGATATGAAACGACAAGGTAGGTATAGGAATGCGGTTTAATTGCAGAATTTGTTTGTATTTTAAATGGATAAATAGGTTACTGTAGGTAATTATGTATCGTTGTTATTTATTTATGTTCGTTTTTTTTTTCCAAATACGTAATGTAAAAGATGTCACAAGATATATATATAATGTGTGTTCAACACAAATTGTTGTATTTAATGAAACAAAGTCAGTTGCGTTGCTCTGTAAAGTGGAATTTTATTAACTTATTAGCATTACGTCTAAATACTTAACTGTAACTTTCATACACTTCAAAAACTAAATAAAATAACTCACCTGTAAAGAGAAACAACATTAAAGCTATTTGTTTCACTTTCCTTGAATAATATTAACTTGTATTATAATAACGATCGTATCTTGAGTATTACAATGCAGTTTTTGGACAAAGGCTGGTCACCTCTCAGCTGACAGCTGTCACCAGTCATTAGCTGTCAGATGCGTTCCAAACTACATAAGAATTTATATAATAATCTAAATTAATGAAGTCTGGTACTTCATTTATATATATGTAGTAAGTATTCATTCAATTATCTTCTTCTTCTTCAATTATAATTTCACGTCTTGTTGGTATTTGTGATCGTATGCGATATTGCGATCATGAGCACAAGTTAACTATTGTTATCATCATAAAGTTTTACTATAAGATGATAACTGAATATGATTATGATTAGGTTGCTCGTCGACGGCCCGAAGCACCCTGAACCCTGAACCAAAGTCCCGCGCCCGAGTCCTCCCCTGCGCTATCTGATATTACTGTTCCTGTTTCATTTTTTACCAAACTTTTTATGTTTCCTACCAAAAAGGACGACTGCTTACATTGATCAAGATTTTTTGGTAGCGACGTGGGCTTTATAGCTCCAGATTGGATCAAAATAGATGTTTAAACTTGTATTACTAAATACGATGCGATAAGAAAGTTTACGAGGGTATTATAGACTGCGATCTGTAGGTTTCCTTTAAATTTAACGCCGGTCTTTTTTAGCTTGAATTATTTAAATTATCGCAAACTAAAGCCATTCCTCAACTCCATTGGGCAACTTTGGACGAGAGCATTTTAATTAACGCATTAATCTACAGATAATCGATATTATTTCAAAGAAAATAAAAACATCTTGCGGACATGCAAACTAATAAAAATTATTTCATTCCATCTATAATGGTTGGTTGGGTATACTGGAGTATCCATGGCATGTTGACACATGAGTGTTGCATTTGTTTGTTGTTAGAAAAAATACTATCGTTGAAGAAATTTTAAAAATACGATGGACTACGTTACAATTAAACTGCAATTATAACAAGCAAGCATTAAACTCTTACCAATATCTTGGTAACGGAGCACATGGTTTTGCTAACTCTACCAGGATCTTCCCGCATCTTTTATTTCCCATAATGACTGCAAAACGATCAATGCGCGTAGCAAACATCCTATCGAAAGGGTAATCAGGGTGGCTCCGTCAGCAATCGGCACTTTAATGTTTACATTCACGAATCTACTCAGGTACAACAATACAATACAATACAACAATACTTTATTGCACACCAAAAAAGTTTACAAAAGGAAACAAGATAAATACAATTTATAAATAACGGTAGACAACAGGCGATCTTATCGCTAAAGAGCGATCTCTTCCAGACAACCTTTGGGCAGTGAAATTGATGAAAATTTTAACTTAATACAGAGTAGGTGCAGCGAAAGGCGAAGGGAGCACATAACTAGATACTAACAGAAAACAAGTACGCATATGGGTAAATATACACATACATAAGGGTGATTCTACAAAAAATGGGTAACTCGATGTCATAGGGCAATAAAATAATGTTTTGATATATTTTGTTTATATTTTTAATTTTATTTGAATACTACTAAAAGCCTTTTATTTGGTCACCCAATTTCAGCTATTCATTTTAAATACAAATTTGTGAAACTCTACAATTTATCCTTAAAACGTCAGTACTTTGGCATGTCACAACCTCAAAGGTGGGCAATCAAATGGCTGTGTATTAAATATTACCTCTAATGTAAGAAAACTTACTGTTTCAATACAATCTATGATGTATTTAATAATGTATATCACTACTTTCATAATATAATATTCTCACTGTTGTTGTAAAAAATACAAGAAACTTTGTGTTCAGTTTTATTCGTCAGTCCGCTGTCTGTTGTTCGAATTGGAATTTCGCGCTAAATATCGGCCACTCAAATTCAAATCCGCGTTAAATTTCAAGGTTGATAGTAAAGTTAGCTGCAGGTCGAGCCATTTTACGGCCACTATTACTGAGCCAGTACCAGAGTTGTAGTTGTCATGTGAACACGTGCCGATCCAGTCAAAAAGTCAGTCCTATGGTAAATCGTTATTTCCTTGTAAATCTGTGTTATACTTGAATTTATACACAGTCAACTTTGTTTTGTTAAAATGTAGCTAGTTGATGTTCGAAAATATCAAATTAAATGTTGATTCTAAAGATAACCCCAAATTCATGTCTTTTTCATCAGTCCGTTGGCGTCAGTTCTTTGTGTTATATTGCGCCAAAGGACTGACGGGTTTCCAGGGTACTGACATTTGTAGCGTGTTGAAGCTGTATATTTTTACTTATTTCAGTTTAAACTATCGTGCCGCCTCTTAAAAAAAGAAGGAACAGGGGTAAAGACATTTGTTGAGGAAATAACACCTTGGGAGCAATGATTAGCCACAAAAAAAAAGAAAAATTCATCTGAGTACACGCAAAAAAAAACAACTTCTGAATGATACTAATTATATCTTTGTTCGCAAGAACTACTGACCACGAAGCATAATCAATAGATGGTGTACAAATTACCTATTATAAACGACGACCAAAGAGCAAATGAAGCGAAAGACAGAAAAAGTCCAGAAATAGGCAATTAAAAAATATTGAACCAAGCAATGGTTTCAAAACTGAGAACTAGACTGAAAAATCATCGACCATAATATAGGAGAGTCAAAAAGCAGTCTAAGTAAGTTGTAAAATCTGTGGAAGAAACTCCATAAACCAGAATTGGAGAAACGAGTGAAGATATTACTAAAAGGAAAGGAAGGAAACAGTGAAGAAGGGCCTTTTCGGAAGTGTTATTTAAATTAAAATAAAAGAAACTACATAAAGAGATAAAAAAAGTTCAAACAAGCTACAACAAATACAAAATTATAGAGAATACCAAAAATAGCAGTGACTTATAAAAATAGGGATGCTGATAAACTACCTCAAAGTAGAAAAGCCAATTAAAAAGCTGTTTGAATGGTGGAGATACATCTTTCTCACAGTATTACACGTTAAACAGTTTATTCAATTGTTACTTCAGTGAATGAAGACTAAGAATAGGACTAAAAACATAAGAATAAGACTAAAAATAGTTTCTATCGTCTGCAAATCGAAGGTGAGTGAGGTACTCGCCGTCAATGTTGATGCCAAGTCCGTTCCAATCCAGTAGCTTGAAGGCATATTCCAGTGTAGCAGTAAACAGTTTTGGAGAAATTACGTCTCCCTGTCTTACTCCTCGCTGCAGTTGGATAGACTCTGGTCTTGGATTCGGACTGACATGGTGGTGTTTCAGTACAAACACTTCAGCACTTCGATGTATCGATAGTCGATACGGCACCGCTGGAGAGATTGAAGCACAGCCCATGTCTCGATCGAATCAAAGGCTTTTTCATAGTTCACAAACATAGTGGCCGGTTATACTCCTTTCTCTTCTGTACAACCAGCCGCAGCGTATGAATTTGGTCTATGGTGCTAAAGCTTTTCGGAATCCGGATTGTTCGGGAGGTTGGAAATCGACTGTGCGCGAGACGATTGGTAATGACTCTGAAGAACAGCTGATAAACATATGGCTCAGCAGTGAGATGGGCCTGTAGTTCGTCAATAAAGGCTATGCTCGAAGTTTCTGTGCGCGAAAGAATCAGAAATGAGGATATCCGCAGTAGAACCAGGGTAACCGACACAGCTCACAGGATTGCACGGTTGAAATGGCAATGCGCAGGCCATGTAGCCCGGCAAATGAACGGCAGTTGGAGCAGCAAAGTCGTAGAGTGGCGACCACGTATAGGAAAGCGCAGCGTGGTAAGGCCCCGACTGGATGGACGGATGACCTCCTGAGGGTAGCGGAGAATCAATGGATGCGGTCTGCACGGGATCGCACTTTGTGGCGAGTCATGAGGGAGGCCTATGTTCAGCAGTGGACGTCTGTGGCTAATAGACAGATTAGTTCCTAAGAGATTTATTTCTAAATTTTAATTAATATCAAGCATATGTTATGAAGTTGTGTGTTATGTAGTGTATTTTGTCAGTACTTTGTCAGCCTCGTCAGTCCCCTGGCAGTCAAATTCAGAAAAACCGAAATTTCTCCGGTTCTACTTAAAAAAGTGACTGGCCCAATCTCGAGCAATATATTCATTACATTACCTATCTTATATGCCCGAATTTGTAGCATTTTGATTAAAAAACTATCATAAACAAAATATCCCGAAAAGTTACCCAACTTTTGTATATTCGCCCATAAATAGATATACATAAACTTACACATACATACATATATATATATACAATAATATAAATAGACACTAGACATATACTCGTATAAGAATCTTATATAACACAACGCAATACAATCAATTTTATTGTTCAAGAGATAGGTAGGTAATGTTCTTTAATCTTATTCTTAAATATAGACAGGGAATTAGCACTTCGCAATTCAACTGGGAGCGAGTTCCATAGCAGAACGGCTTGGACAGTAAAAGAATTGGAATAAAATTTAGAATGTGCGGGGGGAACAGTTAAAAGGAAATTTTTAGCGCACCTTGCAGACGAGAAATAACTAAAACGCTCTTTAAGGTACTGTGGAGTTGCTGGGTTAAAGAGTATGCCAAATAGAAGAGTTAGAATGTGAGAGTTACGCCTATGACGAATAGGGAACCACTTGAGTTGAGATCGGAAACTAGAGATATGATCATATTTGCGTAACCCAAATATGAATCGTATAGAGATATTTTGAATGCGCTCAAGCTTATTAAGTTGCTCTTCTGAAATATCGAGATAAGAGATATCAGCATAATCTAGAATTGGGAGAAGCAACGTTTGGGCGAGCGCAATTTTAGTAGCGATGGGGAGGAAATTACGAAGCCGTCTAAGAGAGCCCACAGCGGCAAACATCTTCCTGCTCACTTCACTCAATTGTTGCGCCCAAGAAAGAGTGCAGTCCATAATGACACCCAGGTTCTTAACTTGGGAAGAGTAAGGGATCAAGACGCCATTAAAAACAACAGAAGGAATATTAGCTAAGTTGATTCTGGAAATCAATTTAGAACTACCAATGATGATAGCCTGAGTTTTTGACGGATTTACTTGTAGGCCAAAGTTACTGCTCCACTCTAAAATACGTTTCAAATCCAAATTCATTGAAGAAATGACTGAGGGCAGATCGTCAACTGATCCTTGAGAATATATTTGAAGGTCGTCGGCATAAAGGTGATAACGTGAAGATAGATTATGAGTGATTGAATTTATAAATACAGAGAATAACAAAGGAGACAACACGCCGCCCTGCGGAACACCGGCCATCGTGTTGCACCAAGAAGATCGGGAAGCATCCACCTTTATACGCTGCCGACGACCAGTCAGGTAGCTACGGAACCAATCAATTACCGCAGGAGATATGTTAAGAGAACGCAATATACCCAACATAATATCAAAGTCAACAGAGTTAAACGCGTTGGAAAAATCTAAGAGCGTTAACACAGTCAGTTTACGGTCGTTCATACCCGCCCGTATATCGTCTGTAATTTTTACAAGTGCAGTAGCCGTACTATGACCAGAACGAAAACCAGATTGATAGGGATTAAGAAGATCATTTCTGTTAAAAAAGGAAACAAGTTGCTGGGAAACTAGGCGCTCAAGGACTTTGGATAAAAAAGGAAGAATGGATATAGGACGATAGTCGGAGAAGGTGGCGGGATTTGATTTTTTTGGTAATGGTATGATATCGGCTTCCAGGTACATTATTATATTATGCATTAAGTTATCGGTCATTCTCCAGATTTGTGTTCTAATTCTAATTAACGCGTCGCTTTTTTTCGACTTACTTTTCAATCATTTTTATTTCAAATATAGTAACATATCGATCATTGAAACTCAAATGTGAATAGGGCACTTCATAATTATTAAAGGTTCAGTACTTATAAGCAAATTAAAATTTATATGACACGTGAATTAGAAAAACGGCGTGTTAATTAGAATTTTTGACTTTTGTATGACGTGTGAATTAGAAAAGCGACGCGTTTATTATACAAATTCAGTTATATTTTTTAAATTAAAATAAAAACGTTTTGTATAATAATATATGACTGATATGGTGACAGGTATATGATAATATAAGCTATGTTTTAAATAATATGAAAGTACTTAAGTACTCAAGAAACAAGCACACCGACCGTTAGAGTTACTAGGTACATTAGGTATGTAAGTATGTAAAACACCATAGTTCGGACTAAGGTAGTCTTAGTGTTGGCGGAGAAGTTCGTATCATTCCGTACATTATTAAGCTGCGACATTGCGCCCTTGGCCATCCCAGAGCGAATTCTGTGAACTTCCGTCTTAAATTTACCATTATTGCTAATGTTAGAACCCAGGTCTCTCTCCGTGATTTCGAAGTTAAGTCTTCCACTGAGTTCTACCTTGTATGAACGATCAATAATCATGAGGTTGGTCTTGGATCTGTTGATTGAAAGTCCAAATTCTTCACTAAAGCGCGCCATCCTGTTCAATAAACTGCCCATCTTGCTTTCGCTAGCGGCTAGGAGGGTGGTGTCATCGGCGTATCGTCCACGAACAGTAATGCTACCATCCCGGCCGTCCTCCTTATGACGTATTCGCCGTATATATTGAACAGGATAGGTGAAATAATGCAACCTTGTCGGACACCCTTTTGGAAACTGAACGGATTGTATGACGTCTTATCTACCTATTCTCACTGTTGCTTGGCTGTTGTAGAAAAGTGACTGTAGTGTAGTAGCAGTGAGGAGGCGAGGAACACCCAAATCGGTCAAAATATCCCATAGACAGTCCCAGTCGATACAGTCAAAAGCCTTGCTATAGTCGACAAAGCACATTATGAAAGGTATATTGAACTCGTAGCACTTCTGTACAATTTGCCTCACGTTCTGTATTTTCTCGCTCGTGCCTTTTCCCTTCACAAAACCCGCTTGTTTCTGCGCGATCTGCCAGTCTAGATAGTGATGAAGTCTGTTGTTTATCACGTGGAACAAAACTGAGTCAGAGCAAGTGTACGGTAGTTATCGCATTTTTTCGTTGAACCTTTTTTGTGTAACGGGATGATGACGAATTGGGTCCAGCCAGACTTTTGGCCATCTGCCGTTTTGCCATAAGTGGTGGCAGATCTTGTGCAATATATGGATTCTTTTATCACCTAGAGCTTTGAAAACCTCGGAAGTAATGTCGTCTGGACCTGGAAATGTTTTAATTTTAAGGCGATCGATTACAGCTATTATCTTGATTTGAAGATGTTGGCCTTCAGGTTCAGAAGTCCCCAGTGCAAGCGAGTGTCGGTGGATGTACAGGGTCTTTTGTACAGCTGCTCATAGTGGCCACGCCAGCGTTCTGCAATTTTGTCAAACTCATGCAGCGGTTGCTCATCGTGATCTTCAATGACCCAGAACTTGGGATTGAACTTTCCACTCAGCAGGCGAACTTTCTTGAACAGATCTGAGGTTTGTTATTTAAGTGGATGCGACTCGAATTCTTGGCATATGCTCGTTCTTGTCTCTGCGGCATTCCCTTTGAATTGCTTTACATAGTTTCGAGTATTCCCTTTTCACCTTGGAGTCTTGAAGGGTATTAATTTTAATTTCCTTCCGGCGCTGAATTAGGTTCTATGTTTCCTCAGTGATCCATGTGAACCTTCTACAATCTCTTCCTCTCTTAGATACAATATCCTCAAAATCTTCATTTATTACCTTGACTCAGCATCACCTGCGGTGATCTAAATTCATGAGCGTCGTTTCCGTCGGATTCTGGAAATGGGATCGCTCTATTGAATTTAAAGTTCTGTTCAGTTTAGGTCGCGCGTTACGGTAAACGGCTTTGAGACGAATGGAGAACAAGGCAATCAGTAACCGCATTCAGCTCAAGGGAAGGTTTTCACTTCATTTTTTGACAGATGACTTTCAGCGATTTTCTACCAGTATTTAGTCTTCCTGATTCCTAAAACGACCCAGGTTCCAGGAGAATTCCAAGTGTAGATTCACCTTTTGTGATGGTGAAAGAGAGTGTTAAAATAATGGTCAGACACAGAAAACAGAACTCTGCAAGCCTCTGACCTCGTTCGTTCCTAGAGTCTAGACCATATTTTCCAATGGTGTCTCAGATTTCATGGACTATCTGAGCTTCCTGTTTTAGCATTCCAGTCTCCCAATACCATTAAGGAAACTCTAGACCGCATACCAAGCCGGCAAATGGCTTGGTATGCTGTCTAGGGTTTCCTTTAGTTGATATGCTCTTCCGTGAACTGTGTTGTAAACTTGCATGATGTTGAGAAGACATAAATTGGTGTTCAGCTTCATTGTTATTATTCTATCAGACACAGGGTTATATCCAAGTACGAAATTGTTCATGCCTGATGGTGCTAATATATGGCAAAACCACTTCGGCTCGAACTTTCCAGCCTTGAGAAATACAGTTTGCTACCTGATCAGGTTTTAAAATGACCCCAGGAAGATGTGACTTTATATTATAGGTACTTTACTATTATATATACAAATCTTCTAGAAAAAAAACCAAACTGATGATTAAAACCGCATGGATGGTTAAATTCTAATTAACGCGTTCATTTTTGATGCGTGAATTATACTTGTGAATTAGGGATTCTTGAAAAATAAAAAATAACTTTTTATAGGTACATGTAATAATCTACAGAATCTAGTAACTATTAAATAATGCGGCCTTTAATGTACACAAAAATTCTCAGCGCAATAGAGTTACTGGTTGATTTTTAAAACGTGAACGTGTTAATTAGAAATTTCGTGAGCCAAAACGCGTGAATTAGATACTTACAGTCATAGTCCGCGACCCGTAGATAGCTGACACAACCATCCCACACGGGGCTCTGGGCACGACTGACCGCTTCACTGAAATGCGTTAGTGAGATCCGTACCTACTTTCAGAGGACTTGTGTGATCAAAACCGAACGCGACGCGTGAATATTATACGGTTCGAGACAAAGTTACTATAATTGATATCTTTGTGATATATTACTTGTATTGACTAGGTTTTTTTTGTGCAATTAAAACATGTATTCTTTTGTTTAAGAAACTTGCTTACATTGTTTTTTCTTCGTGTATATCATCAGGAGAAATTGGTATGTAAGTAATTTGGGTAGTGGGACGCGACGTGTCAATTAGGAGAATAGGGCTAAAAGTATTTTTTTCTACCCGAAAAGTTTTAAATATGTTCTTGAAAATTCATGTACAGCTCAATACAAATACCTGCTACCTGGAGAATGACCGTTATTAGGTACTGCAAAATACTCACTCTGATGAGTTTATGCGACATAACATGACGCGGATGTCACATCGCTACAGCGTAGTCAGCAGACGCCTTCGTCTGGTTCCGTGATGTCACCGCGCCTGCGCCGCGGGAGCCGGTGTCGAGTGACGTCATCACGTCATTTTTGTGGCTAGCCACTCCTGTGCGTCTTCGACCTCTTCACAGTGTACAGTCCGTTGCAATATCATTCAGTTTTTATTTATACCATATCCGTTATACAGAGTCACGTTAAGGTAAAACCTGTCGTTCTCACCTGATGCAAAGTGCCAAGAAAGTCTTAGATGAAGCATTGTTTATTCAGCTCAAGGAGATTCGAACTGTAATTTTGCCCAAAAGAGAGTTCCACTCTTTTCTCTTCCATTTTGTTGTTTTCTTTTCGTTGTTTTCTACACACAATACCGGTTACGGTTTGTAACAATTATTCGCCTCGAAGCATCCAAATGTCTGAGTGGATTTAGTCAATAAGATAATTTGCCCAAATTATGAAATAGACTTTATTTACGTAGTATTTTTTTTAACATCACCTAAATTTATATTAGTCACTTTTTTCAGGACCATGCTTTCTCAGTAATTATTTTTGTCGCTCATCTATATTACCATCATATTAACATCATTGTTACCATCTATATTGTATATGGAAAATATATCTGTTACCTTTTTCCGTATGTCAGTTCACAGATAATCACTAATCTGCTCTTTGTGAGACTGGCCAGCATCTGCGCCTGACTGTACCCGCGGAATGCGCGCTTTCTTCCACTCTTGCGCAACGCCATTATTGCCCCAGGGTGTTTGCTCGGGAGAAAAGGGTCTAAGAATCCGCGGCACACGCGGGGACTTAGGTATGCTAACTTCAATAATTAACAAATTTCTACACGACTGTGACATACATGACTACTGCATTTGCACACTGTTTGCACACAGTTAGTTTCTATGCACGACTAGATTTACTGTTCTATTCTTCTTTACGCGTTGTTTGACGAAACGAACATCGTCGTCCGTTCTGCTGCGAGTGTTCAACGGAACCTGCGAGCCTCAATTCTCCTAAACATGCTAAGAAGAATCGGAATCCGTATTTCGTCCTTATATTCACATATTGTATTATTGACGATCGTTAGTATGTTGAACATTTACTTAATTTAATCGAAAGCTTATTGTCTGAAACCATCATGGCATCTAGTGATAATCTTTTAATAATTATGATATAATTTCGACTTTCCCTGTGTTTCTTTGGAGTATTTCTTACATAAAAAATCTCTGCGTTATAATAGTCGTAACTCATTTCAGATACAAGGGCCCTCTTCGAAGATGCTGGTTTCGGTTTCTCGTCGCCAAGAGGCCGTAAACATCCCTACTAATATTATGGATGGATGTTTGTTACTCTTTCACGTAAAAAGTACTGAATGGATTTTAATGAAACTTGTCAATAATATAGCTTATATATATCAAAATAACACATAGTCTACAATTTATAAATTGTATATTGTGTGTTCCCGTGGGATAAGCGGGTGACACCGCGTGGGGCAGCTAGTAAATAATATCACGATAAAAAGTTAAAAGTGTGAGTCAGCTCAGGTCGTCTAACAGGATCTGTTGAGATTCAATTTTGTCATATAGGAACAACGTTGCAAAATCGTGTGTACCTATTGTTCCTCGGCTGTCAGTGATATTTAAGGTTCACTGGTACTATAATATGTACCTACACAAATTTTTATTGTAGTAACTACATGAAATATTTAGGTAAATGTGCCAAATTACTCAGTCAAGTCAGTAGCTTGAGAAAAATTACGGTAATATCATTATAAGCAACTGATGAACTGAACTGTAGGTAAGTAAATATAATATACTTAATTTGTCATATATTACTGCGATTATTGGCCACTAGAACATCGCCTGTAGCGATCAAAATGTAAAAGTTTACCTCATCTCTGCCGAAAGCTCCAAAGCGCAACTTTCGTGCGCGCGTGCCGGCGGGCAGAAAGCCACCTGCGTGAGCTTACGCAACCGCGCGTTTCCTTCCGATGGTGCTTACACTGTAATTGATTGTGAGAAGGGTTTTAGGCGACGAAATTAAGGGAAATTTTAATTGATAAATATTTACTGACGTAAACATATATTTTCTTTTTACAGTTACAACACTTACCCGTTTTACAAGAACCAAGAGGATACAAGCAAATGAGCCGCCAAACTGTCTATCGTTTTGTGTACCAAATTCAGCGTCACATGAATAGGTAAGGGTACTTGTTAGTCATTAATGGAAAAACTCTCTAGGACAATCAATATATAAATAATTCAGTATAAAGTTGAACCCTATACGAGTAGATCCGGTTAATCAAAATTAATTCATCAAACCGGACACGATGAAAGTAGACAGTATCGCGCCGAATTCTATCTATTAATTATGTAAAACATTTATAACGAATTCCTCCTTTTATGAACATCTCACTTGAAAGGAAACTCTGCCGAAATAGGTACATAAAGTACATCGTGCTGAAGGAACAAAAGAAAGAATTTAACGTTACATAGATACGTCGTAGAGTTCTAGTCGGAAACGTAGATCACGTGGTAGAGCTCCGACTAGATGGACAGACCAGTTAAAGGAAATAAACACCAAGCTATGAAACGTGGTGCGAAAGGTAACAAAAAATGTAAACATGAAATGTCGTCACAACAGGCTTCAAAGTTTCACGTTTCGGACGGAACAACTCGAGAGAACTGTAAAGGAATTCATACAAAATTGAAGTCCCAAGCCGAGAAGTAACTTTTTTAAACGTGGCGTCCGTGTTCGTGTACGGGCTAAACAACTTTTTTATGTAATGTATTGTTTTATTGCATATGTTTGATAATGCCGGCTTCCTATCACTATACCTACTCACCCGGCAAGCCCTTCTTTCCCGGCGTCTGAAGTAATGTACTATTCCGATAACTACGATCTTCAGACATGAAGATACGAGTCGACCGACCGACAGTTTAATTACCTTGCAATATCAACACCTATGTCCGCGGCATCTGTTACAGATACCATTGTGCTCGTGACATAATCGCCCGTTACGCGGAACTGGGGTACTTTCTCGAATTCCAATTACTTTTACGGTGATTAGCTTTCGTGTAATGTTATTTATATGTTGTTAATCACACATTGATCGCTTCCTGCCGAGCGTCCAGCGATGGCGGACGATTATGTCGATAGTCGTCATAAAACAAGCCCATTAATGGCCGGATTTATTGAGGCCCTTAGTATGAACTTGTTTCCAAATTAGTGGTATACATTAATTTTACAAAAATATTCACTTTACCAACAACGATTCACCTATTTACCTAACAAATTATGATTAACAAATTAATTCAGTCGTTTCAAAATTTTGTGTTTAACAATTTCATAATTAAATATGCAGTTCATTACGTAAATTATTCCATCTTTTAATAGCTTTTTGATAATTGTTAACGCAGTCTCGTGTCTCGAGAATAAATCTAAGGAATTTAAGTAGCTATAGTACGAGTAATACGTCTACATAGATCCGGATTAAGAGTATACATGAGCTGGATCTTAGTACATTACCACAAAGGCTGGGAAAATGGGATTTGCCTGCCGAGTAGGTATAGCCTAGGAATACGAGGCTAGCGATCCTCTTTCACGTCGAGGTATGTATAATTCGGTTAATAGAGACTAAAGTACTATGTGTGACCTTACAAACGGTCCGGTAGTTTTGAATTTTTTATATGTTGTCTAGAAGGGTTAGTCAGTATTTAAAATGTAAAATGCACAATATATATCTCCGTAACTAACCGTCCTTGAAACAAAATATGAAATGTAAATTATAGTCAATTGAATTCTCTACATCTACAACATTGCCCAAGCACTGTTCTAGCTCCAGAAGTTTGTTTTTGAGTTGGAAATTGCGTTTTTTTTTCGTTTTTTTAAATGTGCATATCTCCGTAACTATCTGTCCTAGAAACAAAATATAAAATGGAGGATGTAGTAAATTTATCTCTCTATAACATTGTCAAAGCTTTCTTCTAGCAAAAATGCTCCTAAAGGAAGATATGAGCAAAAATATGAAGAACGTGCCGGTTTTTTCAATATGGCGGCGGGCGCGGAGGGGGGGAATTGTGCATTTTGCATTTTAAACACTGATAACCATCTTAGACAACATATAAAAAATTCTAAACTACCGGACCGTTTGTAAGGTCAAACTCCTTTATTTACTGAATTAGTAGAGTGCTTTTCTGAAATATGCAATGTAACTAGATATATTCTGTTTGAACATGCGAATATTTTTATGTTCAATCTGGTCACATTAGATACCTAAAAACAATTACATAATTATTTTTCAGATTAAAAATAAAACTAGTTTTCTTTAAAATTATAATATTAAAAGTTATGTATGTATCTTAATAAAGTTGTATAATATAAAGGTAAGGCTGATTTTTTAAATAAATATTATTGAGTTTATGTAATTAAAACTGCAAACATTACTTATTGTTGCTTGTTGTTGTCGCAGTGGCGGAATGCCATGATAGATTGATAGATAAATAAACAATTTATTCATATTTACAACTAACATGGTTAGACACTATAAAAAAAAGTCAAAACAGGCTACTTAAAACTAGTACAGGTATAAAAACCGGCCAAGTGCGAGTCGGACTCGCGCACCGAGGGTTCCGTACAAACATTTTCCATCCCTAAGTGTTTAAGTTAAGTTTGCACCTGGTATGTATAGCGCCCCATATAAATTAGGTGCAAACTTGCAAAGTTAGGTATTAAAAAAAAACTACTTACTAGATCTCGTTCAAAACAATTTTCGTTGGTAGTTTTTATAGTAATGTACATCATATGTTTTTTTTAGATTTTTCATTTTCTTATTTTAGAAGTTAGAGGGGGGGGGGACCAACTTTTTTCCACTTTGGAAGCATCTGTCACGCAAACTATTCGGTTTAGAAAAAAAATATTTTAGAAACCTCGATATCATTTTTGAAGACCTATCCATAGATACCCCATGTATGTGTTTGATGAAAAAAAAAAAATTTGAGTTTCAGTTCTAAGTATGGGGAGCCCCCAATATTTATTATTATTTTTTTATTTTTGCATCAAAATCTTAATGCGGTTCACAGAATACATCTACCTACCAAGTTTCAACAGTATAGCTCTTATAGTTTCGGAAAAAAATGGCTGTTACATACGGACGGACAGACGGACAGACGGACAGACAGACAGACAGACCGACATGACGAATCTATAAGGGTTCCGTTTTTTGCCATTTGGCTACGGAACCCTAATAAAAAAACAGTTACAGCACATTTAAGAAACCATGTGTCGTAGCAGAGAAAAGGCGCTGAGTGCTGACTTAGCATAATGATGCAGAAAGCCAGCCAGCCATAACGCTTAGGTATTTTTTTTTATGGCTGGACGCTATTATGTTGTGTCATACTGAAACAAAAGTTTCTTTTCAGGCAAGGTGCCAGAAATGTTAGTAGAAGTATCATTACATACTCCCTTCGTGTCGCCCCCACCGCACCCGAAACGTAAGACTTCCGAGCCTATTATATGGAACGCAATGTTAATATTTCATAGCATATTTTGCTTTTTCTCCTTGTATCACAAATGCAAGGTTCTAGGTTTTGCAACTATAAACTTGATTCACTTTTCATTCATTCTATTTGAGCATTCAAATAGGTTCTCACGTGAGTCACTCCTCAGCCCGGGCTAACGAGCAGCGGTCTAGATATCCTTTTTGGAGCGACCTTGTGCGCCTGCGCGGCCCCGCGTAATGGTGGAGTTAGGCAATTGACAGCCTCCGTGAAATACCCGCGTATGTATGCTCAGCCTCAATTCACACGAAGTAGCTGAACGCTTTTCTATCTTTTTGTTTGTATGCTCCGGAGCAATTTGAAACTATACTCAAAAAATACATAAACCATCAGATATTCATCATCTCAGTTGATTGATGCCCAGTGCTCCAAAAACCTCTTCCAAGGATCTCCAACACCATGAACCGGAAGACGCAACGTGGGCAGGCCTCCACAAAGCTGGACGGATGACCTTCTAGATAACGTTTCACTTGAGGAATGACTGAATATTTTCCCCGGGGGCTATAGTAGCGTGGAGAATACGCACGTGATGATTCGTCGGAACTGACTTAAGGACTAGGTGTATGAAGTTACGTCAAAATTCAAGTATAGAACGCCAACTTCTGTATACAGACACGTCAAATTACACGTTAGTTAAGTTTTTCACTTATAGATAGACAAATGCTTACTATCAAGCAGGCATTACAAGTAGGTTACTGCTTTCGATCAGATTAGTTGTATGCATTGCTTATCACTCAGATCTGTTATGTTTATTAGTTGATGGGAGGAAAAAACAGGTGGCGACTGTGCTTGCTGTCGTCCGTGCAGCAGCATCGCCGTGGGGAGGCGGGGCTGCGCAGCGCCGGCGCTATCTGGGCCGAGGCGCCGGCGCAGATCGCGATGTAAGTCAGGGCACAGACACTAGGCTACCGGCAGGCTACTAGCCAACCTTGATAACCTGACGTGATCAGTGTCTCAATCATTGTGTTTGTGTATGAATATTTTAATGTAGCTTAAATCTTAAATGTAGGAAAATAAATATATAATATCGGCAACGTACCAAAGATATGGAAAAACGAGCTGGATAGATGAAGTTGTGTGGTAGGCGGCAGTTACGTATCATACATATAAAGAAGTTATATGTTTATAATAGGTTCCTAATAAATTGCAAGATTTCGAACGTTCGAATTGGAACGTAAAAAATTCAAGAAATTAATAATTATTACAATGGAAAATAAATTAAAACTATACATAATAAAACTTAATTAAAAAGAATCCCCCAGTACTGAGGCCGTCTGAGGCATCGTTGGGGACGATCCCCAGCACGTCCGCGTTTCCCCTTTGAATGGCGAGGTTCAGTTTTTGAGCGAAAAAAGGAGCCCGCTCTGATATTATAGCATGCAACAACACATATGTATTTAGGTATGTTATATTATATTTTTTCTTACTCGTATATCTACAATGGAATAGAAAATTTAACCCAAAAGTGTACGTTAATTGAATAAATGAAGCATATCCGAGATTCAATAAAAGATAATTTGTACTGTTTACTTAGGTACTGCCGTTTCTGGTGACCCTTCTGTATACAAAACTGCATGAAAGTATTATTACGTGGTGTCTTGGCAAGGTTTCTGTCTCGTGTACAAGATTCTCGCGGGCTTATAAAAATCCCGGATAGTTTTACCCGACGCCTTGCCGCTGTAGCTACACTACTTACGTATGTATCTGGTGCTTGAGTTAACTATTAGCCAGGCGCACGCTTGCGTTCAGGTATCAGTTAAGGCAGGCATTGCGACAGGCATATCGGCGAGACCTGTTTCCTAGCAATCAGCGTGCTCCAGTAATCCCGCGTAACCGTTGCGCGCGCAGGGCGGCACGCGACTTGCGTAATCTATTCATAAATCATAAATCATTTATTTGCATAAAACATGGTAGTTACATGGTGGTCTTCGGTTAAATAATATCAGCATCACATGCTTTGTCACAGGGTGACATGCAAAATATATATGTACATACAATTCTAATTACTTATTAATCATTATATTTTCGACAGTTTTGCTATATTATGTGTACTAGTTTAATTTAAATATATATGTATACATATATATGTCAATAGCTTCGGCCAATTTCGTTTCTTTTCAGAAATTCAGACACCGAGTAGAAACATTCATTTTGTAGCCACTGTGAGAGTTTGCACCTAAGTTCTACAATGGACAGATTTTTAAATTCGTTTGGAAGTGCATTAAAAATTCTGACGGCCATCGGATAACAGTTATTACTAAACAATTTTGTTTTTACCTTAGGCATATATAAATTATTGGGATATCGTGTATTAAACAGTGAGATTTTACAAATATACATATTTCGTAAATGTACAGCGATGGTACCGTCAATAATTTTAGATTTTTAAATAAAGGTTTACATGACGTAAATTTTGTTACATCACAGATTCCACGAATGCATTGCTTCTGTGCAATAAAAACTCCATTGATGTGTACCGAATTACCCCAAATTATAATTCCATATCTAAGCACACATAGCCATTGTAAGCCTGAATTGCGGTTTCCTTGTTTGTAATTTTTCTCAAGCGCCAAAGAGCATACGCAAAGCGGTTGATTTTACTGCAAACTTTCTCGATATGTGCTTTCCAGGAGCATTTATCATCAAGCAGTATTCCGAGAAATGTCACCTCTTCATTTTCTGTCAATGCGTTATTATCATATTTTATTGTTAAGTCTACCTTGTTACCATGTGTGTTATGAAATTGTACATAACTTGTTTTACTAATGTTTATATTTAAATTATTATTATTTAGCCATTGAATTATTGTATGTATTGTGTTATTTATGTCATTGTTATATTCATTATTATCATATCTATTATTACATGGAATTATAACTGAAATATCATCGGCAAATAAAGTATAGCTATGGTCAGATATATTCGGCAAGTCATTAATGTAGATCAAAAATAAGAGAGGACCTAATATACTACCTTGGGGGACTCCTACTTTATTAAGTTTGCTCTTCGATTGAAATGATCACAGCTCCATACTATCTGACAGAGAAGAGATTTCCACTAATTGAGTTCTTCCAGACAGGTAGCTTTTTAACCATTCTAGGGCTGCGCCTCGAATACCATATCTTTCGCATTTATAAAGGAGTAAGTCATGCGCAACAAAATCAAAAGCCTTACTCATGTCAAAGAATACTGTTGTACATGGCACTCTTTTATCGACTTGTTGCAGTATTTTGTGCACTAGGTTAAATATTGCCATAGTTGTAGACTTTCTTTTTTGGAAACCATATTGTTCTGCTTTTATTATTTTGAATTTATTCATGTAGCTTACGATTCGAGTGTGCATAACTTTTTCAAAAATCTTAGATAGCACAGAGAGTAACGCAACGGGTCTATAATTTCCAACAGCTTGTTTGTCTCCCTTTTTATGTAAGGGTTTGATGACGGAAATTTTCATTTGTTCTGGAAACATTCCCTGATCCAAAGACTGATTGATCAAATGAGTTATCACAGGAGTTATGATCTTCGCAGAATGTTTCAATATAGATGTTGGTATCTGGTCAAAGCCTACTGAGCTTGTGTTTCGCAGGGACATTATAATTTTGTAAACTTCATCTTGACTCACTTGTCGAATAAAGATGCTGGACATGTTGCAACTAATGGGATACTGGTAAGGTATTGTTTCTGCATGATTTGTATTTGTTAAGTTGATAAAGCTATTATTAAAGGTATCCGCTATTAAGTTTGGGTCTGTGATTGTTTTCTCCTTGTCATTTATTTTATTACAGATTCTATCTAGTACGTTGTTTATATGCTGACCAGTGTCATTTTTAATGAGGGCCCAAGACGATCTACATTTGTTATTACTCTTTTCTATAAATTTTGAGTTGTTGATTTTTTGGGCAGACACTATACATTTTTTTAGTAACTTACTGTAACTCAGATACTTTTTCTTACAGGATTCGTTTCTAGAAGAGTAATACTTAAATCGAAGCCTTCTTTTTGCTACAGTCGATTTTCTTATACCTTTGGTAATCCAGTTTATTTGTTTTTTAGTACTGGTAATTTTTACACGTATACTGGGGAAACATAGGTTAAAAAGGAGGGTATAAATATCATGGAAACTATTATTGGCAGTGATGTTATAAATAATGTTGACAATCCAACCCTGCACTAACCAGACATTGAATGTCTGCCTTTGCCTTGGATGCCTTTTTTTTTCGATACTTTGGAAAGCCGGAAGCCTATCCTTGGATGCCTTTTCCCCTGGTCCTATATTAGAGCATTTGGGCACGGTTTCTTGCGCCCCGGCCACGACTTCGGCGGCAGCGGCCATAGGTGGGAGCGGAAGGTCCGAGCGTGGTCACTCGCTCACTCGTATAGCCGCTGAAATCGTGGCATATCCGTTAGAGAAGAAGTAAGCCAGTTCTGCTCCAGTTTAAGTGTGCGCCTCCACTGAAATGGAGCGGGGCGGAGTTGAAATACGTATCTCAGGCCCGCTTCACTTTTGTGAGTGGTCGATTACGCTCGTTTCCGCTTCACGCCGCTTCAGCACCGTAAACAAGGATTAATTGACATCACGCTACTCTTACCTACGCCTTGTACGAGATCGGTAGATAAGTAGATAAGCGATGGTGGCATGGCGACATGCGAGTTGCCAAACTATCAGCCCGGAGTTAGACAGAACTGTCGGCTATACACTGAAGAAATTTTTGGACTTCACCGCATAGACATATATACGTTGTCTATCAGCAGTCATTGACCGTGGGATGTCACGCGATTTTCATCGTTATTACTGTGATAGCACCAGCACTGGCAGTCTATTGAAGACATGTAGGGTGTCTCCACAGCGATAAATCGTCAATTTATGATATGAGCGCGCCAATTTCCTGCAAAGAGAAAAAATAAACGTTTCTCGAGACTTGGGCGTTGCCTAGTACTAGTAATATTTTTTTCTATTCCAGTACTTTTTTCTGTCATTTATATAGTTACTAACTCTAATATAAAGACATAAATTATGAAAGTCTGTAAAAGTCTATACTCTACTGCCCAAAAACACACTGCTAACCGACGTTATAATGTCGCCAAAAAAGCATCACTTAGTACCACAGATTACAAGATGAACAGGTGCATTCACACAATTTGCAAATTAAAAAAAAACTTATTGTACTAAGGCATTGCTGCCAACTTAAAAAAAAATATCTTCAGTGCATGGATGTTTAGTATAGTGAACGTATACCTTTATGTATAAGTTTAATTTTTTGACAGATGTTTAGTATGGTGAACGTATACCTTTATGTATAAGTTAATATTTTTTTGACAGATGGATGTCAATAAAAAAAAAGTTTATCAGAGACAATTTTTCTTTTTAACTTTGTTCATTCCGAGCGGGAACATGTAATTATTTTCTTTGTTGTTTATTTGCATTTTATTTATGAAATGTCGAGTCGTAGAAAAAGTATTGTATGCAACGTTGTATAAGTTGGTCAAAAAACCCTCGTGGCATCTTTCTTACGATGTTCGCTACGCTCACATCGTAACCCATGCCACTCGCGTTTTTTGCCCCCTCTTATACAACGGTTGCATAAAATACTATTATTGCACATTTATTAGTCATTTTATAGCACCACCATATTCATTTCAGGTGAGATACTCGTAGGGGTAAAATTGCTCGCATGTTTCTTTAAATAATCAATCTAACCCTGACCAAAAATTATCTTATCAATGTAAGCTACTATGACATATGTTTGACTATTCGCCATCTAGCGGCGAGTAGTCAAACAAAAAGTAGTTCTATGTAGAGCAGGGCAGTGTAGCTGTATACGCTAGGTGACGCTTAAATACATTGTCGCTGATGACATTATTATTAGTACATCGACTTTTGTTTATGCTCCATGGGAATTTCTCAGAAACTGTTCTTATTCTGTCTCATTCTGGTCTCAGGATACGTGTTATTTTTTGTAAAGGCATTTAACTAGTGCCCTTAATTTCGCCGATAGTAGCGCCATCTAGTTGAACATGTATGATCTCAGCACACTTCCTTCAGCATGAATTCACAGCATTCATAGTAAATGTATACAAAAAAGAATTTCCACTCCCATATTTGTCGCCTCTAAGAAAGCTATCATCGGATACAGTCTTCAGTTTTGTAAAGCAGACTCTTTTTACTGACATCTATTTATAAGTAGTCAAACACAAACAAAATAGCAGATAAGATATACAGCTGTATAAAGTAGCTATCGCACGGTAGATGTCGGTAAAATTATTCTCAACAACTACGTTAAGTATATATTTTTTGATGATAAGAGGTTAATTTATCAATTTGGAGATCTAGCAGAAATGTTTTTTTTTTTTAATAAATACGTTTATTAATTTTCTTTCCAAATTTCTTAACTAGTAGAAGGATGACATCTAGCGACAGCTGTAAGAAACATGATAACTTGTTACGTAGTTGTATGGGATGCTGATAAAATGCGATAGATGGCGCTAGCCGTACAATTAGAAAGTTGTGAAACATTTAGTAACCCGATTTCATAAATTTTTCTTATTATGTACTTTCATTACCAGTATCAAAGGATGACATGAACATTTTTATAGACAACAGTCGAGGAACCAAAAACAATAAGTGATATCATTTTTTACAGTCTAATTTTTGTATGGTGGTAATTTTGTTCTGCTGTGAAAAAATTTAGAGCAAGATAAACAGAGACTTCAACACTAAGATTCTTCAAATGTTTATTGCGTAATATTGATTATTTTGCACAAAACAAAAGATAGTACTGTGGGAGATGCAGTCAGATGGATTAGTAAAAGAGCATGAGGTACGATATAGCTGTTTATTTCCCAGAGGCTAGTTGAAGACTAACTACTACATTTTATTTCATTGACGGATGTCACGCGTCTTATTCTAAATATAAAACAATCTTTACTTCTTAAATCAGTGGCCAGGCACCGATAGTGAAGCCCAACCTTCACATTTCCCGCCGTCTCGGGGTGAACGGGGTGCACTATTGTACGCATCCCTCAGAGCGAATCTTGCAGAGATCACTTTTTAAATCTTAAAATCTTACCTGTGCCATGCCTCTATATCCTCGTGCTACTAACAGATTTAATAAAGCACCTTAATAAATGGGAAAGCATAAAAGACAGAGAAAAAAGATGGGCAACAAGACGAAAGGACATAGCTTGCAATATTGTCCCGAAGCTTAACGTAGTCAGACACGCGGCGTATTTCCAATCGGTGCTTCTATATAATAAATTGCCGTCTGAGCTCAAAACGATAGCAAATAGTAAGATTTTCAATGCAAGGCTTAAGAAGTTACTGTTAGAAAAATCGTATTACTCAGTTGAGGACTTTATCAATGATCAATTTTAACTTTAGCACATAATTATACTTGTCATTGTATCCAATTTTAATTATCAATTATTATAATGCATGTTTATATAAACTGCCTTGACATTTAATTTGAAAACTTAAACTAATATTATTTTTGACTATTACTTTTACCAACTATTATGTACTGTGTAATTTAATACTGTGTAATTTTTATAATGTGATTTTAAAATTCAAACACAATGTAAATTGTTCATGAATAAATGATATGATAATGATATGATGATATGAACGAGGGACATTCGTCTTACTACAGAGACACTAGACAGAACTACTCCTGCCTAACACATAATAAGTCCCTACCTATGCAGGGATACCCATACATTTATACCCAGATGGTCTCTTGCTAAGAGATAACCAGAGTCAGGACATGTGCGAACACTAGCCTATGGCATATTACGTGATCCGACATGTTGTCTGACATTGGCTTCGCCTTGACAAAAACCCTGCTAAAAAGGCAAGGCACCAACTTAACTACCCCAATTGTCACTAGACTTAATAGACAAAAACATCGACCATTCGATACAATATCAAAAATGATAGGTCTTAACAATTTAATCGCCTGGAGTAAAACCGGCCTAAATAAATTATCCGAATAAATTGTCTCGAATGTTCGCACCTTAACTGCCTGGAGTATGACACATGACACACGTCGCATGCTCCAAACAATTGTACAATAATGTGTCACTGTCCTTATATTAGATGCCTGAAACATTGTCTATGACGTTTGTTTCAAACATCCATACCAGACTAACAGATAGTGACACCTATCTAATTACCTTTACATTAGAATCCTGAAGCATATGAACTATGTTTCAAGATTCCGTACCTTAATTACCTTTACATTAGAATCCTGAAGCATATGAACTATGCTTCAAAATTCCGTACCTTAATTACCTCTTATCCTAAATAAATACCTGGACTAAAGTATTATCTTTAGTCCAGCTATCTGTCTGTACCAATCCTAAAAAAATAAAACTGTTACCTTATAATTGATTTCACGACCATAGACAATGGCATAACACGTCATATTGACATGTCAAATGCCATGCCATTGTCAATTCGTGAGATCAGTCATAAATAAAACACAAAAGTTATTCTTTATTAAAATTCCTACCTATTTCCAATTAATAATTAAAATTAATTATTTATTACATCAATAAAATAAAATCTTCAGTCTGCAGTCGGCCCGATGCAGGTTGCATGAAGTCCTTGGCCAAGACCTCATGATCCTGCCGCCTCTGGAGGATGAATGCGCGAGGCATTCAATCACACCAGCAGCTGAAATCCCAAGGAACTGGGACAGCTATGGCCCTTGCAGTGTCGAATTACATGAAAAAGAAAAACGTATTAGTATACACAAATTAAAATGCTGGAAATAAAGTATTATAAATAATTATTGGAGACCTGAGAAAGCAATAAATTAAAATTATATCAAGTAAAGGTATTGAAAGTGCAATAAATTTATAGTGCAAGACATTAAAAATTGAACTTCCTATAGTAACATCTTAGAAATGCAGCTAATATATAGTGGAAAGAAATTAAATTATAGTTACAACATTGACACTTGCAAATGCAACAAACACAACTGCATCTAAGTACAGTCTGCCTGGATTAAATATTGCTGAAAAATAATTGTTTTATTATTTACACCCTAGAAATATAGAACTGTTTTATATTAATTTGAATTAACGATTAAAGAATCTCTTCAATCTGTTAACATGAATTATTACATTCTTGGCACGACCATTAGGAGTGAGTCTTTGCACCACATAATTCAATGAAGACAATCGGTGGATTATCTTATAGGGTCCTACAAATAATCTACAAAGTTTTAAACTTCTTCCAGTCAACCGTCTTGGTTTTATAATCATGACCAAATCATCAGGCTCATATTGAACTGATTTTGTCTTCTTGTCATATTGTAGTTTTTGTGAACGCTGAGCCTTTTCAATATTTTTCATTGCTTTCTCTGATAAATCTTGTATGTAATTCATTTTCTTCTTTAACGTAGTTTGTTCTTCCTCATGAATTCTTAATTTCAAATCTTGATTAAAATACGGCTCCCTTCCAAATACTATATGATATGGCGCAACGCCTGTAGATGCTTGAACTGAAGTATTGTATGAGAAGACAATTCTTGGCAATGCTGACGACCAGTCCTTCTGATCTTCTTGTATACATTTTGACATGGCTGTTGTCAATGTCTTGAAGAATCTTTCTATTAAGCCATTCGCCTGTGGATGGTATGCCGTCGTATGAAGAAGTCGAGCACCAAATTCTTCTACTGTATTTTGCACCAATTTTGAAGTGAAGACTGAACCTCGATCCGTGATGATTGATTCGATGCCCCCGAAGGTACAGAATATGTTCTCAACAAGAAACTGTGCGATAACCTCTGCTGTGACTTTAGGTACTGCTTTACATATGGCAAATTTGCTCATGTATTCTATAGCCCCAATGACATATCTATGTCCGTTCTTTGATTTGCAGAATGGGCCAAGCACATCCATTGCTATTCGATGACCAAAGTTTTGAATCTTCACATTTTGCAGTGGCGCCCTCTGGTGTAAAATATTCTTTTCCTGACACTTTGTACAAGATTTTATATAATTTTCTATTTTCTTTTCTGCATTTGGAATATAATATCGATTCTTGAATTTTCTTAAAGTTTTAAATAAGCCAAAGTGTCCTCCACTCCATGTGTTATCATGTAATTCTGCCATACACTCGTTAAATAAATTTTCTGGTAAAACTGTGACACTTTTCAGCTGGTTATCAACCCATACTTTCTTGCATAAAATATTTCGTTTCGTGTGATAACTTTTATATTGGTTCATATGTGATAATTTTTCAGATATTTTTTTGTATTCCTCGTCTGCTTGTTGTTTCTGTATTAAATCGATTTTTTCAAAGCTATATAAACATAAATCGTCCTGATTTGGTGAGATACTCTCTTCTGGTTTATCTTCATTGTAGAGGGGATTTCTGCTTAGGTAATCTGCATGAATATTATCCTTTTCCTTACAATGGATTATTTTAAAATTCCACGGTTGTATAGCTAAAGCCCATCTCGCCAAACGTCCATTCATGTCTCTACGTGATCGTAACCATACCAGGCTCTTGTGATCCGTAAATACTTCAAATTCCATGCCCCATAAATATTGTTTAAAATATGATAAGGCCCATATAAGACCTAAACATTCTTTCTCCGTTATCGTATAACGTTTTTCTGCGTCGCTTAATTTCCTCGAAGCGAATGCTACTGGCCGTAGATCTGATTTGCCTTGCATAATACATGCTCCCAAAGATTTATCAGATGCATCTATATACAATCTCGTTGTCACATCTTCATCTGTTGTGAAATATCTGAGTATTGGAGCTTCACAAATCTTGTTTTTCATTATATTGAAGGCCTTTTGCGCTTCTGTTGACCATTCAAATTTACGTCCTTTCTTCGTCAATTCTGTCAGAGGCAATGTTTTTTGAGCGAATCCGTCAATAAATTTTCTGTAATACGAAAATAGACCTAATACTGATCTTAGTTCCTTTAAGTTGGATGGTGGCTTTGCATCTTGCATTGCCTTGACTTTCTCCATGTCGGGGCCAATTCCCTCCTTCGACACAGTATGGCCTAATACTGTTAAGCTTGTGAACCCAATTTTACACTTCGTCGGCTTCAAAGTTAAATTTGCCTTCTGAAATCTTCGCAAAACATTTTCCAAAGCTGTTAAAAACTCTTTATATGTCTTTGCATACACAATGATGTTGTCAACATATACCAAAACATTTTTGTATTTCATTTCCGCTAAAACTGTGTTCATTTCATTGCTCTCTGAAAATGAGCCATACTTGTTATCAATCCCATGGGTAATTTTTTAAATGAATATAGACCTGATTGACAAATGAAAGCTGTCTTTTCTTTGCCTTTTCCGAGACATAGTTGCCAATATCCTGAATTTAGATCCAGTTCAGCAAAGAAACGTGCGCCTTCTAGACACGTCAATAGTTCTTCAATGCGCGGTATTGGATATGCATCTGGTTTAATTTTCTTGTTTAAACTTCTGAAATCTATACAAAACCTTGGTTTCCCATCTGCTTTCTCTACAATCACAACTGGTGATGCGTACGGGCTTTGACAACGTTCTATTACGTCATTCTTGAGCATTTCTTGAACTTGTTCTTCAATAATTTGCTTCTGTTTCTCGGACATTCGATATGGCGGTTTATGTACTGGTACTTCATCAGTCGTTTCGATGTCTATTTTATATCCGTTGTATGCCCCTAGATTCGAAGGACTGTAGGCAAATCTATCTTCATATTTATTTAATAATGTCAGTAGTTGCTGCTGCTGAGAATTGTTCAACTCCTTGCCAATTTGTATACTATCCTTATTCTCTTCTGCAAAATACACTGTTTCACAACGGATGCCTTGTTTATTTGATTCTTGCAGTGGCATTGGTTTTCTTGATTCCTTTATTATATTATTTACCAAGGGCGTGGTAAATCTTCCTTGTAAGCATATTTTATTTTCCTGAAAATCAATTTTGGCACCATTCTGTACCAAAAAGTCATAACCGATGATGATTTGGTCAGAATTAATGTCAATAATGTTAAATTTGTGATTAAATACTACATTATCTACAATTATATTTAATTGTACTGAACCCTCAGTACAAACAAATTTGCCACCGATTATCTTCAAAGAAATCCTATCATCATCATTAAATTTAATGTTCAAACTTTTGATAATAGACAGACTAATACAAGAAACGCTTGCTCCACTATCTATCAGAGCTAGATAGTTGTCATTAAATATTTCTACATTTATATAAGACCTATTATATAAAGGTTCATTATTGCCTGTATTAGTATCGGAGCGTAGTGTGTTCAACGCCGCGCCGCTCCGGTCCCGCGTCGTCCATCGGCGTTTGGGTGATTCTCTTCATTCCGGTACGTTGATCTCAAAGGTGCATTTCCTTGGTAGTTGCCACGGTAATTTTGCTGTGTTCTTTGTCTGAAATTATAGGCATGATAATTTCGGTTCACAGGCGTGTTCACTGCCTGGTCGTTGGTCAGCGTTGCGAAAGCTGGTACCGGCGTATGTACTGGTATCGGTGTAGAAAATGCAGATTGGGGTGCCGTAGACACATTTGGGGAAGAAATGTTTATAGGTGATGGTGGATTTCCACCTTGTTGGCTTTGAATTATTGTATATTGATTTTCTTTAATAGGGATAATAATTGTGGGTTTTTGCTCTTGCGAATGATACTCATTGTACCGCTGAATAGCCGCTTTGAGCTCTGCCTTCGTGTTGATCGCTGAAGTTGTAAAGAATAATTTGGCGTTGTCATGTAAATTTTTAATATAATGAGTTATGAAATCTGTTTCTACAATGTTCCCGGCCTTAGACGCCAATGCTTCCAGAGCATAATAGAATATTATTGGTGATTCATGAGTCTCCTGCCGACGATACTAAAAACTTTGTACATAATTTTGGCTCGACGGGAATTCGTTTTTTAATTTCGTCAAAACATCTTCGAATGATGTGAAAGTTGCGTGATTAGCCTTATAAAATTGTAACGCTGGTCCTGACAAATATGCTGCGATCGCTGCTTGCGATTGTGCAGGATCATATTTTTTGATTTGCGCTAATATTTTGAATTGGAATATAAAATCATCCACGTCAGATAAGCCATTAAAAGTACTCGTCTCCATTTTTATGTGGAGTCCGAAACCATGCACAAACAAATTATAATCGCTTGGGATGAAAAATGATAATGGGTGATTCAATGATTCGTCAACTTCACCCGTCTGTCGAACTCGTTCCTTTACGGCAGTGCCGTCAATACATACAATACCACACCGATGGCAATTCGCAATTGCCAAATGTGCACTTATTCTTCGTTGTGCTTCGTGCGTGTATAGACGGTGCGCTTCGCTCCTGTCCGGCTCCTATGCAAACCGTAAGCTTTCAGTGCGTAATTGTCACAGCTGCCCGAGAATCTGTGGACAAAATTAATTGGGAACGGGGGAACTTTCAATACTCGCGTGACTCTAAATATAGGGTTCGCTGTGTCCACCACTTGTGGGAGATGCAGTCAGATGGATTAGTAAAAGAGCATGAGGTACGATATAGCTGTTTATTGCCCAGAGGCTAGTTGAAGACTAACTACTACATTTTATTTCATTGACGGATGTCACGCGTCTTATTCTAAATATAAAACAATCTTTACTTCTTAAATCAGTGGCCAGGCACCGATAGTGAAGCCCAACCTTCACAGTACCTACAAATGGTGGACTTAATGCCAAATGTAATATTCTACCTGGTCATTATATAGATCAAATCCTTCGCCACCAAAAGTATTAGATATATATTGGGACTTGCTTCGTTCTTTTCTACATCCCTTGGTTTGGACGCAAATAATGAAATTAGAATTATAGGTTTCTGAAAAATGCATTGTATAAGGAAAATATACGTTGTATTCGATAAAACCACCTCATGCCGATAGGTGACGGTGATAATGACTATTGACGTTCGAATGAGCCTAATAGGTAAAATCTTTTTCTGAATCTTTTTTCAAATTCTTATACTTTCTGCTATGCACGTCGCCATTTTTTCTTATTTTTTTCGCACTTTATTTTAAATGACCATTTAGGCCTCCATCCCTTTCATCTGATCAGTCTGTGTGTCTTATAGATGACCTTCCTCTTAATACTGTACCTAGCACATGTTCTACCTTACTGCACAGACTTGTCAAGCTTTCTCCAAATCAATTCACCCTAAAAACATTCACTGATGACGAAATCAAGATAGAAAGGATTTCCGTAGCCAATCGTTCACTGACTCAAGGAGAACAGACAATCTGGTCAAAGTATCAACTCGAAGGAGAAGTTTTTTCCGAAACCCGTGTGAGTTTTTGCAAAGTTTTCGTCTATAATGCATTTTCAGGTATTAAATACATTTTTATCCCCAAAATATGGATCAGAAGGTTACTGTATTTTAAAGGTTAAACAGTTTTTAACACTCTTCGGGCCATATTCTAGCATTGTAAAAAATCTCGTAGATAAAGCTACGTTAAATCAGAACAAAATCCATAAACAGACAAACCGAGACACATACCCCCGCTTATATGCTGAAGGGTAAGTACGGCACAGGTAGAAGATGACTGAGCCAAAGCCAAAGCAAACCCGCCCTCGTCATTAGCCGAAGCTGGCAGTCGGAGATCCCCGAAATATCGCGCTAATGAAGTTTCCGTGTCCGCGCGTCTGTCTGTCTACCCGTGTGTGCGGGAACTAATGAAGTGCGCTGTCTCGGAGGAATCGGACGGTGAGGGACGGAGTAATGTGGATACGAATTTATTCCTGCAGTGTTTTGAGAAGGGTTCCACGCTGAATGTTTTAATTAACTTTTAGTCCTTGTGTCTGCGACCAGACCTATTTTCTAAGCTGGTATTGGAAAAAAATACTCTTTCACGGTTTGCATTATTATGGCGACACGTCTTTTTGAAGTGAAACGTAGATATTTAAGATTCGTGCGTCTTCAACTTCGCTTTCAAACATGGGGAAACTAGAGATATAATGAAAGAGTCAAGTGGAAGGAAATTTGTATTGTAAGGGTGTGCCCCAAAAGGAGCAGTAAGCAGACAAAATTTAATATCAGAAAAGTTACAGTATCTAATATAATCTCTACATTCAACGGCATCTTCTAGAATAAAAGATAGCAACCCCCATTCATTACAAATCAGTCACTATCACTGCACCTCGACACCGACCCCATGTGCTCTACTCTACTGCTGGTCCCGCGGGGCCGCGGACACGACTCCGCCATTATGACGTCACATACCGCACCAACACAGCCTGAACCCTCTCCCGCCTATCACCCCATACGAAACACAGCTCTTACAAAATTGGACTCTGCTGCAAAACACCAGCATAGTGAGACCTACGCTATGGAAACAGTGCTTGAGTGTGGGAGGTCTGCGGCTGGTTTGGTAAATACCCACTAATCGTACATAATAAATAGCGAGAAAGCGCTGCGGTGATGAATTGCCACCTGTAATCGATATTGGTGTATTAGGACCTAGTTGTGCTCGTAGTTTAGGGAATGAGGCAGTTGGTTGTATTATTATGACTGTAATATATGGCATTTAGCATTTCACGTCGTAAACAGTTTGTTTATAATTTTAACTTTTGGACTATTTATTTATATTTCTATTACTCTGATCACAGGACTACAAAGGAAACTACTGGAGAGACGGTTTTCAACCTCCTTTGAGTCTCACTTTTGATATCTCTCTATGGAGGCCAAGTTGTGAATTTGTATCTTGTAGAATTAAGTGATTTATAAATTCCCGAATTAGAAAACAGGTTGATTATGTTTGTCTCCGCTAAATATGCATTAACTTTGTGGATACAATTTTCCTAGTCACCTCTTGTAAGAACAGTAGTATGCGGCCGCGACACCCATAGGGCAGGGTGTAGGGACGGCATTCTGTCCCCTGCGACATTTTTCAGCTCAGGGCCGGCAGACGGTCTGTTTGTGTTGAGCTCTATGCCTCCTGTGAAGCAGTCTGCAGCATTGTTAAATTAAGGCGTTCCAATAAATGCTACCCTGGTTGTTTTTAAAAGTGCTCGTCTGATGATGTGAGTTATGTAAATGAAGACGGGTCTTTTTTTGAGTTTGTATGATAAAATAATATTTATTTAATTAGGTCACAAGAATTACTTTTGTATCGTCAACAGTTGAACACGCTCAATAATGGTCAAAAGCTAATGAAACATTTTTAAGTATCAGCAAAAAAAATGTTTATACATTTAAGATACGTTTATATGTAAGGTATGATAAGGTTGTATGTAAGTATTTCCCATATAACATTCAATTTAAAGTTGATTTCTCAACATATTTTGGAAAGCCATTGCTGGACGAAGCGAGAAATGTAAGTAGGACTCGATACTTGGATATTGTGTTTTATTCTGGGGTGGAAGTGTGCGTGTGCTCTCATTCCTGGCGGCGCGGCAGGTACAACGCAGGCGCAGCTAGAGATCGCGCTTTTAGCGCGCGAGGTGCGAACCGGCGCGTAAACACAGCAACACGGGATCCAGAGCACTCCGGCGCAGCGTAACGAGAACAGTGCTTCTAATGAAGTCAAATATAAGCTCGAAATTAGAACAACATTTACGTACCAATCCATACTAATCCATATCCATACTAATATTATAAATGCGAAAGTGTGTCTGTCTGTCTGTCTGTCTGTTACCTCTTCACGCTTAAACCGCTAAACCGATTTAGATGAAATTTGGAATATAGATAGTTTCAGTCCCGGGGAAGGACATAGAATACTTTTCATCCCGAATAAATGTAGTGTTCCCGTGGGATGAGCGGGTAACACCGCGGGGCACAGCTAGTAGTATTATAAATGCGAAAGTGTGTCTGTCTGTCTGTCTGTCTGTCTGTCTGTTACCTCTTCACGCTTAAACCGCTGAATCGATTTTGATGAAAGGGTTTAGCAGGCTTAGGAAGGACGTTTGGCCCCTGTCACGAATATTCGAATTGGTAAATGTCAATTGTTGGTGGCCTCATAACTAGTAATCACTCCAACTTTTAGCCCTCTATCTTGAACTGTCACAGAGATAATGTCAAAAATGTATTTTTATCCCATTTTTTTTCAAACTCATGTATCTTCTAATCCAAACCAGCTAGAGCATTGATACAAAATCACAGCTATGTAAGTTTAGTGGGAGTATACCCTATAATTTTATTAATATTTTATACGTGAGCAATAAAAGAAATAAATGTCAATTTATTTTTTGACAGCTCTTATCAACAAGTTTTTTTGAAAGTACAACTACAAAAAAAAACATATGTATTGCTTCTAGTATTAACTACTAGCATACGCAAAATCAATTAATTATATTTGGTGGAACATACTCAAAAAAAATAACGAAGTAGTCAAGTATTTTGAAAATTCGTTTTAAGATTTTGTTTGTTGCTTAGCAACTAAGGGTGTATTATCTTGAACGTATAGCTGTCATGTATATAATATATATATGTCATGTATCATGGGAATATGATAAAAATTCAAAAGAAAAGACTCCTTATATTACTTGAATACTTTCGTTATTTTTTTTGAGTATGTTCCACCAAATATAATTAATTGATTTTGCGTATGCTAGTAGTTTATACTAGAAGCAATACATATGTTTTTTCTTGTAGTTGTACTTTCAAAAAAACTTGTTGATAAGAGCTGTCAAAAAATAAATTGACACTTATTTCTTTTATTGCTCACGTATAAAATATTAATAAAATTATAGGGTATACTCCCACTAAATTTACATAGCTGTGATTTTGTATCAATGCTCTAGCTGGTTTGGATTAAAAGATACACGAGTTTGAAAAAAAATGGGATAAAAATACATTTTTGACATTATCTCTGTGACAGTTCAAGATAGAGGGTTAAAAGTTGGAGTGATTACTAGTTATGAGGCCACCAACAATTGACATTTACCAATTCGAATATTCCTGACAGGGGCCACACGTCCTTCCTTAGTCTGCTAAACCCTTTGGCATGGAGATAATTTAAGTCAAAGTCAAAGTCAAAATTATTTATTTGCAGAAGTACAGTAAATATACAGTAACAGGTCTTATTGTTCATACAACGTGCCGTGTACTCGGCCTGCATGCAGGCATGCAAATATGAGAGCGCGCTCAATTAATTTAAAATAATATAATAGTAAATTCAGATAGATACAAAAACAATGTCAGACAAAAAATAATAATAAAACTAGCATAGAAAATAACTGAAAATTAAAATCAATGTCAAGTACTGGAACGGTCAAAAATACAAAATAATAATAATAATAACAACAACAACAAAATTAACAATAAAATTAAGCTAGAAATGTCAGGTACGGTCTAAATAACTATTTACACTATAAAAAACAATGGTCAAGGAGCCAGGCAGTTAATTTGTTTTTAAAACTATTTCCTTGCAGTACCTTTATTTCTTCAGGGAGGCTATAAAACACGGTAATACACATATTAAATACATTTTTGCGATAGATACATTTGGTGGCTCGTGGTTTATGGAGTAGGCTCAGAGTTTTTTGACGAGCTCCTCTGCGCATGACTTCACCCCGCCTTTTAAAATATGGTAGGTGAGTGTTGACAAAAACACATACTTCCCTTATGTATAGGCATGGTAAAGGAAGTATTCGCAGCTTTTTAAATAAAGGTACACATCCAGCGTCACGCACAGCATTACAAAGAATCCTGACACATTTCTTCTGTATTTTAAATACTCTATCCACATCCACAGAGTTGCCCCAAACAATTAGACCATAGTGTATAACGGATGACACATAGCCATGGTATGCTGTTATCGCGGCTTCCATAGACACCGTATCTATATATATATCGTCTTCTGAGACCAAAGACAAATCTGTTCAGCTTGCCACAGACTTTTTCAATGTGGTCTTTCCAGTTAAGGTGTTTGTCAATCGTTATGCCTAGAAAATCATATGAAGCTACTTCATGTACACAATCATCACTATATTTGATTGAGATTGGTCCGCGGAAGGACATAGGATAGTTTTCATCCTGGAAATTATCCCTAAAAAGATTGAAAAGTGAGTAAGTAATTCATGATGACATTGATGACCCTGTAGAAAATATAATGATTAGACCAAAAGCACAATTGCTCTAACATTTGCTTAGGCGCACCCTTTTATTAATTAAGGTGATTAGGTGGATATCTATCGTGTTGTACGAGGTTGCTTCCATACTTCCAAGTTCCACGCGGACGTAGTCGCGGGCAAAAGCTAGTATATGTATATTTGTAACTGCTCATATTTTATTGAGATCAGTTAAGATTTGCCAGTAGAGTGTGTCATTACATTGTTGTCAAATTACATTTGTTTAGTGTTGCATATGTTGTTGGTAGTGTGCTGGATGTCTGAGGCTATTGCTTTTATCGAGGAAGCAGGGCGACGAATTGAAGAGATAAGAGTTCGACGCTCTCCCGAATTCGGACTTGGTACAAAGTTTTTCAATCAACATTGAATTCTTAATTGGGTCTTTGTTTACCATACCTGCTGATTCTTGAAATTAATAATACGATAGGTTCAATTCATTCCATTGGACGCCATTTTACGGGACGGATGGATTTGTGATGAATTCTGGTAATGATGATCTGTTCAGTGGTAATAGTTCAACACGAAAGTCCAACCACTCTAAAACGAAGAAAAGGAAACCACAAAATCTAGTTCAATGGCATTTCATTGAACAATGGCTAAAAATAAATAGAAATAGGTTCATGTTGATAATAATAATTCTATAATATGATGTTGTTAGGCAAAATGTCGGATGTTGTCGGAGGTCGATTTTTCCGCAGTACCCAGGAACAGGCAAGACAGGATAGGCAGGAACAGCCTAAAGAAACCATTAAAATGATGCGACGCGTTCACACCAGCTCGAACAGTATTTTGGCAATTTTCGGGAACAGGCTCGAAAGTCTCTACCTCATGCTCTGCTGCGAACTTCACCTATCCAGTGGCGACAATCAATCGAATTATGACACTAACTGGCACGGTTTTGAGTAACACAGTGTATCCACTGTAGGTATAGGGTTGTCTGCGGCCGCAGTCACGAGGCACTCGCGCCGGTAAAGGTGAAACGCCGACCGTTTTGTAATATTGCTCCGGCTTCTTTTTATGACATAGCTCGACGTACACTTATGTTACTACCGCGCATATACCGCTGTTAGAGGTGTGTTCAGTACATCATACTTATTAATATAAGAGTGTACATCCGAACATGATCATCGACTCCATCATTATACAGTGGAAACTACCCGCAGGTAAAAATATAGTGTTGGCAAGCGTCTTGCTCCAGCGCGTTTAAATAAATAAATATCAGACAACCTCAAACAAATCAATCTAGACCCAAATTAAGCTCAAGAAGACTTGTGTTATGGGTAGGTACTAGACGACGATATACATACTTATATAGATAAATATATACTTAAATACATAGAACAACCATGACCCAAGCACAAATAATGGAGTTCATCACACAAATATTTGCCCTGGCCGGGATTCGAACCCGGGACCGTCTAGCATAACTGTGTCATGCAACTTTTTGTCGCGCGACAAATACTAGCTGTTACTTTTCTGTAAATTCTGTGCGCGCAAGACAGGTGACGTTAGTCACGCAACAAGTGAAGTTGCGTCAAGATTCAAGATATGCTAGCGCCGCAGGTAGTTTGACGGGATGACGGTGATGTGGTCAGGTTTACCGATGGAAGCTCTTGGATGAGAGGAGCTGCAAATAGACCTAGTTGGCATTATTATTACACTAGCTTTTGCCTGCGACTACGTCCGCTTGGAACTTGGAAGTATGGAAGCAACCTCGTACAACACGATAGATATCCACCTAATCACCTTAATTAATAAAAGGCATTATTAAAAGCGCCTAAGCAAATGTAAGAGCAATTGTGCTTTTGGTCTAATCATTACATTTCCTACAGGGTCATCAATGTCATCATGAATTACTTACTCACTTTTCAATCTTTTTAGGAATAATTTCCAGGATGAAAACTATCCTATGTCCTTCCTCGGATCTTAAACTATCTCCATGCCAAATTTCATCAAAATCGATTCAGCGGTTTAAGCGTGAAGAGGTAACAGAAAGACAGACACACTTTCGCATTTATAATATTAGTATGGATAGTATGGATTAGCTGATAATGACTTAGAATTATCAAGATTTTATAGGGGCAACGTTAGGTATTATATATTATTTGCACTTGCTCCGCCTCAGAAAATATAAGAAACATTACTTTTAGGTTTATTTTTGCTTTTACTGGATAATCAAGTTAATGATAATGGATAACTAAAATAAAAATTTTGCCCGTTTCAAGTAGGCAGCCGCTTCATCGGAGATGTTTACGATGTCATCTAAGTTACCCTTGAACCTTGTGAGAGGGCACTCCATGACTATATGTTCGATGATCTGAACTGGATGTCCGCAGTCGCAAGCAGGAGACATGCTCCAACCCCTATTTGTGCCAGTTATAAGCGCAGTTTCCTATGCCTGTTCTCAGACGGTTCATAGCTGTCCAGAGGCGACGGGGTCCCTTGAATCCAGCAGGGGGGCTGCGAGGAGAGAAAGGACATAGGGGGTTGGCAGAATCTTTATACCTCAGGCCTCACATAAATTAAAATCACACTGCTGGTCAGGGATTATCGTAGCAGGAGGGTTCCTTGATTTGAGTCTTTTAGGCCCAAAGTCGGCAAGATCTTTGTGGATGGGTAAGTTTTGGCCGCAGCGTGTTTTAGTGGCCTCTCAGTGCAAGCATCTTTTCCTCCGCAGGTGAGCTGGAGCTATTTATTTATTTATTTATTCAAATTAGTTACACAGTATTACAGTATAAACCAAGGCACTGTGAACTACAAAATTACATTTTAGAAAAGCTTAAATCTAGTTTGATGTAGGCGACGTAACTGCGTGGCTCCGTTGCGTCGTCTGATCTGGCGCAGGATTCGGCAGATTGCCCCGAAACCACCGAAACACAACACCCTTCGGCCAGAAGTCTGCACTTGCGATGGTGCTATGCAGCGGCCGCGGCACGCGCACCACAAACGAGCTGAAGTGCACGTAGTGCCGGGACTGCAGCTGGTGCACCCTCAGCGAGAAGCCAGTCTTCCGGCGGACGTACTCTACCACATCATCATCAGCTATGTTGCTGAGGGCGGGGAGCCAGTGAATAGGAGTAGGTTTAAGGCATCCGGTTATTAATCGCATAGTGTGGTTAAGCTGCGAGTCAACGGTCGGAACATGTGCGCTGTCCAAACTGGGGCACAATACTCAGCCGATGAGTAAACAACGTTTAGGTGGCAGTGGCGTAGTGATTCAGAAAAGTAAGTGTACGTGAAAGTGCTCAAATGTGTCAGTTTTATCAATATTATTGTTTTTATATTTATTTAGAATAAACTATGTTCAATTAACAAAGGTAATCGTGACATGCACCGGCACAAATGTGACAAAACATGCATGTCGATGGCAACCGTGTTTTATGGGTGCGTCGATAGTTCTCTAGTAACTATTGTAAAACATCTTCAAGCAAAATTACTGTCAGACGTGAATAGTTCCTCATTGCTTACAGTTTTTCGTGAACCAGTTGTGACATAAAATAGATACGGAGGCAATGAACTCATTAAAGAGGCCATTTGAGCCATTGTCAGGCGCTAAAACAGCGGCGCGCTAACCGGGCCTTTTGCGGCTGTCCAGTGTTTGTCCGCCGGGCCGCGTTTGGGGGACTGGGCGACACTTAGTGCCCCTTGCTCGCATACCGACACCATTAGCGGCCTCGTGTGTGCTTTACATTTATGAACATTCTAGTTTTTCATTTTCCTGAAAATTAGATGAAATTAAGCGAATAATTTCCAAAGAATTCTCATGTAGACAGTTTATTAAACATCACCATGTAGTGTAAATAAGTTCTATTTTATTTTGTTTTTGTATAATCGTTTGTGGATTGACTTTGCCTATATGAGCAACTAATTGTCCAGATTATGGACGTGTAGCCAAAAAGTAAAACTCGATATTCTATAAGGTTTCTCTATACATGCCTAAATAATTGTGTAATAAGTGCCAAGGTTGATGACGAATTCCTATTGCTTACGAATTACTTCATTTCCAAATAAATCTTGTTCTGAAACCATAAACTTTCATAGCCTTATAAAACATATTTAACCTAATCAAACCTACTGCGTAACTACACAACTGTTGAAAATATATACGGAAACGTTTTTAGTTTCGGAAAAAAGCGTGAGTTGGGTATTAAAGCAGTTTGGAAAAAAATGGCATGCGAAAAGGAAATACACCCCAAGATAAACTTTATTTAGTGCAAACCCTCAACAGTTATACTAATATGATGGCCCTAAAAATCCCATTTTTGACTGCCCCGGCCCAGAACCAGCCACCAGTTAGTCCCCTCGGCAATTTGCGCCGATACCTTATTAGCAATAAACAAAAACAGGGGCTTACGGCACCTCGCGGCGCGCGAGCGGTGACGAGCGGCGGGAGACTTTACAAATTAAAACTAGACTTTAGTAGTATCCGCTTCTGATTCAACGACGCATCCTGTTAGGAGGATATACTATACTACACCTACGGCGGGTATACCATACGTACAATAAACCTATAACATTATTATCAACATGCTGCCGCTGCAAATGTATCCAAAGATCCACGATTGTTCGAAGTACTATCCAGTCCAGCGGTTGGTTCACTGAAATTGGCTTCAAGTTGTTCGAATAGAAACACCTGAACGCCAGATAATTGCCATTGACGCAACCGTGTAGAGGAGGTATATAATGAGGATAGTTTGTTTGTAGTAGAGACAAATGAAGTGCAATTATGATGCCTAGGTAGGTCTGATCGTGGTTGGTTATGAAGTACGACTATCACGTCGATTTTGTTGGTGGTGGGTTCGCGGGCGGAGCATAGCGAGCGGTCCTTGGGATACTATATCATCCGGGTTTATCTGCCTCGTTCGCTCTTGTTTCTTAGATGGTAAGATAATATTCAGGTGACATTAAAACCCGCTTCCTCCCGGGTCTTGCGGCACAACCGATAAATCACTAAGGTTAAAACATCATTAATATTGAATCATCGTGATTTACGCGGAGGCGGAGGGCGGAGGGCAGCACCCTCACTGGCCTTAACCGGTGAATTATTATGCTTGCTTAACTTTTTGCTGTTTCTCGCCCGAACTGTTTTAAAATATGTTTTGTGGTTACAAGTTTTATTTTAGTGCGGAACATAATTTTAAACTTTTAAAATGGCAGATGGTAATTTTATAGAACGCTATGGTATCTATAAGAGGAATAAAATTAGTAGTGTAACCATTAACTACTTATAAGTAGTTTTTAATTATTTAGTGTGTTGTGAATGTTCTTATAACAAATGTTACATTAATTTATATCGCATGATAAAATGTGTGGTATATGTATATATTTGATATAAAAATATTTGCTTACGTACATAATATGTTCTTCTAAAACAACTAATTTCATGATTCAATGGGATTTGCTACGACACGACCTCCCGGCTTCTGTAAATAACATCAACATCACCATTTGTTCACTTCCAAAATAACTGGTTTCGAAAGAAAACCAATTAAAAGTTCCATCAATTAAAAGGTCTGTGTTTGTGGAGTTTAGGAGGTTCTCACAGACAAACAGACGTTGTTGAGCGCACAAAGCGCCAGCGAGGCTGCCCGAAGCGTGTAGCCCGAGAGCCGGCCATCGAAATTATTAAATAGTCATAGTAATTTATTCATTGAACAATATACATAGTCCATGTTTAATGTTTATTGATAAATCGATACAAGCATTTAATTCCTGCGTGTAGTTAAGGTTAGGTCGACACAGGATACTAAATATTTGAGCTTTGGTGACGGTTTTGAGCAGGACCGATTTATACTTTACAACGCACCGGTGAAATTAAAAGTGCTGAACACTACTACTTACTTATAGCCTATTGTGAATAAAATACATCATCCCAAATATCCTGCTGCTTTTGCTAACTATACAGGATTAGGACTAACAAGTACAGGATTTTTCGGCACTTCGGTGACATCGGGAGAGCACGAAATTTTTATCGAGAGAGTGTATCATTCTTAGCACCGGCTCCTGCGCGCGCGCCGCGTGTGAATCTACCGCCGTGCGCGCCGAGCTTGCCTCTACAGGGGGCTGGTGGCATCATACAGCTCCGTCTTTGGTACACCATTTTATCTCCAGAAGAATCTGACTGTAACATTTCACATGCATCGTGCATTGGAAATGTCACAAGTGTTATTGTTTTGTTGCTTGCTGATTTGGCCCTATAGCTTAGTAGGCACAAAAGCATGTCCTCTTGCCATGCCACTCAAGACAAGACACCAGTTTAAGCCTAGAAGGATCTGAATGTTTCATAATGGTCAGATAAAACAAGGAGTATTTCTGTAAAAGAAGGAAGTAAAAAATACACTTCAAGTAATCAGCAAGAAATTGTTTTCGTGATTATACGGAAACGATAAAATATTTATCACCAGAAGCTTTATTGTAATAGATTTTGAATAACTCGGCGGAGATCCATACTCGGATTTTAGGAAGTTAGGAAATCCGTAAAATTAACAAATCAGGTAACACACTTAACTAATAAATAAGCTAGTTTTGGCAGCCGTAAAGTCCAAGGAACGCAGTATATCTGAAATGAGCTTTTGCAGTAATTGTTTAATTCGATAAATCTGCAATCTTTGTATCCCAGCAAAATTATCTTCTTATTTATTCCCTGGACGTAATTTTGATATGGCACTGTAGTGCTGATGCTAAGGCGCGTCTATAGCCTTTGGATTTGGACTGCGCTTGCATCAGCCTGTAGCGGCAGCGGGCAGTTCGCGCAGGCGCGCTAATTGCGGTATCAGCTACCGTGCGCTTCCGGCGCGGGCGCAACGCGCGTGGGAGGTCTCTTTTGTTGTCGCTATAAAATCAAAGTGCTTCCTTTCACTATAAAAACTATTATTAAGTATTATTCCGAAAGTCAGCTCAAATCCCAGGCCATGTTACTATAGCAAATAAAACCTCCCATTTATTCACATGTAAAGCCTTTGGTGTACTTCTAAGTTAACGTAAAAGAAAAGATACGGCCGTTTATGCCGCAAAAAATTTATATTTCGACAGGGAATCAAAATTTATACATCTTAGGCTATTTTCCGTTGACCTAGAACTATGTTTGGAAATTCATTTTATGATTACAAAGTTGCTTGCAGTCGGAGAACTAACCCCGACCTATACAACAACAATAGTTTGCTCACAGCAAAGTTAAGTTAATGCCTCTTTTCAGTTTATATTTTCGTTAGAGAGCAAGATTCAGTGGTTTCATTGTTTGGAAGCCTCGGTGCGCGAATCTGACTTGCACTTGATCGGTTTTTTTATGATGATAATGGTTACGCATAATTATGCTTGAAATTAATGGTCGAGTAAAAAAAATAATCCTCCGCCAATCAATTTTGGAGCCGTGCGTAATCTATAAAGTACCTTTTCCGAGATTATACGGCGAAAACAAATGTTGTTTGTATGATACTTATGTTATTTATAGGTACACGACGCAAGAACCGTCGCTAAGATGAAGCAATCAGCCTCGTGACAGACAAAGATGGCCGCCCAAATTGCGAATTAATTCCGGAGTGAGATCACACGACCCGCTGTCCCTGCGAAGGCGCGGCGTTTGTCGTTACCTGTTTGGAAAGTATTGCAGGATGGAATCATCTGATCTGCCACCAGAGGGCGGTGGAGGTGATTGCTTTTATCATGCGATAAATAAGTAACGTAACACCCGTGACGTTTTGACAAGACGCGAGTGTGAGTGTACATCAAAAACCGACAGGACAGGTGGCCGACTTTTTCCTCGAATTGTGTACCATCAATCAACCAAAATTCGGTTGTCTACAGTACGGAGTTACTTAAGGCATTCAGTTTCATAGTAGATACATATGTGTAGTTAACTCTTAAGAATTAAGTACTTATCTACACATTGAAAGAAATTAAATAGCGAAAACGTGATAGCGATGATGATGATGATGATGAAAAAATTTAATCTAATTTAAGTTCTCATGAAAAAAAAAAACAATACCGGTTTCCTGACAATCGAACCGAAGTTTTGTGTCGAGTAGACAATTTTTTAGACAATAGGTAGGAACAACTTGAAATTAGAAGTTGAAGCGCGCAGTTTTTATGTTTTGAATGGACAGTATCGAAAATTCAAAGTCCGGAATTTCTCATATTGTCGCTATTAGGAGGTAAATACTGTAATTTTAAGTCGTAATTGTGCTTGTACCCGTGTGTCGCCACATTCCGGGTGCGGCTGTCTCGCGGCTCGTCTCCCGGCAACCTGCCGTCGACGACGACTTACAGTACACATTCCGTCTCAAATCAAATCAAATTCATTTACTCCGTCAGAAAAAAACCGTCGCACACCTTTTGCACCCATCAGCACAGCGTCCGACTATACCGTGCAAAGGCCTTCACGTGCTCAGCTCAGATATACTGTCATCAAGAAACTGGCAATAAGTACCGTTAGTTTTAAAAGTTTATCATGTTTATGCATAACGCCTGACCATAGAACCATCGAATTGCAGGACTGTAAACATAAGACAATATACGTAGTCAATATGGCTAGCCTGGAGAGATCTTCATTTCGCAGGAATGCCACTAACAGGATAGCATATGTATGTATAATCACATCATATTGGCTGTGGAGAGGGTTCGGCAGCAAATCAGTCATATTGCGGGTTTGTCTCTCGGTCTTGTCTAATTAATATCAATCAGTGGGCTGTCCAAGAAATGGTACAAGGTAGGTTCGATTCACTTTGATCTTTTACAAACCACGAAACACACACATTTACTTTATATGTACTGTACTTAGAGTGAAAAGACTTTAGAGAAGAATTTTCTTCTGTTTCGTCGAGTATAAATCATACATTAAAGCGAAAAGTTGAAAATAATAGGCTTCGAGCGACGATACTTTTAGATTTCAATTTAATTTGATTTTACTGGGCATTGCTGGACAAAGGCTTCCCTTTAATTTTTCCATTGTACCGGTCTGGGTTATCTCCAGAAGTCATCAATGTCACCTCGCCATCTCCATCGGGGTGTGAGTTTGACGCCATACTGGTCTTTATTTTGTGGAACTCGCTTGGTAGTCACTTTCGTTCACGAGTCCTCCGTTTCTGCTTTAATAAAATTCCATTTATTATTTCGATCTAATAACAGATTGATTAATTGTATAAGTAAAAAAGTATTAAAGCGTTTTTGAATGCAACATGACAATATCCCCTCAAAGTGTTGGGCAATGAAAGTTTGTTGGAAAATCCTACTGCCAGGGCCGCTATAATAACCATAAAAACCCTGCATCGTTTCAATAAGACAGCATTACTGCATGAAACAATAAATTTGACAGTAACCTGTGTTGACGCTGCGATCAATTACGCGTGTCAACAGGGATCATGCGCGTGGCGGGCGCGTGGCGGCCGCGTGCGCGCGCGCCGGCAGGTGAGCCTGGGAGACTGACAGATAACAGGGTTGCCAGGTATGAGCGCTATTTCATAGGGAGGTTAATAGAGTACAATAGAATAGAATAATCTTTGTTTATCAGCGTTACAAGTAATACCTACATGATAGAACATAGCCAGTACAAGATAGCCGGTATATTTTGTGACTTGTCAAAGGCCTTTGATGTGATTAATCATGAACTACTAGTAAAAAAAAACTAATGTGCTATGGACTAAAAGGGCGCAGTTGTAATCTAGTAGAATCGTTTTTAAAAAACAGAAATCAAACTGTTGAGGTGATGATAGGTGGAAAAAGAATGAGATCAGAGAGCGCTAGGAAATACCCTATTCCTAGCTTTCATAAATGACCTACCATCTGCCATATCTGAAGGACAAATCGTTTTGTTTGCAGGCGACACAACGGTAGTCGTAAAAGCGCGCACGTATGACGAACTAAGCGGGAAAATGAACACGGTCTGTGACCAGCTGAAGAGATGGTTCGCGGCAAACGGTTTGGTGCTCAGTGTAGGGAAATCAAACACCATACTATTTTCCGGCAAACGTGTTCTGAGCTCGAGAATCCAAAGTCCCATTCCAGTGTCTGATGACTGCAGGTTTCTAGGTTTTACGTTAGACCCCACGTTGAGTTGGAAAAAGCACGTAGACTTGCTATGCGATAGACTGAGCTGTGCCGTGTTTGCTCTTCGTAGATTGAAGCCGCTCGTGTCGAGTTGCGCGTTGAGACAAGCCTACTTTGCTCATTTCCACTCGCTTATGACCTACGGAGTAATCTTATGGGGCAATTCAACTGATGCTGACAGAGTACTGCGAATGCAAAAACGGGCACTACGCACTATGGTGGGCTTAAACCAGCGCCAGTCCTGTAAGGCGCTGTTCTCCGAGCACCGAATAATGACCCACTATTCGCAGTACATATTCGAGGTCATTATGTTCACCCGTAGGCATCTAGCAGACTTCAAGCGAGTGGAAGTGAAGGGTAAGTGTCTCCGCAGCACGGGCCGGCTCCGGACAGTGCCGCGCCGCACCGTGCTAAATACAAGCCAAAAACCCGCGGGTTATAGGGCCAACCTACTACGAGCATCTGCCCGCTGACCTCAAAAATGAACGTTCTGAGGAAACGTTTAAACGTAAGCTGAAGAACCTTTTATTGGAAAAGTCGCTGTACTCAGTAAAAGAATATATTGACATTGTTAAATAGATTTTATTGTAATAGTATTTTGACATTTTCATCGTTTGTTTTATGTAATTTAAATTTTGTTTTAGTTCTTAAGGATATTGTATTTAAATGATTCCTATTATTTTATTAAACGAATGATTCCTATTATTTTAAGATTATCATAGGGCAAATTGATGGCAGACGTGCGCAGGGAAGGGCACCTACTAGATGGTCTGACACAGTGAAGAAGGCAGTGGGCGGCAGCATGCACCGGGCGGTCCACGCAGCATATGACCGCACTGAGTGGAAACAGTTATGTGGTCGCGATCCTCATCAGTGAGGGAACGACGAAGAAGAAGATTATTTTATTCTTGAAATTTTGACATGTCTTTATTATTTATTATTGTTTGTAATTTCATTGGTACCTTGGTATTGGTACTATAATTTATTTATTTATTTTGATTAGGTATGTATACTATTGTGTACTACCAAGCTAGTTGTTAAGATTTTTTTGTATTTGTATTTAATGTAAATTGACGATCACTTTATGATAAGTAATGTAAACTGACATACTCTTATATTTTACAAGAACATTATATTGTGAGACAAATAAACTAACTAACTAACTAACTAAACATAAAGATATCGTCTCGACTCGACGGACAGTTACGTTAGATACTGGAGGCAGATATTACAGTTTTATTCCTGAGCCGCAAGAAGGCATAAGACGCTGGTAGGACTCCTAAATTTCCACTGGTCTGCATCAATCGATGCGATCGTTGGTTCACAGAAACCTTGCATATAAATGGTATGTCCACGTTGCGTCGTGCGATTGTGTCCGCATATGACAGTTATGCTAGAGGTGTATATATTTTCACCGTTTCTCGCACGAGTTTATTACCCGTCTCTTTCTGTACAGTAATATGAGAGAGTGACGGGTAGCACTATGTCGCGCGACAAGAATCGCGAAGCACAGTTGTGCTTGATGGGCTAGCAATGGCATATAATATTGGATACAGAAGGCAGTACATACTTCTTTGCGGTCGGACACTGCCGGTGCCTTTGCTTTGAGACCTACCTCGTACACCTTAGGTTTATATTGTGGTAATTATTTTGTATTTTACTTCTAATTATGTATGTGAACGTATATAGTATAGATCCTATATAACCAATTCGTAAGTTTGACCTAAAATAAGATAAAATTATGCCAGAATAATATTCTCTTCAACACCATAATTCGCCTGTCATAAATCAATCGGTTTATTTATTCATAATCACGGTGTTGCACGTCGGTAATGGGCCGGCGCGTGCGCCGCCCGCGGCTCGCGCCCCTGCCATGCCATGCCATGTCATGCGCGCAGATGCACTATTAATGTTATTGAGCAGATTCAAACGATTATGAAAAGGGTATGAATATCTACTATGAATGTGTAATTTTAATCGAAAACATGTCAGGAAGGGAAAGTGACAAATAAAGTTACAGGAATAGAAGAGGAGGTATGCTGGTAGGTCGCGTCACAATACGTCTACGTTGTTGAGCTAGGTAAAGACGTAGTTTCAAGAGTCTCGCGTATTGAATTAAAGTTTTTGGTAACAATATTACAAAGTTTTCTTTACGGTTTTTCATTATTCATACTTAATGATGATGATTTGGTGTAGGGACGCCCGGCCGGAGACAGGCGGGCTGTCGATCGCTTGAGTGCGTTCATTCAGCCCAATTCCCAGTTGGAGCCAAGGGTTACTGTCCCGGCAGCGCTCCCATACAGCCTTCTTCCTCGAATCTTCTTGTTCTCCTGCAGAAGATAAGGACATCTTTAAGGTTAATGTCCCTCAGCTCCTCCTCTTCTAGTTTATCTTTCCCGAAGATGTTATAGCGTACTATCGCATACATACCACACTCTGCTATAACATGCTTACTTGTCTCCTCATGGCCACGAGCAGCATGGATCACTTACTACACCCATAATGTTTAGGTGCCTGTTAAGGCTATTGTGTCCCGTGATTATACCTGTTAATAATCTGAGATTTTTCTTACCTAGTTCCAGGAGATACCTGGTCCTTTTCCTGTTTATGTCTCCTAGGATCATCTTCGATTGTCGACAGTCCGTTGTCTCACGCCATTGTCTGTTGGCCTCTTCCTCCATTAGTCTGGCTATGACATTAGTCTGGTTATTGCTCAAAGGTTAACTGGAAGAGATCCCTAATAGGGATAAGTTCGCCTTTGTACATATTTCATTTGTTATCAATGTATTTATAACCAGTTGTTGTGTACAATAAAGCGCTTACATACATACATAACTCCTTTCGTTACTTCTGCCGTTATTGGCAGTGCAGGATCAGGTCCCATGAGTTCCCTTTCTGCCCCTAGTCTTGCCATCTCGTCTGCCCTTTCATTCCCTGTCACACCCTGATGTCCAGGTACCCATGCTACCGTAATCTTTGTGTGCTCTCTGAGTTTGTTAAGGGCTTCCCTACATTCCTCTACCAGGGATGAGCTTACCATCGGCTTGTCTAACGCTTTTAGCGCTGCCTGGCTATCTGTGTATATAACGACAGATCCATTATTCATACTTAATACATTATTGAAAGGAGAAAAAAAGACAGAGGGAATTTTTTGTAGCACTGTTAATTAAAATATGTACTTTGAGAAATTTTGTACAAAATATACCTTAACCTTTCTCGTTGTACTACGAGTAACACACAAGTGTGTTACTCGTACTTTAACTGCATTTTAAACCCCCGTCGCCTAATAAAGGCATGGTGCAAAGTCTGTAATTTGCTTGTCCAACACACAACACATTACTGCTAACGTTGTTTGCCGACGGTGGCCGCGGGCCTCCCCGCTGGTGGGATCCGATTTGCTTGGAATTGTTCACTAAACACATAATTGTATAATTGTTATGTTGCACCCAGACACGAATAATGTCCCTGCCGTTAAACGGATTATTACTTATTGACAATATAATTCAAGTGTCTATATGGCTTTTTAGAAACTTGTGTTTTAACTTTTAAGTTACCCTGATTGTTATATTATCTATATAAGTATTAAGTACGTATATTGTCGTCTAGGACTCATAACATAAGCCTTCTTAAGCTTAATTTGGGACTAGATCGATTTGTGTGAGGTTGTCTGATATTTATTTATTATTTATATTTTCGGTTGGTTAAGATTTGACTCTTTCCAATGTTCAATCAAGTCCAGATTTGGCACACGTATAAAACCAGCATCTGGCTTAGGGCACATGCAAGAGTGATAGTGTCTTGGTATTAGAGCCAGGATCATCGTGTTAAGAGGGGATTCACCGACGGTTAACAGCACTGCTTCCATATATTAGCGTTTAGACAACAAAACCTAATATTAACCATGACCTGGTGCACTATAAAAGCTAGGCCTTCGTGAGCAATATAAATTGCTCTAGAACGGTGGATCATATCAACAGCAAGCCTGTCGCTGTCCCGCTCCCACTCGTCGGCTCACTGATGGGAAGTTACGCCACAATTACCTGTCTGGCGAAATTAAGCATTTGTAATGGAGGATATAATATGTTTAAGTGACAAAGCTAATAACACAATATATTACGAGCCGAGATCAAAGCGCACGTCAATCGAATTTCGTCAAACGCAACAATATCTGGTGATTAAGCATTCTCACGAGAACCGATGTACAGACAGACAGACTAACGCGGCCAGCAATGCGGATGGTTAACTTAGAAGCAGGGAAAGACCGACTCTATGTCAAGCGGTACAAAGGACCCTCCATGTAATTAATAGGTGAGGTACCTCTGACATTATTGAGCAATATTATCGTTCTATTGATAAATTATTTGCTGAGCAATTGTAAGCGTTAAAAGCTTATAAGTAGGGCAGTACCTGATGATTCTGCAACTGCAAATGTAAAATGGCGCTGGGGGTGGAATTGAAACACGGCCCCCGTTCTAATAAACATCAATCAAGGCACTATTAAATGCACCTTTGCTCTGTTATATTGGGGTCTGCTCCCGTTGGGTCCCGATACCGCTCTGTTACTGAAGTCTAGTCTGTGTATCAGACATTTTGCCTTAATTTCTTAAATTGAAAGGCAACAATGAGCGAAGTTTCGAAGAAGCTGCGGTTGGAAATTATGTTCAGTAACAACGTGTGGCCTACATTGCAAAGTTTGCCTTTAGTTCTTGATTTTCCCCACGGATTCAAACCCGTGGGAATTTAAAACTCACCTCTAGTTTAGTATAAAATGAAAGGAAATCAACATATTATAAAGAAAAGTCATATGCGATAGTCATCATCAACCTTTTTATTTGTCAATACATGGGTTATAAGGGAAGCTTCTGTATACGTGTGAACCATGAAGTTCCTCGGGGTATCTAGGACGTGTTACAAGTTGAGATGATAACAACGAAATTTCATCGTCATGTCTACAATTATGTTTATGATTAATTCCATATAATATGTTCAACATGGTTAAAATACTTGTCAGTAAATAATGTCCAGCACAGAGCAGCGGGCCCCGTGCGGAGCGCGGCTTGTGCCGGACGCATCACCTGCGCCACGCGGCGCGCACCGTGCAGCATAGGTGCAGCCAGCGACGGAGAAACTAGGCGCATCAAGCGCTTAAAGCAATATACATATTATACGATACTTGAGAGAAAGGAAAGTCTTTTTTTTATTCTGAACAGTCATAATATAGTTGTAAACTAGGGACACGAGTACACTCCAGCCTGTCGCACGCCACTGCGCAATATACGCATTTGGCCTGCCTGGTGGAAAAATAATTTTAGCGAAAATCCGGTAGAATCGAGCATTAGTGCAAATCCTATCAAATAGATCTAATATGGGCGTTTCTTTTTATTCAGTGGTTATTCCTCTAGTGTAATGCCGGTAGACTCAGACGTGTAAAAGTGCTCTTGTGGCCTAATAATTCGCACCCTTGGTAAAATAATGCAACATGTGACTTTCCGTCAAAAGTGGTTTTATTACGGAAATATCCTTAGAATTATGCGTTCTACACGGTAGATTTTTTTTATAATTTTAACTTTTGTCGTTTCTGAGATATTTTAAGCGGAAAACGACGCAAGTGAAGAGGCGACGTAAAATAATGCTACAAATGCGTATGCGTCCTTTTTTGACGTCGTTCCTGTGAGCGCATATCGGCGCGCGCGTTGTCGTAAAGTCAGATGCGTCGGTGTTACCGGACTGTGATCATGCGTTGCGTTTTGGATCTAAATCGGCGAGAATGGATGCGGAAAACGAAACCGGTAATGATAAGTACTTTTTACAGCTCAAGAAAATTATCTTGTAATAAACAATCATATGTGCACATACGACTGTTTGAGTTCTAATTATTGAGATTAAATAGCCAGTCGCATGATCACATTCGACGTTATTTATCGATTTTTTACTAATTAATGTTTTTTTTAACAAACATGTTAGGCAATATTGCCATAATGTTATAAGAAGAGTTTAAGGTAATTTAATTGTTTTTTTAAATTATGGTCGTATATTCATTTGCGTCGTTGTTGTACAAACTATTCATAGTCACGTCGTAACATGTTGCGTTATTTTAGGACGTAGTTTAAGATGCGTCGTTATCAAAAAGTTTGAAGGTATAAAAAAGCATGTTATTGAAAAAAAAATCTAACGTTTTATTAATATGTAATAACTAAATGCCTTACCTGTAATTCCAACCATTTTAAACCGTTAAATTTATCGTATTTTTATTTTTATTACCTATATGAACTGTACGAACTTTACCTACTAATAAAATCTACTTATTTGTAGATCTTAACATATTTATCATATTGTATTTATTTCTATGATGCCGTTTTTAGAGAAGTGATTACTTTTTTCGTTATTTGAAGTTTCTAAAGGAATCTCGAAATGTTGGGACACGAGGAAATCTTCGACATAGCGAACTTAGAAGAATCTGCTCTACCCGACCCTATCAGCGAAAAAATAACCTGTTACTACTTACTACTGCATTCATCATGCTAGCATATAATGTGCTTGTAACAGTAAAAGCAAAAAAAAGATAAGAAGGAAGGCCCTGCTCTCGACAGATGTCCACCAAAACTTTTAAACCTAGTTAAATCTTTCCACGCACGATGCTGTTGTTCATGACAGCCGGAGTTTCTGCTTTATTCGACATGCGGAGGGACTGCGGCCGAGTATTGCCACCGATACTTTTCGACATCTTTTTCCCTGCTTCTGAAGGTTGCATTTGGGAACTTTAGTTTAGCGGATACACTTTACACACAAGAGTAGAAGGGAAACTTTTTGATTTTTTCCTGTTGAGGTCTCGTCGTAAACGTATACATAGATTCACTGTTATTTTCCGATGATGCCGCATTCGTTGCCAAAAATTTCCCATCAAGAGTTACAGATTCTTTTCGATAAGTTCGCACACCCTTGTTCTCTCCTTTCCATGTCCATTAATGCTAAGAAGACAGTTGTTCTGGCGCAAGGTATTCACCAGCCAACTATTTTGTTGGATAGTGTCGTGTCCCTTGATGTTGTTGATCAGTTCCCTTATCTAGCAATCCCACTTGTCAAGCAATCTGTCACTGAATGTGGATATCGGGAACCGGCTTGGTTAAGCGGTTACAATGTTTGGGAAGCTCAGTGCAGGAGTCTAGACTAGTCTACTATCTGACAATCAAGAACAAAGTGTTTGTGTATCAAACTTGTGTTCTGAGTATAGTTTTGTGTGGAACTGAAACCAGTACGTCGTCGTATAAATAAGGCTGAATATTTTCCACTTGCGGTGCTTTCGTAGCAGTCTAAACATCACTTGGCGAGACAGGGTCACGAATGAGTGTTGTAAGTCGCGCAGTTTTCCAGGATTTCTGCAATGCTTAAACAGCGTAGATTGTGATGGCTGGGGAAGCATGTGCACTGTATGGATGCCACTCGCTTACTGTGTACCCTGAAATATGGGGAGGCCCATGTTGCGTTTCAAGGACTGCACTAAGCGAGCAATGCCGGCATTTGGCATCAGTCCAGCAGACTAGGAAACTCTAGCCGACGAGCATAGCAAGTGGAGAACGTCTTTAGCCGAAGACTGTAAGACTGAGAAATCAAAGCTTGTTTCAGGTTTTAGCCGCAAAACGCGAGAGGAGACGCCATAATGAGAGGAGGGTTGTTTCACCAGCTCGATCATCTAACGACCCTTTATTGAGATGTCAATCTTCATCACTGTCACTCCCGCATCGGACTTTATAGTCATTCTTAATCTTAACACTGCCACAAAAACGCTGCATAGTAAAATAATAATCTGATACAAATTTTAAGGCCTGTGATGAAAACAGTTTATGACTTAAGTCTTAAAACACTCGTGTGTTTCCTAAAACCAAGCTCAGGTCAATGCTCATGTTTAAAGGCTTATCATTGAGTAACAGTTGTATATATTACCATCAAAAAGTTTAATATTCTTATCTATTCGTTTCATTTATATAGTGTTTAGTATGAACGAGTTGTTACTTACTAGTTTCAGTTTTTAACGCTTATTTTTTTTGTGGAGTACATATTTTAAATGGAAAATATGATGTAAGTATTGATACCTTATCATGCCGATAAAAAGTTAATATGTATTAAAATTAATAACATTGTTTTATCTTCTTGCACTTACTGTGTTATAGTAGCAAACCACAGTATTTTTACTCATTGCTGCCTAGTTATTTAAGTAAATAATTCGGTAAAATAAGTTCACTTGAAATAATATTCATTTACAGATACCTAAATCTTTCAGATTCTATAGAAATATAATATTTTACACATATACGACCTCATAATTTCAAGGGTTATTCATAAAACAAAGACGTATGTGCACATGCGTCACGTAGATTTTTGTAAAATAATGACGGATCTGCTGATACGTCGGCTGATGCTTGGTAATAAATAGCCGTATGTGCACATCCGTTACATTATTTTGAAAAATAATGCGTTTAATGAAATGGGACATAACACATTTAATTGATTACATTAATATAAACCTATATGCAAAAGTACATGACAATTCGACGAAACGCAAAAATGTTATCAGCAAAAATCACTTGCAGAATTTTTAAACTGCTCTCCTGTAAAGTACACATTTTGCAGATGTGGCTTTGTTTTACCAAGGGTGCGAATTACATACAGAATATAGTAGGAACATTATTTAATTATAGTAGTTTTTGAGTTTACGTCTATCTTGGATGGGTACATAAACACACACAGCTGAGGGCTTTTTATAATAAAGTGACAGAAAAATCAACAGCCGTACCGCATAACTTCCTTTTTGTTTCCACTAATGAAGCAAAACGTCCCAAACCCGCTTATATTTTCCATAACATTTTGCTTTTAGGCACGTGTTTTTGCGTCACGTAGATTTTTGTAAAATAATGACGGATCTGCTGATACGTCGGCTGATGCTTGGTAATAAATAGCCGTATGTGCACATCCGTTACATTATTTTGAAAAATAATGCGTTTAATGAAATGGGACATAACACATTTAATTGATTACATTAATATAAACCTATATGCAAAAGTACATGACAATTCGACGAAACGCAAAAATGTTATCAGCAAAAATCACTTGCAGAATTTTTAAACTGCTCTCCTGTAAAGTACACATTTTGCAGATGTGGCTTTGTTTTACCAAGGGTGCGAATTACATACAGAATATAGTAGGAACATTATTTAATTATAGTAGTTTTTGAGTTTACGTCTATCTTGGATGGGTACATAAACACACACAGCTGAGGGCTTTTTATAATAAAGTGACAGAAAAATCAACAGCCGTACCGCATAACTTCCTTTTTGTTTCCACTAATGAAGCAAAACGTCCCAAACCCGCTTATATTTTCCATAACATTTTGCTTTTAGGCACGTGTTTTTGCGGTAAAACTTAACTAGTTAAGCACACCGTTTTGTACGAGTACATTAGCTATCAGAATCCGATAGGCGCAAAACATAAAAAGCTAAAATAAAACATCAAACCACGATTCGGGACCATTCTGATTCTTTTTCCGCCGCGAGGGCGCGCTGGCGGGGCGAGCTGCGGCATACAAACGGCGCTCAAGCAGCGGTTGGGGCTGATTTATACAAGCCGGGATTACGCGTGATATACAGCAAATTATGGCTCCCAGGGATTATCGTCTTGACCGCTTTCCGAAGAACACGCTCCCAAAATGTTACCATGATGAAAGTAATACGTCCAAAAGCAGTTAAAATTTATAATTTATCTTTGAAGTACACTGATACTTAAGTCGTTTTTCAAAAGTTTAAATTATACTCATAAATATATATTTAAATACATGAATTGTATGGAAATTGGTAAAAAAAATCTATATGTATGTACTTATAAAAAAGTTGCCAGCTTTGAAGCTCCTTGAATTTAAAAGTTAAAAAAATGGGACTTCGAGTGTTATGAAAAGACAGCTACCGCCACTTGCCATAACGTGCTTTAGCGTATTTTATGACTAGGTAGTAGGTACTTACAAGCAAGAATTATTCCAAAGTTGAAAGATTTGTTAAATATACACTGTAGAAATTAAAACCAGCATCACGATTCCCCTGCCTTGCCCTACTTTGAATAATATTTTCCTGCCCCTAATGTGCTAGATGCCGCTGTAGCTGCTACACCGGCTGTCCAACGACGAAAGGTAACAAGTGCCCATGAAACCTGTTGGCGGTTACTGCGTTGTGGCACGGCGGCGATGGGGATGCGCAAATAACAATATATTAGCTCCCCGGGGAGAACAGGGCTTAGCTCTTACGGCGCGGGGGATGGCCGCGGTCGATGCGGTTCTGTCGATGAACGGAAATTATACACATTTTATATTTGGTATGCTTTCCTCATTTATCGTCGACCTGTTTGGGCCCACTGCCGAACGTAGGTCTGTCCTAGTTTAACGTCACTGAGTCTCAACGACTTACTCAATCACAATACTCACAACCCAGCAGCAGAAATATTGTACAACAGAAATAGGTACAAATAGAAATATTGGACCCAACAATTAATATAATATGTATCTACTCGTATCCTACCCACCAAAATATTTCATTAAATTGGCGGCCAAAACTCACTGCTCATAAGGCTTTTGCTATCATCCCTCCGCGCGGAAGAAGTGAAACTTCGTAATGTGGAAATGAAAATAGGAAGGGGTAGAAATAGATTTTTAGTGATCTCATATTGTTTCTTTGAGACCAACTTCTTCACTCTCGCTCTGTCTCTTTCTATTCCCCCTCCCCAGGAGCGTTGAACGTTTAACGCAACAGTGCTTTCCTACCCCCTCCGCGGTAGCGTTAAACGCAACCGTTAAACGTTTAACGCAGTGGCTATTTCATGAATGGCTCGAGCATAACTTCGGTAACCTAAAAGAAAAGCTGCCGGTGTTGGCCCGGAGAGCCGCTGGAGATGCCCGAACCATTCAATGTTTCAATTAACACTTAAAACTAAACATTGTTCAATGTGATGAGTTCAACATTAATGCAAGACACGAGTTATTAACTCGTCAAACTCGGTAATGGGGTTGACTCTAATTTCTCTTTCAAGTTATCGATGGTTGTCACCTTCAGCGCAGCTCTAGCGCGAAATGTATGTGGGCACCGGCCGGCGAGTTGTTTAAAACCAAAAACCCGCCTCGAAGATTTCTCGCGCGCACAGCGGCGTTGCTGGCGAAGCAAAAGTGCCCGCTGGGTCAGGATCAGGAGCAGTGCGGTTCTCACGTCTAAGTAAATACATAAATGTCTGTTTTCCATGATCTTCATTAATCAGATCGGATCCACAAGTTATGACATGAATGATCTTTGGGTTCCAACCCATCATGAAAACCCATGAGAAAACAGAATGGTCTCCGTTTAAGAGTCCTTACAATTTATTTATTAATTATACAAAACCCATTCATCTTTTCCCGCGTTTATTTATGATCTGTGTGAACCCTAATGCTCTGTATAACAACGCTATGCCTGTACTGTTTTTTAACTGTAACAACGGTAATCTACGCCATACAATTTCGATGTAAGAAGATGTGTCATACTTAATGGGCTGTAAAATAGCTTTAAGTTTACTAGGTCTTTAAGATTGCGCGCAGACTTATGGCTTGTGACACGCGACCTTTCAGTATACAATTTTCTTTGTTTAAAGTGACGACGAATATATTGGCGACATTACATTCGCCAAGTCACAAGTACAGCGATACCTCAGTACCACTCTTTTAGTGTCTGTTGTTCCTGCGTGTGAGGCGCGGCGTCCCCAGGGCGGCGCGAGCGCCGCGGCCAAAGTTAAAAACCGTGTAAGTTTATTACAATGGCCCGACTAACCGGGGGTGCGCGTGCACTGCGTAACACGATAAAAGGACAAAAAGAGAGAAAGTGCGTTTGATAGGATTAACCTTATAATGTTTCGATCAATAAAGTTTATGGGTGGTCAATTGTATCACTTGGACATGCCTACATTCATGTTTTTGGACATATTTCTTTTTGGACATTAGTCTTGCATAGGAAAATAAGATCTTGACGTTCACGAACATATTTTTTTAGCTCGAGCTTTAGATGTGGTACGAGTTAAGTTATAATCATAAATTACATTTACTCCGAGGTGCAAGTATGTATTCTGGGGCCCAATTCGAGAATGCCGTTGGAGATATCTCCAAACGTCAAATCTCCATTAGATAACAGTTATATCGCCATTGAACTGTCATTTAAATGCGATGAGCTTAAAAGTGACATATCTCATCTCAATTTTGGAAATACGAAGGCGATAATGATTGTCAAAAATGTTATTCATGTATATAAATTTCTGTTTTGAACGAAACGTAACGGACCAATTTCACGTACTATGCGGTCAATTTATAGTATGCGCCTGTTATTTATGCCGTCAAATACAAAGGAAACGAAAATTTTGCGCGTCCGAATTGACGAAGTTGCGATATCGCCACTTGTCAAGTAGGCACACGTCAAAAGTGACGGATGGCGATGAAAATGAGAGATCTCCATTATATCTCTAAAATTGGTCGAATACCCCCCCTGGTTTTGTATCAAACACGAAGGAATTTAAAATTAATTACAATATAACTTTCAATGTAGATATACAGAAACGGTAATAATAACATTCTCGCCCAAATAATTAAGAGTATACATAGAAAATCTCTATAGTAATATTACTGTGTACCCTGTGAATTGTCCGCCAGTAGACGCTCTGCGCCGAGCTAAGGCGGGTGTGAGCGTATTAACTTATAATAAACTACGCGCGGTTTTACGCTGCGATGCGTCGTCGCGCGCTCACTGGAACAACGCCCTAACAGCCCACCTCTTTCGATGGGCATTTAACCTTTGCATCGTCTGAATAGAGTTGTTTGTATGTTGAAGGTGATTGGGGTGTAAATACAGCTTAAGGCAAATAAAAGTAACTTTATCCTCGCATTAATAGGACAGATATTTGTGCCCGTTTCACAAAGTGATAGGTCGTTTCAGACGCGGCCGGGGAGAGATACCCTGCATATCGGATATTAAACTGGGGGCATTTTTATTAAAAATCATCGCTTACGCGTTAATGGGGTCTCTGGTTTATTGTTTGTTTGTTCGCTTTATTAGATGGGAGATAATGTTTTTAATATGAAACGCGACCCTTAGTTGTATCCTATTATAAAAGCAAAGCTGCATATCTAGGGGTAAAGTTGTTCTTGCCAGATTCGACACGATATAAAGTGCAGAAGAAGATCTTCCAATATTGAACTTGCTTAAATTATTAAACCATTACTTAAATCAATTTAAATTGTAAGCAAATAAAACGTGTTTGTTAAGTAAATAAGTGTAACGTTACAGTGTATTTTTGTAATTTTTTTTTGTGAGAGAAGTTACACAACATCACAAAGGATATGTTGTATAGAAACGGTATTAATATTGTGATTGGAGTCTGAAATATGAACTTCAAAAGGGTTCTGTTTTTTTATTAATCTAGAACAAAAACATTGCTCGTACGATACCTGGTGTATAAAGCGAAGCATTTTTGTTTGGCTCCCAAATTCTGGCACAAGTGGCTAAAATATGTTTTTTTTACTGAGATATGCGACCTTTAGACGAGAACAGCTGGAAATCTGAACAACTGGACTCCGAACATCCGGAATTCGGACATACGAAATAATTTATGGCCAAATTGAAACGGAGAAAACTTAGCTCACTTCGCACGCTCGGTCACAAGTCAGCATATTTCTTATTCATTGGTTAAGGTAGTTCATGATTTTAGAATAAAGGCACAAAGGTAAATTGTTCAATTGGTTTCCTTTTAAAGGTAAGTAAATGCTCCTAACGAAGGTCTGTGGAATCACTTACGCACTTCTTGTGCAAGCGCTCGATCCCTTTAATATCAGTTTGTGAACGCATTACGCTGAAAGCAGGTGATTCCGAGACACATCTCCGCCGCCCTGAACCACGCAAGAGGACATTCACCGTGTTGTTATTGTGGTTCAAAATGAATTGACAAGTAACAATGGGAATGGGTTAACTTGAGTGCTGCGGGCGCGGGAACTTGTTTTGTTAATCCGCGGGAAATCCTTGCTACTTGTAAGTTTGTTCTGATACAGCTGAGAATTGTTTTTAATTATAGTAAAGTCTTCAAAGTATTATTGTTTGAGAAATAATAACACACTAAAACAAAGTAACGGATATTTCTGAAACGTGAACTCAACTGTAGGTGATGGGCGGGACACTTGCTTAAAAGTCTGAGAGTGGGGTCAAGTCTAAGTTGTGTCCAGAGATAAGATATTAAGACATAAGATATTTTCAGGATAGCTAGAATATTATAGATCAGACTAACAGAGGGCTAGGCAAAGTGGCCCGAAAATTAAAAGGCTTTTGTTTAACTCAATAGGATCTGAGCTAAAATGATGATGAGAAATAAATTATTATACTTTACGATAAGTTTTTTTGTTAAAGCTTAAGAATTCAGCCTCTATTTCAGCCGCCACAGCCTCCTGACAGTTGTGGCGGAGAGATGGGACAGTGCTTCAATCAGGTACTGGACCTCTCAACATCTTAGTTTAGGCAGTAACATAGTTATTTAAGTTTTCTACGTGATACTAACAACATATGGATAATTTTAGTCCGAAATAAACGCTTTTTATTTTATTTTATTTTTTATTTTATTTATTTTCTATATCTCCGCCATTTTGGTAAATTTCGAAAACCTGAATTGACAAAAAAACTGTACAATTATCGAACCTGCTCAAGAAATTTCACAAGAATCGCTTGAGAAATGTAACCTGTAGGCGAAAACAGCCGGAAATCTTATGTAGATCTTTGTTATCTGGAATAATGAAATTAACTAATTAAATTAAAAGAGGGGGTCATTATTCAGGGAAAATGTCAACAGCACGATGCAGCAGGATTCGCAGCTTAGTTGCACAACGCCAATGTGTTGGTAACATCTTCTTAAAAAAATGTCTGTCTAAAATATTACCTACATGCGGAATTTTATTGGGGAATAAAATAGTTTTGGGAATCGATATATAGGTTATACATATGAAAGATCTACTAGGACACTTCAATAGAAAAAAAATACTCTCTAGTAAACAGTTCGGTTTCACAAGGGGACGTTTCACGACTGATGCAGCATCTGTACTTGTTACACACATTTATGACAGCTGGGAGGAATCTTGTGATGCAATTGGGATCTTCTGCGACCTTTCTAAGGCATTCGACTGCGTTCATCCTGGAACACTCATTGTGTGTAAATGCTTTAAGCCTTATGTCTTCATATCTCAGTGATAGAATGCAAACAGTGGATGTAAATGGAACCCAGTCCAATGGAACTATAGTTAAGCTAGGAGTGCCACAGGGCTCTATATTAGGTCCATTTCTATTTTTGGTTTATATAAATGACTTACCATGTATAGTAGATAATCTTTGTAATATAGTACTATTTGCTGATACATCATTAATTTTCAAGGTTCACCGTAAATCAACCGACTATGCGGAAATTAATTGCACGCTAGAGAAAGTACTTAACTGGTATACTACTAATAATCTTCTATTAAATGCCAAGAAGACTAAATGTGTTAGATTTGCTTTACCGAATGTTACGGCGGTAGACTCTACTATATTACTTAATGGTGAATGCTTAGAAATAGTGAATAAGGCATTATTCTTAGGTATAACATTGGACAGTATTTTGCAATGGAGTCCACAATTAGCAGTGCTTGCAGGTAAATTAAGCTCAGCGGCGTACGCTGTTAGGAAAATTAGACAATTGAGTAATGTTGATACAGCTCGCTTAGTTTATTATAGTTATTTTCATAGTGTCATGTCATATGGTATTCTGGTTTGGGGCAAAGCAGCTGACATTCAGACTACATTTGTGCTACAAAAAAGAGCCATTCGTTCTTTAATATAACCTAAATTCTCGTGACTCCTTAAGAGACATTTTCAAAGATATAAACATCTTAACTGTACCGTGCCAATATATTTATGAGAGTATTGTGTATGTTATTAGAAACCTAGATTCATTTACAAAAAAATCCGATTTCCACATTTTTAACACTAGAAATAAAAATAAAATTGCTATTAGAAAGTTTCGTGTTCGTAAAGTAAGTAAATCCTTTTTATGCCATTGTATTCATTTTTATAACAAGTTAGCCTTTCTATCTCTCAAAAATTATTTAAAAAAATCTCTGAATGTCAAAAGCATATTATACAGTAGAGGACTATCTGACAGACAAAAATGCATGGCCTGAACCAGAAACCGCGTAGCTGACTCCTTAGATTGTACCTAACTTAGTTTAAGGGACACAGTTCTAATAAGAAAGCATATCAAACGTAAGTACATAAATTGTGATAAACCGTCAGGCTTTCTTGTAGTTTCTATTTTATTCTTACAGTTTTCCTCACTTATATCTTAAAATACACTTTTAATATGTTTTCTTGTAGAACTACGTATAGTTAAGTTCATATCATTGTAATAGTTAAGTACTTATGCTTTCTGAAAAAATTACTTAATGTTGAGTTTCTTTCGGCGTTTTTTCTCAACAGTGGTCTCCTGTTGTGAAATGCCGGTAGACTCAGACCTGTAAAAGTGCCCTTGTGGCCTACTTGCAGAATAAAGTTCCTTATTTCATTATGTTGGTTTGGTAAGGGCTTTTAAAATTTTGAATTTAGGTTATTATTCGTAGCACTAAATTTCAGCAGTTCGTAGCACTAAATTTGCTAGTGAAATTAGACAACAGGCATTTCGACGATGCTTTACGCTAACTTACTTCATCATACATATCTATGACTCCGGACCCCTATACGGTATTTCATTATAAATTGACCAAAATTTGTATACATAAATATGTATAACTAGGTAACTGTAACATCCTTTCCTTGGCTAATCATTATCAGACTCGGTTTTTCGGAATTTCTCAAATTGAATCATCCTATATGTATAAATCGGATGTCGGAGGATCACAAAGAACATAAGGGGATTCGCCGCATGTACAAACATTCTCGACCTGACCACTTCAGACTCCGAAATAATTCTCAAAACCAACAAACATTTTAACTATGCAACATGATTGAGCCGGCGCGGCTTCGCGTACAAACAAACAGCGCAATTTTTAATATCAACCATTCTGCAGGTAACGTTGGCACGTGGCGTATATTGCGCCGCGAGGGGGAGGAGAGGACGGGGGGGGGGGGGGGCTGCAATATGTTGCAATTACGACCACTCGCCGGATTAAAAAGCAATCAAATGCAGTCACTCGTTTGACTCCGCCGAGTTTTTAGAGAGTCATTGAAGACTTAGGAGGGTCTGAAGAATAAAATTGCTGGTTGTGAGTACGAACTTGCAATGCCTAGAGACATGGACGATCCTTTATTTAAGAACAAATTGCTTCTCTCCGATTTTAGTCGTGGTGCAATCGCGCGTGTTTACTGATTCTTCTCTAATAAGGATCCATTTTATTCCGAGATGGCTATATAACCTCAGTCAGAGTAATTCATATATCTTATGTTATTGCAAAAAATAACGGAAATCAAAATAAATGATTAGCACCATTGATGTGGAGACAAACCGCCGGTAAACTAACGAAACCTTTGAGTTACTGTATTTTTTTTTTATTGATACAGTACCTACAGTTCAAATGTCCACTGGATTGGAGCGGAGCGGAGAAGTGTAAAATCAAATGGATCAAGCAAATTCCTCACATTTTGAACGCACTTCTTCAGGGCTTTACATAGATGCGGTCTGATTAGTTTATTGTTATTCAAAAGTTTAAGTAACATTATCAAAGTATTAGCGTAAAGCGAACGATAGGACTCGGCAAGTCACCAGCTGCTCAACCCGGAACACCCTGTACCTGAAATTCTTGACTTTGAACATAGATGTCGTGTAGTTATATTTTGCTGTAGCGAGAATTCCTGTTCCCTTTGTGAGGGCGTGCGGCGTGCGGGGCGGGGTGGGGGAGGGGGGGGAGGAATGTGGAGAGCTACGCCGTAGCCAGGCTACGCCGCGTAGCGCTACGCGGTACGGCGGGCAGCGATGAATATTTTAATTTGTTATGAATTATTATTTTTATTGCTAAATATAATTTATATATTTGATTTCCGCAGTTGTGATTTAGTTACCTATTTCATAAGAACCTATGTTATACAGTAGGTATGAACAGGAAAAGAGAAGAAAAGTTTTATTGAATATAAGTAAACATTGCTTCTAACCGGTTCATAAGGCTTTACAGTAATAATTAGCAACTTCAATAAAAAAGTAGGTAGGTACCCAAATAAAATACTAGCAGTTAACACTTACAAACTTGACGATCAAGTTATGTTACCCATGGAATGCGTAGGTATCTATCGTCTCGACATGACCACACATGACTGAGGTTATTTTAATGCAAACATTGCAAACTTCAGGCTTTTCTCGGCGATCACCCGTGTGGAGCACGTTGTAACTTAAGATGTGCAGATGTTTATTATTTGAAATTTAAATTGTTTTGTATACTTATTTAAAAATTAAAATAAAATAGTGTTAGTCCTCTTTATGTTGCAGTGCCCTTGCAGGGTGTCACATGTATACCTACCTTTCAATTATTCCATCAAAATTATGTAATTTGATATGCAATAAATGTTTGACTTTGACTTTGAACACGAAATCAGGTAACATTTTATCGTATTCCAGTGATTTCTTCCGTTTCCGAAGTCCCTGGGCGCGCAGTAGAGCGGTACAAATTAGATTGCAACTATGTGCCGTCGGGGGCGCGTAGATATTCAATGACATTCCATCCCCCCCACTGAGGAGGGGGTGGGTGTGGAGCGGGCGCTGTGTTGTATTGCATCGGTAGGAATATTGACATCTATGTATCGTAGGTATTTCTATATCATTAACGTTAAACACAACCGGTAGGTCTTTTTAACCCCCGACAAAAATGGGGTAGATATTATAAGTTCAACATGTGTATCCGTGTGTCTGTCTGTGGCATGGTAGCTCCCAAATGGATGGTCTGATTAAAATGCGGTTTTTACGTTAAGTTCATATTACTGTATAGGTAATAGTGATAATAGTTAAGTATGTTGAGTTTCTTTCAGCAGCATTTCTTCTCAACAGTGGTCTCCTTGTGGCCTACTTGCAGAATAAAGTTCATTATTTTTCATCTATTTAAATTTTTGAACTTAGGTTGTTATTTATAGCACTAAATTTCAGCAGCATAATTTCTGGTGAAATTAGATAACAGACATTTCGACTATGTACGCTAACTTCCTCATATTCCGTAGACGACTTCATTTGACGACGCGTTTGGCTCGGTTGGTAGACACCTGCCTACTGAGTCGGCGGTCCCGGGTTCGAATCCCGGCCGGGGCAAATATTTGTTCTTGGGTCATGGATGTTATCTATATAATATGTATTTATATATTATGTATATCGTCGTCTAGTACCCATAGTACAAGCTTTGCTTAGTTTGGGACTAGGTCGATTTGTGTATGATTGTCCCTTAATATTTATATTTATTTATATTGGTTGTGATGGTCGATGTCTGGTCTGCGTCATTCCAAAGCATCACCCGTGCTGTGATGATGATGACTCCGACTGGGTTCATAGCTGCGATAGTTTCCTTTAGCTACCTGCTGGATAATGATGACATTTGATATATTAGAAACTGTATTCTCAAGAATGAACTTTTATTTAGATACTTTAATCTGTGACTTTAATGTGCGGCACCGAAGAGATTTTTTTTGTTGCAACCAAGGATTTCTGATGGCCTATTATGTATAAAAAGCTGTGGTCTGCTGGAAAATTAGTTTCTTTAACACTTCGTCACTTTAGAACAGGTGAGACTGGGGCCAGACTTGCTTGCCTATTTCGAAGACAGATTTTTTTTTTCATTAATGGATCAAAATAGCTCCGTTCCGCTCACGTTGTAGATATTAGGTTAAGTATCTATAAGTAGTTTTTATTATCGTTCTCATGATGCTAGCTGTAGCTAGTGCGCAGCTGGGCTGGGTAGGCTACCGACGGACACTCGGGCACCTAGGTGCCTACTTCAAAACGTGCAAATCACGAGAATTCTCTTTGTGAGTACCGATCGAATAGTGTTGGGACACCACATTCATTATTATTTTTGTAGGTAAGTATTCAGCGTTGGGATAATAATAGTCCAATAAGATTACCTATGTATAATACACGGGAAGTAGAGATCTATGTTACGTATTGTGATTTTAAAGAGATGTAGGTACCTACTGACGCTTTGGATCTAGTGATGGGCCGTTTCCGAGAATATTCCCCAGGCGAGAATATTCTCGGAAATATTCTCGGAAACATTCCCCATGAGGGGAATATAGGGGAATTTAGGATTTGTATATGAATAACATTTATTTTATGACTTTCTCTATACAAGTAAATGCTTATCTATTTAATAGGTTAACAATTCAATAGAAAAAAATATAAAAAGTCAGCTGTAAATGTAAATTTCCTATGTTCTCGAGAATATTCTCATTGTTCTCCGGGAATATTCTCAATGTTTCCGGGAATATTCTCATTGTTTCCGAGGAATATTCCGCAAGTTTTTAAATTGCTCTCAGGAATAACATGGTAAAATAAATACCAGTGAGACAAGCAAGTTAATTTCTGATAGAGAAGGAATAGAGAAAACACGTGTGTTGTCAACGCAATTAGCAAAATAATTGTATTTTATTTAGTTTTTATCGTTTTTATGTATATATTTATTTCATTATTTCAATAGTATTTTAAATAGGTAGTGAATAGTAGTACCAAAGACAGGCATGCCATAATTCATTACTTAAATACACTGCCAGAAACATAAAATAAAAAAAGTGAATATCAGCATTTAATCTTTTGCAATATTTGATAAAATTATTTTTCTTTATCAGTTGGATCCAAGCCAATGTTGATGCTCCAGGCAGGGTTCCATAGCCGCTATCACAAATATATTACAAGATCAAGAAGAGAAGTCTTGTTTTGGTGCGGGGGCTCATCCCCCCCGAGCCCTCCGCTTCGTAAATCTACTCGTGACTTGAAAGTTCAAAGTTGTGTTTATTATCTAAATACGGGGGCTCTGCCTCCGAGAGTGTCTCTTGTAGTCATCGTCTCATCACTTTGGATTTTAGCTATCATGTTTCTGTTCTTGGTAGTTGCTTTGATTTGAGTGCCGCCACCGCTTGTCCTAGCTCCACTTGTGACTTCAAAGTTATATCTTAGTCATCGTTTCCGAAGTTGACTTAAAATAATCAAAAGACTAACAATCTTGTTTCCCTTCTGTTCGGTTTCTCCCCTAGGCCCCTCCCCTATCTTATAGTCTTCGACTCCTCAGTAGATTTTACGGAATTAGAAGACATCTTCTCATTTTCATTTTCGGATTCAACCGTAACTTATTGCTGGAAACGTTATTCGCCCCATCAATGAGGCGCATATTTGGCGCACTTTTAGTGGATTATTTCTGCCATGTCTCTGTAGCGGAAAATCATGCCGACTGTTTTTCGCGCGGCTTGACGTCTTTAAAGATTCCAGGCCGGTAACCTCGTTTGATCCGTCAGTAGTTTCAAAACCAGCTAAGAGAAGACACATGCATTGATTTCAAATCCGTTAATTGACTTACCGCTCTTCCTTGTAATAGCTGAACAGATAACATCTTGGGCGAAGTTGTTGCGCTGTGTTGTACACGTCTTCGATTTGGAAAACTGCTTCCACAACTTCAATATGTGTCTGCTTCAGATTTAAATTTGGCGCAGTCTATGTCTACAACAGTGTCATTACAACATGAGTTTGCGGGAAGATAACCTGTGATCGAGAAATTTTCAGCTCTTAGAATTATTTCTGCAGCATGGTGTTATTGGAGTAGGAGGTAGCTAGGCGAGAAGCTTCTGAATTAACCTACCAACAAAAACACTAGATCATACTACCGTAAAATGGACACAAACACGAAACCAATCTGATTGCAGATTCATAAAATATGTCATGCTGGGCCAGATGAATCGTTTTGTGGCAGCGCGTCAGTGTTAATGATTTTTTCACTTCTCTCGCTCTAAAGTTCGACTTTAGGCTGTGCGTAGGCGACATAAAGTCGCTTTTTATGCTCTAGAGCATAAAGTAAAATCGTCGTCGAAGACCAAGGCGATCGGTCCAACAGCTACACGAAAAAGGTTCTTAATAAACAGTAAAAAAAAAAAAACATAAAACTTCATACAATAAAACCCGTTCCAGACCTTCCGATCCGATCCGATTTATCGGGAGAATAGAAAAAGATCGGATCGGAAGGTCTGGAACGGGGAACTCTTTATTTTATTTCGTTTTGTTAGTATTCTAAGACCAAGGCAAATATACCAACAGCCAAAGTACACAATAAAACTTCTTGAAATAAACTTGTAACTTTTATGTACTACCATTTATTACTTTTTAAACTATTACTTAAAATTTTAATTAAATTTGTTTTTAAGTAGGTATACATGATATGTGTATATATGTTATTTACATGGTACAGTTTCATTTTCTCGCAATCGAAGTGAAAAGTAGAGTGTGCAACTCGTCCATAAAACGCATTTTACACTCGACTTTATATTCATCCTCGCTCGCAAGCTCGCTCGGATGGATAAACGTCTCGTGTAAAATGATGCGTTTTATGCACTTGTCGTACAATCTACTATTTTCTGCTAACTGCTAACAAAGTCATACAAGTTTCAAGTTTTACTTCTCTAAGTACCCTTTATGGGTTGGTTGACTATTATTACTCGTAAACTTGTAAAGCCTACCCTAGCAGCGTTTATATAGCCAATACCCAAGAATTCCCAAAATTTGCAATTTAAAGTTTGATATTTCACAAACAGATCTATAAATCGGAAAATTGTTGGAACAAACCTGCAACATTTTGTAAGGCCTATCCAACGACATATCACACCATGGGGTAGACTAGAAAAAAAAGACATCCCCACTTTATTATAGGGGGAGGTAAAGTAAAAAAGTATTTTTCCAAGAATTTGTTCTACCAATTTGTCAAAATGAGTTATATGTAACCATGCCAAATTATAACTTTCAAGTACTAAAATTCTCTCTAGTACTAAGAAAAGTTCAATGTTCCCCATTTTGGAGAATATTCTCGGGAACAAAGGAAATTTCCGGAAATATTCCCCAGGAGAATATTCTCGGGAACGAGAATATTCTCGCGGCCCATCACTATTTGGATCATACGAAATAGGTAATGTGATCGAGTAAAGAGCATCATGAAACTGATGCTTTCTTTTTTAACCGTCGATTGTCATTTCAAGCTTACTTTAATATGAGCGATAAAAATATCTTGCTCTCAAAACACAAAAAATCACTACAAAAAGTGGAACCGGAAAATAAAGTAGCAGCAAAAAGGTCCGCTGGCCGACGGTCGCATTCCTTATTCAACGGCGGCCGAAAATTACCGCCGCTTACAAGAATTCGCACTCGGCCCGACGATTGCGCCGCCGCCTGAAATATTCCGCTTTCGAGTGCTCTTATTTATCCGGCCGACACAGCCATAGCTACTATTTGTTTTTTCCATTACAATAAAATGAAACGCCCAGCTATACCGATAATATTTCAATATCTCGCCACCGCCAGCCCCGGCCCGCCAAAGTGATTTCGAAACGCTCTCATTGGTCGGCTGAGAGCCGGCCGTTTTGCGTTCGATATCCAAAACGGACGCGAGACGAAGACGGCGACAGCCCCGGAGCCCCGCCGCGGCGCGCGTCGGAGCGAGACCGGCATAGGATTGTCCGCGGATGAATATTGTATGAACGCGAAAGGCTCGTATCAATAATACGTGCACGAATGAAATAATAGATTATTCGTTTGTTCGAATCGAACGTAAACAAAATGTAAGCATCCATTAGTGATGCACGCATGCGGGAGGCGAGACGGCGCGAGGGGCGGCGCCGCGCGGCAGAGCGAGGCGAGCGGAGGTCGGCGGCTGCGCCCGGCGCGACAATATGGACACTAGATGTTTTTGTAGCAGTCGGGCGTCGGTTTCCACATTAAGCGATCATTTTAAGGGCGAACCAATCAAACTGCAAATTCATACAAATTGATACTAAACGGGTTATATTAATTTTATAACAAAAATTAAGTGTGTAAATAAGTTGAACGGAGTTGTAATTAAAACTAATTGGGTGTAATATAGCGCTAATTATTTTGTATTAAGGCGGGTTTTCGCTGGTATTTTGTCGTTTTTGACATTTTGCGGGAGTGCCGACGAGTTTTTTTCGAAATCGTGTCGCGTCGAACGCCCGATTTCTTTAATCGCGAGTGAGGTGACAATAAATCGAATTGGACGTTTAAAATTGGTGTGACAGCGGGCGCGTGGTGCGGGCCGGACTCGCGGGGCGGGCGGCGCGGCCCGCGCGATGTCGACATAGGGGGCGGCCAGGGGTGGCCTTTTGAGGCCATGCTCAACAACCTCACGGCCACAGCTCTTGGAGGTAAGCCTTCTTCAACGAGGTACAGCTCCAGAATCCGTTTAAGACTGTGACTTCCTGGAGGTCCGATTCAAGTAAAGGGCTTGTAACGCGACATACCTTATTGGATGTCTTCGTGGAAGGACCTAATCCCACCAAAAACATTTCATGTAAAATTGGCGGCCAAGACTCACATGCTCATAATGCTTTCGCTGTAAAAAAATTGTCAGATCCCTCGAAAAGCCAATCGATCTGACAATTTTTTTTCTCGTCCATTCAGTCCATTGTTTTCATTCCCGCTTCTTTTTTGCTCGTCTTGGCGGCAGATAGTGTTCTTGAACCAGCATATTTTACTCAGTCTATGAAATGGGTAAGATAATAAAATTCGACGAAATGAAGGCGTAGTTAGCAACACAAAACGAGAGAAAATAGTCCGTCAGTAAATCATAGGTTTCCAACGGATGGACGGATTTAAGTGCGTTTTTTTTATCAAAACTCTTATGTTCGAGATGCCAAGAAGCTCTGTACAAGCAGGCATCTCTAAAATATTCAGTTTAATTTGGAACTGGAGTGACAGGATCACAGGATCTCGGCAAATACTGAATATTAAGAATTCCAAATAATAGTTGTTATCTTGAGTTTTAATTTATATTTATTTATTATGAGCCCATTGTGTCCCACTGCTGGGCAAAAGCCTCCCCCTTTTTTTTCCACTGCTGTATATCTTGTGCTTTATCTGGCCAGTCCATGAGGAAAAAGTTCTGTGAGGAAATAGTCCAAGCCATCGCGCCATCGCCGACGAGGTCTGCCGCGTCCCCGTCTTGAGTTGTGTGGCGTCCACTCTGTGGTTTTTTTGGCCCATAAGTCATCCGGCATGCGGCAAACGTGGCCAGCCCAGTCCCATTTCAACTTAGCCGCCTTCTAAGCTACGTCGACTAGGGTTTGTGAGCGCAGCGTGGTGTTCCGGATACGATCCATCCGATTTACTCCCAATCCCATGCTACGCTCCATAGCCCGCCCGCTGGCAAACCCCGAGTTTGTATTTCTGTGCTTCTGTCAAAGACCAAGTCTGAGCACCGTACGTGAGAACTGGAATTATGCACATGTCCATGAGCCTACGTTATAGCGACAATGGTAGGTTACCCTTCATTAAATGTTTCATGGACCAATAGCTCTTCCAGGCGTTTTCGGTCCGTCTGTCGACCTCTTTTTCTTGGCGCGCCTGGAAAGAGACTTATTGGCCCAAAAACAGGTATTCAGGGACATTATATGCAATAAGTTCACCGTTTATTGGAGCGGAGCGAGCGAAGCGAGCGAAGCTCCCATGGATCGACTCGAATGGACTTTGTAACAATGCGCAGATCTCAGCGAGTTCTCAACCGATTTTAGACATTTTTGTTTTAAAATGCACTAATTAAATTTCGCTAGGTCGTGACGAAGAGAAAATTTCGAAAAAAAAAACAAACTCCGCTTCAATCTATGGTGCAAGCTTAGCCGGTGGCTGACTCTGCATCGACCTAGTTGGAGCGGAGCGAGCGAAGCGAGCGAAGCTCCCATGGATCGACTCGAATGGACTTTGTAACAATGCGCAGATCTCAGCGAGTTCTCAACCGATTTTAGAAATTTTTGTTTTAAAATGCAAAAATTAAATTTCGCTAGGTCGTGACGAAGAGAAAATTTCGAAAAAAAAAAAACTCCGCTCCAATTTATGGTGCAAGCTTAGCCGGTGGCTGACTGTGCGTCGACCTAGTCTCTACCCTACGTTTTGTGCTGTTCGTCATGACTTTGGTTTTTGACATATTCATCATCATTTTTGACGTCCAAGTTTGGCCGTATACTAATCTTAGCGTTGAAGTCGCAAAAAATCAGGTTATGCGGCACGGTGTTCATCACAATTTAATAAATTATAAAAATCTTCAACTTCTTCGTCTAGGTGTGTTGATGTTGGTGCGTAAATTTGTATTAGTGTCAAAATTTGTTTTAATAGTGTATTTTTTATATTGGCACAAAATAGTGGCTACACTTCGCCTGAAGGTAGGTAAACAAAAAGTGGAACTGAAGTCGTAAGGGCTACTTATAAGAAACCACCACTTTTCTGCCACGTCTGAACTAACTTGAGGGTCTCGTGATGACCAGATATGTATTTATGTCTGGGGTTGTTTATAATTTTCAATATAGGTTATTATTCAAATAGTTATGAGAATATGAAATGACCTGACCCGACAGGGGTTCTGCGCTTTCGCCTAAAATTATTTCACCAAATGTCACTTCCCAACTAACTTATTGCAGAATTTTATTTGGCAAACTAACCATTAGCATACTTACTCTTTCGCATTTTTTTCATTTAGTGAAATTTTTATTTAGTAATATTCTACTTGGTAATGTTTTTTTTATAAAATTTGTTTTAGGCAAACGGGTTATTTTGACTAATATTTAAATGCCTAAAAATATTTGCTCTAATTAATACATGGCAAACATTCTTTCGCTGGGAAGTAAAATTTATTGTTTTTTTTTTTGTATATCAGAGATGATGATAATAATATACATACGAATTTTTGTTGACAATAAGTTAAATTATGATGAGTTTAGTCAAATCAGCTTTTCTATTAAAAATCGCTGTCACAATCACAAGGAAACTTGGTACCTCTTGTTAGATTAGATTTGTAAGTCGCCGAGGAAAAAAAACCCGTTTAAAAAAATATCCAACCAGAACCGAACCGCCTGGGTTAGGTTAGGTTAGAACTGCGACCACAACAGCGCGCGAGCCGAGCGAGCGAAGCGAGCGTGCCGCGGGAGCGGTCGGCGAAGCGCCAGAACTCGATTGCTCGTTAGGCGTCCCACGACCCACGACCCTCTCCCCAAAGGAAAGAAAGTTCTCGAGAATATTTCCTATACAAATTGGGAAACGTTCTCGAGATCGGCATATCTCTATTCACCAGTCTCTCCAGGAGAATGAAAAATAAATTGTAAATATCGAGATATCCCTGTCATAATTAATTTTAATAAAATAATATACCTGTTATAATTAATTTTAAGTAATCGGGTGATGGCCACATCGACATACCTAAATGGCCATATTTTTATTTTGTTGTAGTTTTTTTTTCTCAGATTTCAATAAAATTTGGTGAGTTGGTAAAGTTGCTTATTCTGAACAAGGTAAGCCCAATTTCACGATGTCCTACAAAATTTTCCGTTGAGTTACAAAAAAAAGATGGAAAATTTTGTAGGACATATCGTGAAATTGGGCTTAAGTACCTTGTTCAGAATAAGCAACTTTACCAACTCACCAAATTTTATTGAAATCTGAGAAAAAAAAACTACAACAAAATAAAAATATGCCCTAATATGAACGCCAGTCAAATATAAATATATCAGTGAGTTAATTAAAGTAAAAGCGCTTTCCAAGGGAAATTAGAGTTTCAGTTTCAGTGTTCTTATGAAAGTCCTGCAAATTGAACTTTTGTTTATCGTAGTGAGGTAAAAAGTATCCGATAACCATATTTGAATGTCCAGCTATCCCTGAACCAAAATTGGTTAAAATTTGTCCCGCCGTGCCGGCATGATTAGTAGAGGACAAAGAAATTATGACTAATAAATGGCGCCACACTGGTATGGCGCTGCATACATATAACTGCATCGACTCTCCCTGTTTAACCCAGTGGTTGACTGGTAGAGAATGCCTTACGGCATTAAGTCCGCCGTTTGTACTTATTGTGTGACTTGTGAAATAAAGTTTAAATAAATCTTAATAAAATAATTAAGACGGATGTACTCGTATCGCAAATATCCATACAAATCCATACTTAATATTATAAATGCGAAAGTGTGTCTGTCTGTCTGTCTGTCTGTCTGTCTGTCTGTTACCTCTTCACGCTTAAACCGCTGAACCGATTTAGATGAGATTTGGTATATAGATAGTTTCAGTCCCGGGGAAGGACATAGGATACTTTTCATCCCGAATAAATGTAGTGTTCCCGTGGGATGAGCGGGTAACACCGCGGGGCACAGCTAGTTCATTATAAATAAAATCATGTATAAAAAACAATATTGATTAGTAACTGAACTTTCCCAAATGATGCAATTCGCTCCACAACCGAGTGCATGAGTCAGTATGGAAAATGCCCTAATTGGTTTAGGCACTGTGCTTACCCACACAAGTCCCACCATAACTGTTTTGGGGTATCGGTGCACGTCCCGTAGACTCTTCATCATCAGCTCTCAATATTCTGAAATATAATTAGTGTTAAGGATTTAACGACGCGGTTGGCTCGGTTTGTAGTGCAGCGGCCTGAGCCGGCGGTACTGGGTTCGAATCTCGGTCAGGGCAAATATTTGTGTGATGAACTCGAATATTTGTACCTGGGTCATGGATGTTATCTATATATGTGTTTATATATTGTGTATATCGTCGTCTAGTACCCATACTACAAGCTTTGCTTAGTTTGGGACTAGGTCGATTTGTGTAAGATTGACCCTTAATATTTATTTATAACCTTAACCAATTTTCGCTGTCAACAACTAACTAAGCGAATTTTAAGCCTTTAATACAAAGACCAAAGCTTAAAGAAAAATTGGTGTACCCACATTGAAAAAAATTAGACATTACATGTTTCATAAATTTATAAGCGAATTTTATTACTAATTTACAGTAAAAATACAGGTTAAAATAAAATAAAGACACCAATTTAGAAGAGCCGATAAAATTGGGGCCTGAACATTCGCATGAGATTAATTCAACTATTGTTTTAGCTATATTAATTATTATTCTAACTATGCGAATTAAAGATTAAAATCACATGTAAAGTAAAGTATATGTATATTAATAAAATACTCATACAATGCAGAAAAGTGTCTGTCTCTCTCCTTAGCATGTTATGATTACAATGATCCTTTGTCTTCTTAAATTTTTCCATATCTAACGCGTCACCTACCCATGAGTATACGTCGCATGAACTGAGATCGTAGTTTATGAGATATGTCCATCGTTTGTTTGTTTCTTCTATCTCTGGTTTTAATTTAAAAACTTTTAAATACTATAGGATGGTAACAAAGTAAAGGAAAATATACAATTACCGAAAAAAGCTCATAACCTGTTTTTAAATTAAATAAAATCTATTTTGTAATTCGATCAGTTATAACCGATATTATCGGTTACGGTTATTTCCTATAGCATCTTTAAAACTCCTTTAAGAATACCTAAAATTCGTTCCGGCGGTGTTCCGCGCGCGCGGAATGGGCCAACTTCCCGGGTCAATCCCCCCCAAGCACTTTTACGACACTTTGAATTTTCTATTTCTTGCCTTTATATGTAACTTGCCACTCAGCCTCTATTGGACCGATAAGTTTGATGCTTGTTTGGGGATTACATATAATTGAAACATTGAATTTTTTTAAATAGTGCTACGTTAATAAAACTAACTTTCCTGATGTATTATCACGGATCCCTTTTATTAGGGTTCCGTGGTCAACTAGGAACCCTTATAGTTTCGCCATGTCCGTCTGTCCGTCCGTTCGCGCCCTAGCTCCGTGATCATTAGTACTAGAAAGCTGAAATTTGGTATCAGTAGTGTGTATGTATCACGCCGACAAAACGGTAAAATAAAAACTAAAAAATAACTTTTTTTTCGGGTACCTCTCGTACACCTAAAGTGGGGGTGATTTTTTTTTTTGTTCCAACACTAGTGTGTGGTGTGTCGTTGAATAGGTCTTTTTAAAATAATAGGGGTCTCCAAAAAATATTTTTTGATAAAGTCAGCAGTTTTGTAAATAAATATTCGCTCCGGAAATGCAAAAAATACCGTCATCCCCCCTCTAACTATTCAACCACGGGTCAAAAAATTATGGATAAATGAATGAAACCTTATAAGTAATTTCAATGAAAACTATATTGAATAAAATCGGTCGAACCGTTTTTGAGTTATCGCAAGAATTAATAATTTTCTTTAAAATGACGAAGTGTGCCGTGTGGTATATTATACTAGTATAAATACTTCGAACGTTACACATATTGGTTAAGTGCCATACTGTATTAAACATTTCGCTCAATCTGGCGCGTATAATCGATAACTTCTTATAATTACAGTTACTTTGGCGTTTACGACCTTTTTATAGAGCTTGAAATCTTTTTAACCGACTTCAAAAAAAGGAGGGGGTTCTCAGTTCGGTTTTTTTTTTTTTTATGTTTGTTACCTCAGAACTCCGTCATTTATGAGCCAATTTGGAAAATTCTTTTAAGGTTCATGAATAGACATCTCAAGGTTGGTCCCATAAAATTTTGGTGAAGATCGGATGACGAGATCCATGAGGAATCGAAGGACTTCCTGAAATTTTATAGGCACTTATAATATTTTTCACATATTTTATAAAACTATTTAAGTATTTGCATATGGTAGTCATCATCTTCCAATGCTGAGCTGATGATGGAAGGTACAACTCCTCAACGGTTAGGAGTTAGGAGATAATTCAAACGAGATGCATGCCTTCAAGACCTCCCTGATCACCCTGCCATAAGTGTTTTTAACAATCACTAAAAAGCAAAAAAAAAATTTTAACAAAAAATAGAACCGACTTCAGTAAAACTAAAAAGCCAAAAATAACCCGTTCAAGTACAGATTACCTTTGACTCACCCTTTGAAGTCGGGGCCAAACCTCACGTAAACTATAAAATATAAATATAATAACTGAGTGGTTTGGGATCGACTTCAAAGGGTGAGTCAAAGGTAATCTGTACTTGAACGGGTTATTTTTGGCTTTTTAGTTTTACTGAAGTCGGTTCTATTTTTTGTTAAAATTTTTTCGTAATTTAAACTTAGGGCTTAAAACCACTGTTTTAAGCCCGTCCATTGTGAGGTACGGAACCCTACACTGAGCGTGGCCCGACATGCTCTTGGCCGGTTTTTAAATAAGTATACCGAATAGTTATGAAAGTATAAAGAAATATGAGAAAGAAGCGTCGTCAAGAATCGCTACTTAAAATGACGTCACTCGGTGGGATAGATGACAGTCACAACGCACAAAAATAACAGCATTACAATTTCCAACTTTATAACTGTGATCAAAAAGTAATCATGTTACAAGTGTCCCTGGTGGGAAAATGCCTTAAATCCTTAATTTTTATTAAGTTAGCTCATTTTATTTAAAGTAAACATTCTTTTATTTATTTAAAGAAATAAAACTGCATTGAAAGAAACCAAACCAGCTTTTTTCTTTTGCATTTAAGTTGAGTCAAAATAGAAAAGATCGTGAATTCTAACGATCATTTCATTTCAGATCAAAGAAAATTATATGTATAATTATAGAAAATCTTTAAATGCAGTTTTGTTTCTGTTTTTACACACTGTACATAACTGAGTCAAGTTACTATACCGATTATTCGTTCATTCCAGTTAGTATAATTGAATATCACCGGAGAACAAAAACTAGAAATCAATGCAGCTGCAGGTTGCATGGAGATCAGTTTTCGTCGACTAATAGCTCCCGTGGGAGAGCGCTGACACGACGGATGTTAAATTCTACAGCACGCTGAAGTTAAATATGACTTAAATTAGCTCAATATTAAACAAAGAAAAAAAAACACAACTTTTTTTAATACTATGTGTCTTCAAATCTTAAAGTAATTTTGAAATTGTTTTCAGAATCCTAACTTAAGAATACTAGGTCGATGCAGATTTGCAGAGTCAGCCACCGGCTAAGCTTGCACCATAAATTGGAGCGGAGTTTTTTTTTTCGGAATTTTCTCTTCGTCACGACCTAGCGAAATTTAATTATTGCATTTTAAAACAAAAATTTCTAAAATCGGTTGAGAACTCGCTGAGATCTGCGCATTGTTACAAAGTCCATTCCAGTCGATCCATGGGAGCTTCGTTCGCTTCGCTCGCTCCGCTCCAACAATGATTATATCACAACAATGAACTTAAACGCACTTTTTCACGGTGTAAATGGCAAATTAATTATTGTCGGTAGACTCAGACATGTAAAAGTGCCCTTGTGACCTACTTGTAGAATAAAGTTCATTATTTCATTATTATTTGTCTCGATACAAATATTGGTACCCAAACTTATAATGACGTCACGGTTAGGTGGTAGCGTATGGAGCGTTTTTAGCGCTCCGTAGCAATGTTGAACTTTAACGGTCATTTATGACTTTTAAATGTAGTTAGTCCCATACAGACATTTGATCCCACTATAAAAACGAATTGTACACGTATATCACAAATCTCATTTGCAATAGTAAGTTTTACAGAAAAAACGTACTGTGTTACGCTCATCATTAATGAGGCCTGGCAGCGCAGGCGCGGGCAAAGGTCAATCAAGTATATGAATTCGGAAACATGACTCAAGAACTTAGACAAGGCATGAGCTCAGGCGTTTTTTGTTCCGTTTTATGGCTTTCACACGAGCTACAATGCGCGCCTGTTTGCGTTAGTTGTTACACACCACTACTGGTAGTTTCCAATGAGTAATGTTCGCATTCCGTTTCTATTTATAGCTTTATGATTACGTCGATTTTTGATAAAGGAACGTTTGTATGTTTTCTGATGGCTCTCATAGCAACTGCTTTGCGCTAAATCTTTGAACCTTCGAGCTCCATTGATTAAATGCACTGAATTTCGCTTTGAGGATTGTCATTTTCATAATTATTAAGTAGTAATTGGTTAGTAGTTAATGCACCGCTCTATTATTTTATCTCATATCTTTCTCTCATGGTTGAGAATCGTGATCATTATCAATTGGAAAATTATTATATTCATGAGGATTGGTTTCGTCTGCTATTTCCATTTGCGTGCCCATACCCAATTACAATATGTTTTCAAGTCATTGATCTCCTCTTCACAATTATTCATCTTATTCCTCTTTTATCGGAGGTTAACAAACAGCAATTTGTTTTGTTAATTATATTATGCTTGAATTAGCCCACAAGCTACCAAAGAATCGGTCTTTCGGGATGATTATTTGATAGTTTATTCCGCGTCATTTTTGTATACCTTTTGTCAAAATGTCGGTAGATTTTAATTAGATCTCAGACTACTTATTTCTTAAAAGCCCGGTATCTCTTGATAGCTCAAACTTCCACGACAGTTAACAGATATGTACTTCAACAAAAACGTATCCACGACAGTGAGGCTTTTGTAACTCTCGAATAATGTTCCATTAGCTTATCACTTTGTGGCTTTTTTATGTATAATATGTTGATTAAGAGTGTATTTGCTTTTTTCGCAGGTCACAAAGAGTCGTGCCCGGAGGAGAAGCACGAGCTGAAGCCGGGGCTCGAGCGGCACCATGCGCTCGGCGCCCGCCTGCACCTCGCGCACAACATCCGACCCGACCACCTGCAAGGTACGGAGTTCACTGCTGCCCCTGTTTAGACAGCATGTCCTTGAGCAGCAGTGAAGCAGCAATGGATAGCGACTGTGAGGAGAAATACGAGCTGAAGCGGGGGCTAGAGCGGCATCATGAGCTCGGCGCCGACATGCAACTCGCGCACTACATGCAAGCCGACCACCTGCAAGGTACGGAGTCCACTGCTGCCCCTGTGTGGTTAGCTCGTCATTGAGCAGCAGTGAAGCAGCAATGCACATCAATTGTGAAGAGAAGCACGATTTAAAGCCAGACACAACACCGCAGCACAGCGGACACCGCTGATAGCTTTTAAAACTACACTTGTGGTAGGTACTGCGACAACAATGAGCTGTGACTATAGCAACCGACACGTAGGCTACACTACGATACTGGGGTAAGGAACCAAGTAGGTTCGTTGTTAAACTTGTTATTATACAAATATAGTATACAAATATAGGGCGAAGTACATTGCTCGTAGAACATTGGTCGTTGAGGCAGAAAGGTTCTTAAATGGTGACTGCGTATCGGAAGACGTAGCGTGGGAAGGTCTTCAACAAGTTTGACCGACGACCTGATTAAAATCGCGCGGGAAGCAACTGGATGAGAACGGCGCACGACCGATCTTTGTGGAGAACTTTGGGGGAAGCCTTGGTCCAGCAGTGAACGTCTATAGGCTGATATGATGATGAAGACAAATCTTCACACAAGTCCAGTATTCAAAATCAAACGAATTAGGACCGAACTTTATTATGTCGTAAATAAACAGGACTATCGTGTGCAAATATGATGCGCGATATTACGAGTAGGTATGTGTAAAAATCGTAAAGGTGTACATAATAAAGAGCGGAGCTTTGTTCCAGGTGGCATCCACCAGCAGCACATGGCGACGGTGCCGGTCAGCATGCCGTCCTCCGCCTCCGACAGCGACAAGCCTGCCAAGCAGAAGAGGCATCGGACCAGGTAACGAGTTCTAGTAGCATAGCACATGACAATGATCTACATCCGGTCTACACCGCTTTCAATAGGACCAAGTTTGTCTACTTGGTCCTATTGAAAGCGTTGAGGTAGGAACGAGATAACCTTTAAGGACCAGGTAATTTCCAAGTTAAAATTCATCATTATCCACTCCATCATCCAGTGGTGAGACTTGCAATGCAATGATTAGACAAAGGGCTTCCAGCCCAAGGACCCCTACAAAAACTGGCTGTGTCCTGCCGTCATATAACTAAAATCATTTAAAATAAATAAACCAAGTAGGTTTATACTATAGAGGAAGAGCCTGCCAATATTGGAAATCACGGACAAAAATGTACAGACTCTTAGTGCTGTTCCAACCCCTTCCCTGCAGACATCCTTAAACTATAAAGAAAAGTAAATTTTCATCATTTTATAAAGGCAGTATCAATACATAGTATAAAAAAAAGTCGCTTCCTGCTGTCTGTCTGTCTATCTATCTGTCCCTATGTATGCTTAGATCATTAAAACTACGCGCGACGGATTTTGATGAGGTACGTTTTTAGGGTTCCGTAGCCAAATGGCAAAAAACGGAACCCTTATAGATTCGTCATGTCTGTCTGTCCGTCCGTATGTCACAGCCATTTTTTTCTGAAACTATAAGAGCTATACTGTTGAAACTTGGTAGGTAGATGTATTCTGTGAACCGCATTAAGATTTTGATGCAAAAATAATAAAATAATAATAAATATTGGGGGCTCCCCATGCTTAGAACTGAAACTCAAAAAATTTTTTTTCATCAAGCACATACGATATACGTGTGGGGTATCTATGGATAGGTCTTCAAAAATGATATCGAGGTATTTAAAATATTTTTTTTCTAAACCGAATAGTTTGCGTGACAGACGCTTCCAAAGTGGAAAAAAGTTGGTCCCCCCCCCTCTAACTTCTAAAATAAGAAAATGAAAAATCTAAAAAAACATATGATGTACATTACCATAAGGGTGATTCTACAGGCGTTTCAACCGCCGTCAGTCCGCTGTCAAAAATATTGAAAGTATGAGCTACACCAAGCTGCAAACTATCATACAGTAAGATACTGTAACCGTACTTCTTACCATACTTAATCTAATTGAAAGCATATTATGGCTCGTTGCTTTGTTATTTATGACAGCGGACTGACGGCGGTTGAAACGCCTGTAGAATCACTCATAAAAACTACCAACGAAAATAGTTTTGAACGAGATCTAGTAAGTAGTTTTTTTAATACCTAATTTATATGGGGCGCTATACATACCAGGTGCAAACTTAACTTAACCACTTAGGCATGGAAAGTGTTTGTACGGAACCCTCGGTGCGCGAGTCCGACTCGCACTTGGCCGTTTTTTTATAGATAGAGTGATTCAAGAGGAAGGTTTATAATATGTATAATACATGCATAATTTATCAGCATTGCACCCGTGCGAAGCCTGGGCGGGTCGCTAGTTTTATATATGTTCATTGGGGAACTACCAGCTGTAGTTGAAACTGTGTGTGAAATTATCATATCATATAGAAAAATTCTCAAAAATCCACTAAGTATTTTTTGAACACGGCGAAAAGTAATATGCATTGGTGGCGTATACTGCTTTTCGTTTAGATAAATCCCTCGTGGCAGCACATATGACTGGTTAGGAGTATAATCCCACGGCAGCTTAGTTCTCCCGTGTTTGTCCTCCATCTCTCGACGAAGCTAACTAGAGGTGGTGTGTGTGTGCAGGTTCACGCCGGCGCAACTGAACGAGCTGGAGCGCTGCTTCTCGAAGACGCACTACCCCGACATCTTCATGCGCGAGGAGATCGCCATGCGCATCGGCCTCACCGAGAGCCGCGTCCAGGTCAGTCATTGTTTATTGGTACATCATTCGCTCACAACTTTAACCGCGTTGCCAGAAAAGCAAATTATGCTGACAGTGAATAATGGCTCTGTGAGCTAGACCTCGCGAGCTAGTGTCGAATTTGCTGAAACTTGTCATTGTTTACGTTTTCAACCCATTCCACAGTCCGCCATTTTGAAAAATGACACACGACTGAATCAACAAACATAGTCTTTAAAACTTATTGAACCTACTCACAAAATAAAATGAGGATCGGCTGAGAAATGCGATTTCTAGGCGAGATTATCACCGCGAGAACAGCCGGAGAGCCGAACATCCAAACATCCGGACATACGAAAGAAATTTAGGCGAAGCTGAAACAGAGGCACTTCGCTCGCTCGGTACATTTGGTCAAAATGTGGTGCAAACTGAGCTACTAGAGGTAGTTGTAGTGTGTAGTCGGAGAATGAAAAAGTTCGTAATTTTTCGACTTTAAGTGGTGGTGTTAAGGTTCAAAAGTGACAAATCTTTTTATTATGCGATTATTTTTGTTAGACGGTAATTATATTATCCACATTAACAATTCTGGTAAGGCTTATTTATCTTCAGGAACTTTCATAAATCAATATAAACTGCTACAAATTACCTAAATAGTAGGACGTTGTCAGACACACTAAGTCTTCTTTATATGTGATTGATACCAAATCGTCATTAAAACACATCTTTGGCCTCAAATTCAATACCTGTAGCTATTTCAATGAAAGATTAGGATTCGGATCATGGATATTATAGAGGTAAAATCGAAACCAATATAAAAACGAAACCGTTACAGTTAACATCCGTCGAAAGGCATTAAATAAATAAATGCATAAAAAGCGGCCCCAGCAGTGTGCCCGCGGACACTTCGCACGTCGCGGCCAAAAGTTGCACTCCCTCGACACATTTCACGGGCCTCTACCTGCGCCTGCCCACACCATACCTAAAGGACTCAGTCCTGCACCAAGTTATTATTTCACAGCATAAACATTTAAATAAAACGAAATTATTGAGACAACATTACTATCCCTATAAAGTTTTAATTCGGTTATGTAAAGATTCACCCTTGATCGATTTGCTTAAATCTAGCAGTACATTCTGCGGCTCATTGCTAAAAGAATCAGCGTTATATCGACTATTATCCAACAATTCCAAATTATTATTTTGGAGTTTACTCCTTAAGAATCGATTTTCATATATAAGCCCGGGGTATGAAAAGTATGGGGTGTAAAATCGAACGTATCTGCCGTGCTAATTTAAAAAGTCGTATCCTCAGTATACGATCGGGGTAAAAATACGACTTCGTAATTTAGCAGGTTATGCGTTAAGCGTTATAGACTAAGATCCCGATATAAAATAACCTTCACCGAGATGTTTATTTGATGAAATGTATTTTAAATTTAATTTAATATGTCAATGATTATATTGCATATGGATTGCCTAACAAATTTTAGTCCAGGGTATGTTTAATTAATAATAAAAAAAAATTGTTTTAAACATTTCACCGGTTTGATTAATATTAGATAAATTCTATACCAATCGAAAGTATGAAGCCCATAGAATATGCAAACGTTAGGTTGCCTATTCTTTTCCCGTCACAACTATTGGGTAGCCAGGTATAAACAGGTAAATCTATACCTACTAGCATTTTGCAAAGGTCTGATTGTTGAATTGAAATTAAATAAAATTAAAGATTATTTAATTATGAATTTATCTAATAATCAAATCGGTGAAATGTAAAAAAAAATTTTTTTTTTATTTTAATATAAACATACCCTGGACTAAAATTTGTTAGGCAACCCATATGCAATATATTTATTGACATTTTAAACTAAATATAAAATACATTTCATCAAATAAACATCTCTGTGAAGGTCATTTTATATCGGGAGCTTAGTCTATAACGCTTAACGCATAACCTGCTAAATTAAGAAGTCGTATTTTTACCCCGATCGTATACTGAGATACGACTTTTTAAATTAGCACGGCAGATACGTTCCAAAAATATAAGTATTGCGAGGATTGACGTTTGGTTGTCAAAGGCGACGGTTGAAAATTTTATCAAATTTTATTTTATTTATAAGCATATAAGTTAATTCAGTTTTAGAGTCATTTTCGCTGTTTTTGCGATGAGTGAGTCAAGTCTAGGTGTCGTGAGTGATACGTCACTTTTAGAATGTGGGCAGCGGGCAGCTCCGTCGTGGCTATCTGAAGTGGAGTTTGATAATAAGGCAGGGCCGAGTCAATCGGATATTGTATCGGACGCTGAGTCCATGTCGGTTGTGCGGCATATAGCGGTGAAGCGTGCTTGTGGTCTGAGCGACGAAAGCTGTGGTTGTAGTGATAGTTTTATCACAATAGGCAGGAAACCTAAACGCTTGCGGGTTTTAGCAACCGCCAAAACGCAGCTGGAGCCGGACGGTGTGCCTGACAAGCTATTTGAAGTTTATATAGTGTCAAAAGAAGATTTACCGAAACAGATTGGTTTGGCAAAGTTGCTGCAATTTAAGGGTATAAAAGGAATTTTATCCGTCAAGTTTATGGGTCCACGTAAAGTTCGCATACAGTTTAACTCTAAGGATGATGCGGAGAAGCTTCCGGCTGCTCAGGAGTTTAACAATGAGACGAGACGTTCTTATTGGTCTAATATGGCATGCTGCACTTATGGAATTATAAGGCAGGTTGAGTTGGAGGTTGAGGAAGACGAATTTTTAAAGAATATTGAAGGGTCTGAAGACATTTTGTCAATATGTAGACTGAACCGTTTGGATCATGATGGGCGTTGGGTTAAGGCTGAAGCTATTCGTCTGTGTTTTAAGGGAACTTCTTTACCGCCATATGTTTATGCCTACGGTTGCCGATTTAAGGTAAATCAGTACACTTTCCCGGTTACCCAATGTTCAAGATGTTGGAAGTTCGGTCATCTGAGCAGGTTTTGTCCTGCTACTAAAGTTACTTGTCCAAAATGCGGCGGGGAGCATGCCAATTGCGAAACGACTATTATTAGATGCATTAATTGTAAAGGCAGCCATATGGCCTTAGATAAGTCGTGCCCGGTTTTTGTGAAGGAGTATGAAATTCGCAGGATTATGTCTGCTGAGGGATGTATATATAAACGGGCTTTTTGGTTGTATATGCAAAATAAGGAAAAAAAGGATACGGATGTTTGTAGTCAGGATGCGCCATCTGTTTTTGAGAATGACTTAAGTTTTGGAAAGTCATATAGAGATGCTGTTTTGTCGAAGCCGTTACAATCTAAAGAGTCTGAAGATTCTGTCTGTCAGGCTGAGGGCCAGCGATCAGTAAGTCAGTACAGATTAGAGAGCGAGCCACAACAAGAGGTTCGTAAGCCGCGGAAGTCAAAAAGAGTAACAGATGTGAAGAGGTCCGAGTGTCTATTGGTCAATCAGCCTACTATTGAGCGGGCTGATATGGAAGGTCAAAGACAAAATAAGGACAAGAAGAAGAGACGTATTACTTTTGAAAGGCTGGTTGAGAAGGCGAAGGATATTTTGTTTTCTACCGAAAGTTGGGAGGAGAAGTTCAAAACGCTGTTTGGAGTTGTTGTTAAGGAGATTTTGGATTTATTTAAGGATTATTTTAAGGAAGGTGATTTTGTACGTTTGTTTTTGTCTAATGTAAATGGCTAGGTCTAATACCAGATCTTTCTTGAATGTAATGTTCAATTCAATATTGGCGGAACCCTTAACGGAATCGGCTAAATTTGTATACAGTTTTTTTTATGTAAATAGTGTATACAAACTTAGTTGTTTTCGTGTACATGTTATTTTTAAGTTTATACGGTTTATGTTTTTATTTATCTATGTCTTTTAGATGAATGATGCTGTGTATTAGGCCTGCTGGAGCTGGCATGTTCATAAAAATTATCAAAGCTCCTTAATTAATAGATTAAAAAAAAAAAAAGTATTGCGATACTACGGTAGAAAGGTCGTATCTTTGTATGGATTTCATAGTAAGATACGGTTTTTTTTCCGTAGCACTGCAGACTGTAGTAACTAAACTAGCCGCTCGAGGGCGCTTTACATCACGCTTCCTTATTTAGTTACTACTCATGATCTCTCCAATTTGTTAAAAATGAATCTGAAGTAAATTTTCCTTGTAAAATATTGTAATTTTGCTGTATATTATACTCGTATATTAATATTATGTAAGTGCCTACCTTCTCGTTCTTGTTTGCAGCACCCAACAGGGTACATAATGTGATACTTAAACTATTTACTAATCATTATGTGCAATAAACGTATTGAGCGCACCACGATTTTAGTCGCGCGATAATTTTGTCGCATAAATGCAAGATATGGGTTTATATGAGAGTGCGCGCACCACGATTTTCATAAACCCAGAAGTACGCTTATTTCTGCGACAAAATTATCGCGCGACTAAAAAAAAATCGTGGTGCGCGCCTGGTGTGGAGAGTAAACTCCAGTCGTGCGTCGGAGCTGACACACACACTTTTTTTAGTTTCTCTACCTTTTCTACGTAGAAGAACTGTCTATCTATTCTATTACTCAATTTACAGGATTAACCGAAAAACGTTGAACCATATTTTGTAGTGTGAATGGAGATATCCTTTTCAAAGTTGATTGCTCCACCTTTACAGGCAATGCAAGTTGTTGTTCTGATGTAGTCACAACACAAACACCGGGGATCGCTCGAGCCCCGGCAGAACCGGCCGCAGACGAGGAGACGGCCGTGTTTACCTCCTAGTTTTACGTCTTCACGGACGACTCCCATAAACGCGTCAATGGCGTATCAATCGTTTTACATGCTATCTCAAATAATATTGCGTTCGTGTGCCTATAAATGTGTAATGTTTGTAAACGGGATGCTTTGAATTGGAAATAAACTTTTTTGGAAGCTTTTTCAACATCCAGATTTAGCTGCTTTGGTTGTTTCGCTTAAAATTCCTTTTGCTATAATATTGTTAAAGTTTACATTTATCGATGTGGAGTATGTGCTCTAAAAAGCTCAGCAGTTTTATCCGGGTTTATCATATTCAGCGTCCTTTTTCCTCGCATTATTATTTCAGTCGTCGAACTTTGACAATAACGTATTTTATTTTATTTAAACTAAAACTTACTTCCTTATGGAGAACCGTTTGGGACGCCATACGGAGCGGACGCGTTTTCTTAGCCTCTACCGATCTGTATTGGCATCGTTAAAACCCGGCCAAAACAATAGAGTCACGAGACAAAAACAAGGCTCGACCAGATGTTTGCATGGTCGCCTGTAAAATTTTTACCGCGCGTAAACGAATTCACCGCGTTATATCTCTCCTCCTGTCTTTCTTTCAAATATTTAGTTACTAAGTAGATAGCCTAGTGTTTGGTGCGTCTATATTACTCGGCCTATCTGTGAGTGTTGATCAAGTGTGTGCCATTCTGAGTCTGCAGTACCCCTCCGCCGTGCCGGCCACACCACAGCAGCTTAATTTGGTGAGACCGTTCCATTTTCTAATGCCAATTGCAATATTATTATACTCCTTGTCTATGCAGACCCGCCACAAGGAAAGCTAGGCGAGCCCAAAGGATACGGTTTAAGAGTTTAAGCTAAAACCAGTACGGTACCAAGTTTAGATGGACATAGGGCCAAGCACGGCCCGTATAGTAACACTCTTTTACTAACGTCAATTACGCACCTTTTCTTGGAAATCAGGCCACACTTCATCAACCTCTACCTGTGGACCAGCGTAATATAGTACGACCCAGCTGTCTCATGGTATTCGTCAGAACAATTATATCTTTAGGTATTTTAACTTGCAAATAAACGGTACCCGCAACAACATCGGGAGTTGTTGTAAAATATACACAATAACTGTCATTTATTTTTTGGAATCGTTAGTATTAATGTAGTT